>ML782097.1:394713-420930 GCA_009831015.1 Picea engelmannii | reverse complement strand
AGTTCTTAAACATTTAATGGATCTACCAATGCTCTTTTCCACTAAAGCTCTAAACTGCTTGAAAACTGTAAATACATCAACCTTACTTTTCAATATATAGAACCAAACCTTTCTAGAGAAATCATCTATAAAAGTTACAAAATATGATGATCCTCCATATGAAATAGTAGCGGATGGTCCCCAAACATCAGAATGGATATATTCAAGGATTCCTTCACTCATGCGTTTTCTAGTTTTAAATTTCTGCATATTATGTTTTCCATAAATACAGTGCTTGCATAAATCTAACTTTAAAGACTTTAGAATAGGAAGCAATTTGCGATCAGATAATACCTTCAATCCTTGTTCGCTCATATGGCCCAACCATTGATGCCACAGTCGAACATAATCATTTTCATTCTCGGATACAACTGTCGCATGATCTGACTTGGTTCTTCCTTCTAACAGAAACAAGTTACCAACCTTCTTTGCTTTCATAAAACCAGTAGGATTCCTTTGTAGACCTTCATAACTCCACCTTGAACACTACTCTTATATCCTCCAGTGTCTAAGACTCCCAAAGAAATTAGGTTCTTCCTAAGATCAGGTACATGTCTCACATCAGTTAGTATTTTAACAGTTCCATCAAAAATTTTAATTCGAATGCTACCAATTGCCACAACTTTACATGATATATCATTTCCCATGTAAAAAATTTCATCATCTATAGACTGGTAAGTAATAAACTAGTGTCTATGCAGACACTTGTGATTTGAAGCACCATAATCTAGTAACCACAGTTGATCATGACGTGAACCAATACCAATTGATAAATCTTCATCAATCATACTTGAACTTGTTGCTGAACCTGTTTCGGTTGCATTTGCTTTCTTCGTCTCTTTTGGAGGGTATTCTTTGGAGGCTTGTTGTCGCTTCCAACAAACCTTCTTCAAGTGTCCAAATTTTCCACAAAACCAACACTTAAGCTTGCTCTTTCTTCCCTTCGACTTTGACCGAGAGAAATCCCTCTGACCGTGTCCTCTTTCTTTAGGTTTACCTCTAACCATCATCACCTCAGATGTAGAGGTTTCTAGATTAGATTTCATCCTTGTTTCCTCATACAGTAAATCTCCAACAAGATCATCAAACTCAATACTTTCTGTTGAAATGAAACTAATAGAGGTAACAAAGTGATCCCATGATGCAGACAAAGAACACAATAATGTAGTTGCCTTATCTTTAGATTCAAATTTCACCCCCATGCTAGTCAACTGGACTAAAAGTGTATTAAAATTATTTAAATGATCAACTATCTTCGTACCTTCCTATGCACAGACTGTACAATTTCCTTTTCAGGAAGATCCTGTTCATCAAGGATTTCGTCATATACAAACTTTCCAGCTTTGTCCATAAACCGATTGTTGTCTTCTCCGTAACAATGCTGAACAAAACATCATCGGCCAAACACAAGCATATGGCACTCAGTGCTCTCGCATCAATCTCATCCCAGTCATCATTTGTTATGGTCACAGGTTTCTTTGCTTTTCCCAAAAGCGCCTTCATCACGCCTTGTTGCACGAGCAGATCGTGCATCTTAACCTTCCAGATCTCGAAATTGTTCTTGCCATTGAACTTCTCAATTTCGAAATTAGCACTCTGTGTCTTTGCCATTAGAGAAAACATTTCAAAAAACACCACTGCTTATAATAACCAAGACCTTTTGAAAAAATATGTGGAGAAATGATGATATAATCTTCAAAAAGTTTAATAAAAAAATTAATAAAGAAAACCTTTAAAAAACAAAATTCACTTTTACTTTAATCCCTCCGCATTTACTTTTTCACTTTATACCTTTTTAAATCCTCCACGATATATTATATTTAATTCCAAAATATAATAATAAACCTCCATACCTTTCCACTTTCATAAAAAACCATTCCTTTAATTTTTCAAAAGGAAAAAAACATACGAGTGTTTCATAAAGGAGATCAATGCTCCTTGGACCATGAAGGGGAGCCCAAGTTTGATGGTAGAGCGCTCCTTGAGTGTGGAGGGGGAGCACTAGCGCTCCTTGACTATGAATGAGGGAGCGTCGATGTTCTGTGGTGCATGATACGGGTGCATGAGTTTTTCGAGAATTGAAATTTTATAAGTGTGAGTGTGTCGGCACGTTTCTAACATTGTTTAGGGAGTGTCGATGATGTTTTACTCAATTCGTGATATTGCACCATGGATTTGGTCCTCACAGATCTCCAACGCATCTCTGATACCAATTGTTAGAATTGCAAATGCAGAAAACACAATTCACATAAGACAATCAATAAACACACATATAAGAAACACATAGATTTCACATGGTTCACCCAAAACGTTGGGCTACGTCCACCAAATAGAGGTATCGGTTGTCTTATTATTCATATCATGGAGATTAAAACAACTTCACTAATTCATCTCATATGCTTCTATGGGCTTACATGAATTAATATTATATTCCACAAGAAACTGAAAAATGAATGCACTCCTATCCTTGGTCTCATTTAGTTAAAACCAATTCGAAGTAATAAGATATAAAATCCTAATCTTGAGAATTTGTTGTCATCGTTTAACAAAAACGTTGGTCAATGGCACCACTAAGTTTGCAGAAGATCTGCCCATATCAAAAACTCTAGCTCGCCACAAATTCATTGAGAAATAGGTGTTTTAGTTTTGAAACTGCAAATTGTCAACGTGTCAAAGGAGGAAGTAATTTCACAATGATACTTCCACCAGTTCATCGCTCTACCACACGATTCAACATCACATACATGAAATATTAACAAATCAGATTGGCATCGAATCTACCACATCAAATTACTTTGCCAGAGCACAAAGTTTGGGCGACAACGCTCGCTTGGAATTCCTTTTCATTACAGGTTACACAAGATAACACAAGTTTATTTGTATCTCCAAGATTGCAGTAAAGTACGTCAGGGATCATCAGTTATCAAAGCAAGGAGATCGGGCACAGTCCAAATAAGACACAAGAAACTTTTCTCAATTTTTTAGTTTTTGTTTTTACTTTATTTTAATTTTTACTATTATTTTGTTTACTTTAGTTTAGCTTTTGTTTTGTTTTAAAAGATTTTGTGGTTTTGATTGCATAGATTTTGGAGGCATAAGATCATGGAGAGAAACAAACTCAAAGGGTTATAAAAGAGCATGAATAAAAACTTGAAAGGGAGGGGGAGGACTAGAAATGATAGAAAGAATTGGGATGCAGGCGAGTTTTTCTTGCTTGGGATTTATTAGTTATCTCTTGAACAAAGAATCGATGTTTGAAGAATACTTGATATTTTTATCATGCTTATTTAAAATATGTTTTCTTTTGTAGGGTTTGAAATGAAGTATGTCAACATTTTTTTTTTAAATAAAAAAGGGGTAGTACCTATTATATTAGCAAAAAAAAGTATACAGTGTCCGATGACGCCGCCAACTGTCCTGCCTGAGCAGGAAACCAGGACAACTGGGCGTCTTGTGCCAGGTACAGTCTTGTTTCCAAAATATACATGTGGGTACCCTACCCGAGGGAAACCAGGGCTATTATGCTAAAGAGTTTCAAAACAGAGTCCATGACTAGACATAAAGAAACTGAACATTCTAACTAAACTGAGACAACAGAGATACTTCTAACCAGGAGCTTCGAAAACCTATTTGCTTGTGTTTGGGCGGTCATTCCTCTTATGACGCCAGCCTGCTGGAAGTGAGTACACCTGTGCGCACGTCGGGCACTGCTGCTTTGGAGAGCTCTTGGAATAGGCTACAAAAAACATGTCCAGCCTTTGGTCCGTCCTGGCTAGGCGAAAAGCTTGGTCTTCCATCAGATTTCGGAGCTCGAAGATGAGTGGGAGATGCCATAATTCAGAGACTGGAGGCTGGTCCAACCTCCCGCTGTCGTCGGATGCTCGTGTGTTGGAGTCACCCGCTGCTCGAGTAGGAAATCCTGCTGGCTCCGCCACCCCTGTGGTGTCGTCGGGAGGGACTTCCTTCTCCATAATGCAGGGTGGGAAGAGGTCCTCCGCGGTGGCCATGTTGAGGTTCCACAGGATTTCTCCAGGCGGTGGCTTTGTTTCCTCTGCGCGGGCGAGTGAGGAGTGGTGCTGCATTGCCTCCAAGATAATTTCCTCTACAATCGCCATGGGTGGCGTCCAATGTCGTTGCTTGTGTCGGGTGGATGCTAAAGCCAGTTCTCGTTCAAAATTACGAATGTGCTTGCGCCTGGATTCCACCCTGTACCAGGCTGCCCCTCTGCAGGATTTCCCTCTGAGCCTGGGCATGGTGGAGGCTCTAGTATGGGATCCTATCAGTTTGGTCATTCCTCTTACTGGCTTCGGTGGAGGTCGGAGTTTCAGTCCGGGCAGAATGAACACTGCGAGCGTCTCGTCCCAATTCATCACCGTTAAAATGCACCAAGCTGTCGTGACTGCCGAGGCCATTAAGGCTGGGTGGTTAGTGCTCTGTCGCCTGGTACAATTCCCTCGTGCGAGAGGGCTCATCAACTGGAAGTGCCTGGTGCAGGCCATGGGCTATTTAGTATTCGGAGGGCGCTCGTCGGTTGATGCCATAAATGGGCGTCCCGGCGGTCGTCCGCGTGTCTGCTGATGCGCTCGTGTCACCCCATCCGGGGGAAGTATGTAAACATTTTATTCTTATCAAGTTTAGATAATTTTTTGAAAGACCTCAGTCTATGTTGACAAATTCATTCAAGTGATGAAAAACTTATATTATCACATTTTTGTTAGTGATTTGCTAAATCTTTTGCTTGGAATTTATGAGAATGATTTCCATAATTATGTTGTCCATTAAATGATTGTGTATCAAATGAATAAATGGACCATCTATTGAGATTATTTTTATGATTAATCTTTGGTGTCTTTCGACTTATAAGGTACTTATCTCCATGAACTCTTTCTAATGAGCTTGGATACTTATTATTCTCAGTTTGTCTGATATCTATTCTCAAGATATTAAAGTCTTAGTCAACAAAAAAGACACTTCTATATGTCAAGATCATCTCTTACATAATACTAAAACTTTTCTTTGACTTGGTGTAGATATAGCTATCAAAATCTATTCTAAGTAATGGTGGTTATTGTGTTTTATATTTCTTTGGATTAATAATTCCTTATGAAATCTTAAGAATCAATCTTTACATCTACACATAATTAAACTTTGCTTTCAATTGAGATAGGATCGATAGTTAGGATTTCTTTTCTACAAGTTTAAGATCATTTAGAACATAGTGTAAATGATCAATTCTCTTTTCAAAGAGAAAACTTGTTGAGTGGCAAACTGAGCCCACGAAATCGATTGGAAACTACCATCCCAAACGAAAACAATTCTAACTAGGGCTTGTGATCGGGTAGTTATCCCCTACTACAGCAGGGAATTTTCCCTCCTGTCAACACCACATTGCAACTAAGCATGACCAAATTCCCAAGGAAGACTTATGGGAAAAAATCTAGACACAAAACATCTGGCCCAAGGTTTCTACCTTCCTATGGTTGGTTTCCCACAACAAAATTCTCACTTGGGACCAACTCCATAAACATGGATATGAGGGTTCATTCAGATGCATCCTATGTCAAGAAGATGAAGAAACCAATGCCCATATTATTGGTAATTGTTCATTCGCTAAGGCCTTATGGGATAAAGTGTTAAGGAATAGGGTGGAACACAACATGAAACAAATGACACGATTTTGTAGATAATCGAAAAGGGACAAGAAACAGGTGGTGTCTAAAGACACTGTTACAACACTTAAGAAGAACGCGCTGTCATCAGAGCATCACAGTGCATGTTGCACATCTTGATCTGCATGATCTATTACATAATCTCATATGATCTCTTGATCGCCATGATGATAATGACCCAAGGGGTATGTGTTTTATAACCTCGGGATCTAACCAACATCCATGGAATCTGAAATATCTTGTCCACATGTAACCGTCGTCTATTAGAGTTGACTCTGCAAAATCTTCTTTGTCGAGTCGAATTAACATGACTCGATCTAACTGACTATTTGTCCAAGTCATAGTCAATTGTTGCACTAGTCGATCCACTACTCGACTATATTCAACTACTCAATCGATTGGTTTGGTGTGTTGGTTGATCGCCCGACCCACTGTATCCATATGTAGGTCGACCTCTCGATCGACTGAATGTAGGAGATGTGTGATGAACTATCAATTCTTGATGTTCCAACACCTCTCCATCAACACACAACTCTATAGTTACAGGAGGTTAAATTACCCCAAAAGGACACCCCGCCATAATTGCAACTTCCTGAAGCCCAAGCATTGTACGTAGCTAGATAAATCTGGCTTCAACTAGAGGTTTGGTGAAGATATCAACAACCTAATATTTTTCCCTGTAATATTCAAGTGAGACAATGTTCTCATGAATCATTTGTCTAAAATAGTGAGCATGAAGCTCAACATGATTTGTCTTACTGTGGGCAACATAATTCTCAACAACTTGCATAACACTCTAGTTATCACAATAGATTGTAATAGAGGTCTGAACAAGAAGGCCAAGCTCTCCCAAAAGTTGGTGAATCCAAACTACTTCAGTACTTGATGGAACAATGCCACAATATTTTGCTTCTGTAGTAGACAAAGATACCACCTTTTGTTTCTTACACGACCACACCAAAGGTCTGGTGCAATAGCGAAACACATAGCTAGAAGTGGATTTCCGATCATCATCATCACCATCCTAGTCGGAGTCGGTGTAGTCACCTAGCGAATTTGAACTTCGACAATACTTGATACCAAATTGAGTGGTACCCTTCAGATAAAAAAAAATTCATTTGACTGTTTTCCAGTGGATTTTTTGGGGCCTTGGATGAACTGAGAAACCACACTAACATCTAAGGAAATGTCAAGTCGACTTTGAGTAAGATAAATAAGAGTATCGACCAAGTGTTGATAAAGTGTAGCATCCACTGGGGGTGTTTGACAAGTTTTAGTGAGCTTCACTCTAGACTGAAAGGGAGTGGAAGAAGGCTTGCAATAAGTCATCTTAAGACTTGTCAATAGATCCATCACAGATTTAGAATGAGAAATTAAAAATACATCACAAAGTGGTAATACTTGAAGACCCAAAATATAATGCAGAGTACCAAGATCTGTCATATCAAAGGATTCAATCTAAGTATGAGATCATTATTATTTCTAGTAATGAGTAAATCATTGACATATTCAACAACAATAAGAGTGTCTTCCTTGGTGTGGAGAACATACAGGCTGTGATCAGATTCACACCATTTGAAATCAAGTCAAAGAAATAAATTGTCGATCTTAGCATACCAGGCTCGGGGGCTTGCTTCAAACCATAAAATGACTTCTTGAGTCAACAAACCAAATTTGAATCTGTCACAAAATCGAATAGTTGTTCCATGCAAATTTCTTCAGACAGGTCTCCATGAAGAAAAATACTCTTCACATCCATTTGATGAATTTTCCATCCAAAACGAGTAGCAAGGGAAAGAAGCAGTCGAACAAAGTTCATATTTACGACAGGGGAAAATATTTCAGTGTAGTCGATGCCTTCTTGTTGAGAAAATCCCTTCACAATGAGGCGTGATTTATGTCGCTCAACAACAACTTCAGAGGTAAATTTGGTCTTATAGACCCATCAACACTTCATAATGTTCTTTCCCTACAGTCGGGGAAGTAAGTCCTAAGTGTGATTCTTCAACAAATAATCATTTTTTGTCTTCATGGCCTTCTCCCATTCAGGTCATCCTTCAGCATCTAAGTAGGTAACATGGTCAAAAGTTTCAAATACACTAGTCATCAAGGCAAGACTAGCATGTTTCTTTTGACTTCAAGTCTATTGTTTGTAGGAGGCATCTCCAGCAGATTCAATTGTCTTGGCATCCCATTGGGGTAGACATGAAAAAAATGAAATTTGGTTCAATTTAGTAGGTCAGTCAGAAGTCAGAGAGTCTTCAGTTGGCGGACCAGTCGAAACATAGGATGAAGAACTAGTCGACGCGGAGGTCGACAGTCTAATTAGAACAGGGAGAAAGTTCAATTGTCCAGTCAAGGGATTGAAGATTGGAATAGGAACACCAGTGTTAGAAACAACATTGAGGGGATCATCCTATAGCAAATCAAAATATACATTCAACAACTTAACACCAGAAGACTTCTCATCAAACCAAACATTGCATCTTCTAATGATTTCTCATTTGACAGGATCAAACAATCAATAGGATTTCGACTCTTAAGAGTAGCCCATCATGTTAACGTGTCAACGTGTCAAAGGAGGAAGTGATTTCACAATGATACTTCCACTAGTTCATCACTCTACCACACCATTCAACATCACATACATGAAATATTAACGAATCAAATTGGCATCGAATCTGCGACATCACATTACTCTTCCAGATCACAAAGTTTGGGCGACAACGCTCGCTTGGAATTCCTTTTCATAACAGGTTACACAAGATAACAATTTTTTTTTTGTATCTCCAATATTGCAGTAAAGTACGTCGGGGATCATCAGTTATCAAAGCAAGGAGACCGGGCACAGTCCAAATAAGACACAAGAAACTTTTCTCAATTGTTTAGTTTTTGTTTTTACTTTATTTTAATTTTTACTATTATTTTGTTTACTTTAGTTTAGCTTTTGTTTTGTTTTAAAAGATTTTATGGTTTTGATTGCATAGATTTTGGAGGCATAATATCATGGAGAGAAACAAACTCAAAGGGTTATAAAAGAGCATGAGTAAAAACTTGAAAGGGAGGGGGAGGACTAGACATGATAGAAAGAATTGGGATGCAAGTGAGTTTTTCTTGCTTGGGATTTATTAGTTATCTCTTGAACAAAGAATCAGTGTTTGAAGAATACTTGATATTTTTATCATGCATATTTAAAATATGTTTTCTTTTGTAGGGTTTGAAATGAAGTATGTAAACATTTTAGTTTTATCAAGTTTAGATAATTTTTTGAAAGACCTCAGTCTATGTTGACAAATTCATTCAAGTGATGAAAAAATTATATTATCACATTTTTGTTAGTGATTTGCTAAATCTTTTTCTTGGACTTTATGAGAATGATTTCCATAATTATGTTGTCCAACAAATGATTGTGTATCAAATGAATAAATGGACCGTCTATTGAGATTTTTTTTATGATTAATCTTTGGTGTCTTTCGACTTATAAGGTACTTATCTCCATGAACTCTTTCTAATGATCTTGGATACTTATTATTCTCAGTTTGTCTGATATCTATTCTCAAGATATTAAAGTCTCAGTTAACAAAAAAGACACTTCTATATGTTAAGATCATCTCTTACATAATACTAAAACTTTTCTTTGACTTGGTGTAGATATAGCTATCAAAATCTATTCCGAGTAATGGTGGTCATTGTGTTTTATATTTCTTTGGATTAATAATTCCTTCTGAAATCTTAAGAATCAATCTTTACATCTACACATAATTAAACTTTGCTTTCAATTGAGATAGGATCGATAGTTAGGATTTCTTTTCTACAAGTTTAAGATCATTTAGAACATAGTGTAAATGATCAAGTCTCTTTCGAAGAGAAAACTTGTTGAGTGGCAAACCGAGCACACTAAATCGGTTGGAAACTACCATCCCAAACGAAAAAAATTCTAACTGGGGCTTGTGATCGGGTAGTTATCCCCTACTGCAGCAGGGAATTTCCCCTCCTGTCAACACCACATTGCATCTAGGCATGACCAAATTCCTAAGGAAGACTTATGGGAAAAAATCTGGACACAAAACCTCTGGCCCAAGGTTTCTACCTTCCTATGGTTGGTTGCCCACAAAAAAATTCTCACTTCGGACTAACTCCATAAACATGGATATGAGGGGTCATTCAGATGCATCCTATGTCAAGAAGATGAAGAAACCAATGCCCATATTATTGGTAATTGTTCATTCGCTAAGGCTTTATGGGATCAAGTGTGAAGGAATAGGGTGGAACACAACATGAAACAAATGACACTATTTTGTAGATAATTGAAAAGGGGCAATTTTTTTGAAGAAACAGGTGGTGTCTAAAGACACTGTTACAACACTTAAGCATAACGCGTTGTGATCAATGCATCACAGTGCATGTTGCACATCTTGATATGCATGATCTATTACACAATCTCATATGATCTCTTGATCGCCATGATGATAATGACCCAAGGGGTATGCATTTTATAACCTCGGGATCTAACCAACATCCTTGGAATCTGAAATATCTTGTCCACATGTAACCATCGTCTATTAGAGTTGACTCTGCAAAATCTTCTTTGTCAAGTCGACTTAACATGACTCGATCTAACTGATTATTTTTCCAAGTCATAGTCGATTGTTGCACTAGTCGATCCACTACTCGACTATATTCGACTACCCAATCGATTGGTGTGGTGTGTTTGTTGATCGCTCGACCCACTGTATCCATATGTAGGTCAACCTCTCGACTGAATGAATGTAGGAGATGTGTGATGAACTATCAATTCTTGATGTTCCAACACCTCTCCATAAACACACAAATCTAGAGTTATAGGAGGTTAAATTACCCCAAAAGGACACCCTGTCATAATTGCAACTTCTTGAAGCCCAAGCATTGTACGGAGCTAGATAAATCTGGCTTCAGCTAGAGGTCTGGTGAAGATATCAACAACCTGATATTTTGTCCTGTAATATTCAAGTGAGACAATGTTCTCATGAATCATTTGTCTAAAATAGTGAGCATGAAGCTCAACATGATTCGTCTTACCGTGGGCAACATAATTCTCAACAACTTGCATAACACTCTAGTTATCACATTAGATTGTAATAGAGGTCTGAACAGGAAGGCCAAGCTCTCCCAAAAGTTGGCGAATCCAAACTACTTCAGTACTTGCTTGAACGATGCCACAATATTTTTCTTCTGTAGTCGACAAAGATACCACCTTTTGTTTCTTGCACGACCACACCAAAGGTTTAGTGCTATAGCAAAACACATAGCTAGAAGTAGACTTTCGATCATCATCGTCACCATCCTAGTCGAAGTCGGTGTAGTCACCTAGCGAATCTGAACTTCGATAATACTTGATACCAAATTGAGTGGTACCCTTCAAATAGAAAACAATTCATTTGATTGTTTTCCAGTGGATTTTTTGGGGCCCTGGATGAACCGAGAAACCACACTAACATCAAAGGAAATTTCAAGTCGACTTTGAGTAAGATAAATAAGACTATCGACCAAGTGTTGATAAAGTGTAGCATCCACTGGGGATGTTTGAAAAGTTTTAGTGAGCTTCACTCTAGACTGAAAGGGAATGGAATAAGGCTTGCAATAAGTCATCTTAAGACTTGTCAACATATCCATCACAGATTTAGAATGAGAACTAAAAATACATCACAAAGTGGTAATACTTGAAGACCCAAAATATAATGCAGAGTACCAAGATCTGTCATATCAAAGGATTCAACAAGTTGCTTCTTCAATCTAAGTATGAGATCATTATTATTTCCAATAATGAGTAAATCATTGACATATTCAACAACAATAAGAGTATCTTCCTTGGTGTGGAGAACATATAGGTTGTGATCAGATTCACACCATTTGAAATCAAGTCAAAGAAATAAATTGTCGATCTTAGCATACCAGGCTCGGGGGGCTTGCTTCAAACCATAAAATGACTTCTTGAGTCAACAAACCAAATTTGAATCTGTCACAAAATCAAATGGTTGTTCCATGCAAATTTCTTCAGACAGGTCTCCATGAAGAAATATACTCTTCACATCCATTTGATGAATTTTCCATCCAAAACGAGCAGCAAGGGAAAGAATCAGTCGAACAAAGTTCATCTTTATGACAAGGGAAAATGTTTCAGTGTAGTCAATGCCTTCTTGTTGAGAAAATCTCTTCATAATGAGGCATGCTTTATTTCACTCAACAACAACTTCAGAGGTAAATTTGGTCTTATAGACCCATCAACACTTCATAATGTTCTTTCCCTACAGTCAGGGAAGCAAGTCCTAAGTGTGATTCTTCAACAAATAATCATTTTTTGTCTTCATGGCCTTCTCCCATTCAGGTCATCCTTCAACATCTGAGTAGGTAACATGGTCAAAAGTTTCAAATACACTAGTCATCAAGGCAAGACTAGCATGTTTCTTTTGACTTCAAGTCTATTGTTCGTAGGAGGCATCTCCAACAGATTCAATTGTCTTGGAATCCCATTGGGGTAGACACGAAAAAATGAACTTTGGTTCAATTCAGTAGGTTAGTCAGAAGTCAGAGAGTCTTTAGTTGGTGGACCAGTCGAAACATAGGACGAAGAACTAGTCAACGCGGAGGTCGACAATCTAATCAGAATAGGGAGAATGTTCAATTGTCCAGTCAAGGGATTGAAGAATGGAATAGGAACACCAGTGTTAGAGACAACATTGAGGGGATCATCCTATAGCAAATCAAAATATACATTCAACAACTTAACACTAGAAGACTTCTCATCAAACCAAACATTGCATCTGCTAATGATTTCTCGTTTGATAGGATCAAACAATCAATAGGATTTCGACTCTTAAGAGTAGCCCATCATGATGCAATCATGGCTCTTTGCATCCAACATATTTCTTCAATCATCAGGAATGTGAGCCCAGGGAACACATCCAAGAACACATAGGTGGTCGAATGAAGGCTTCTTCCCATACCATCGTTTGACTAGAGTCATGGAAGGAACAACTTGAGTCGAGATGTGATTGAGAAGATAATTTGCATAGTAGACTGATTCAACCCAAAAGAAAGGAGGTAGATATTTAGCCTGCAAAAGACATCTAACCATTTCAACCAATGTCCAATTCTTACATTCTGCAACACCATTATGTTGTGGAGTGTGAGGAACCGACCACTTCCAGTAAATACCAGATCGAAGTAGATATTCTTCAAAATGTCGATTTACATACTCACCACCATTGTTTGATCTCAAGCATCAAATGGTCTTGCACATTATTTTTCAACAAACACTCGACACTCCTTGAACTTATCAAATACAAGGGTCTTAACTTTTAGGAAAAAAACCCATGTGAAGCGAGATAAATCATCAATGAAAATCAAAATGTACCTTGCTGCTTCCAGTGAATGTAAATTGATGCAACAAATATCATTGTAAACTGGTTCCAGTAGGTTATGTGCTCACCATGTTGTACTAGAGTCGAATGGTGATTGATGATGATTCCCAAGTACACAACCCTTACAGACTCCTTCAAGGGGAAACACCTTCGACAAACCAACAATTACCATGTTTTGAATTGCTAGTGCTTGCAGAATTCAAAAATTCAAATGTTTGAGTTGCTCATGCCAAATTCGAATTTGCTCGTCGGTGTGAGTAACAAGTGCAGTTGGTTTGGGTTTAGGTAGATTCAAATAACAAAACTTGTGAAAACTATCCTTCAGTTCAAGGTTCCCACAAACGATAATCAATTTACCTTTCTTCAAATCACGAAGATAGAACCGATCTGGCCAAAATTATGCAATCTTTCCTGTCTCGATCAACTAAGCAACATACAACAGATTGGAATCGATATTATAGATGTCAAAAATCTTCCCATGTTGACAAGAAACATCACCCTAACCAGCAACATCTAGAGAAAAATCATCAACAACGTAGATTTTACTCTCCTAGTCTTTATTCAGTCTTGTAAATAAAGAGACATAATTTGCCATGTGATGAGTGCACCCAGAGTCGACTACCCACTTGTTCTATGCATAATGAGACAACAAGGTCTGCGAAGTTCTGACTTGGAAGGTGAAATTATTAGCAGGTCATTGAACATCGAACATGTCTCCTTCAAGGTGTTTAACCTTCTCCTGTAAATTGTCTCTCTTCTTATAGCAAGTTTTCTCCACATGTCCAGTCTTTCCACACTATTGACATGTCTTCTTCTTTCGACTTCATTGTGGTTGTCTCTGGGGTCCTTGGTCATGATATGCAGGTTTTTGTGCAAAGGCATCAGATTGCACTCTATTCCTGGAATCCATCTTTCCCTTTCCCTTGAGCAAGTGGGCATGGTGTTTTCCACCAATTTTACCTTCTCTACCAAATCTATGTTGATTAGTAATCAAAAGGCCATATCAAGATTCAAAGGTATACTCCTTACCGTATTCCTTGCATGATTACCATTTGGTTTATAAATTTGAATTGAACACGTCGAATAGTGTTCTCAAATTCATCAAGACTAGTGCGATGAGTTGTCCATCCTTCTTCTAATAGTTCTTTTCACATTCACCCAATTTTAGCTGGAATTCCTTGACACACATCAAATAGTTCTTCATTCTTTCAAAAGAATGAGGATCGAGAGAGATCAACTCTTTCTCCAACTGCTTGACGTGGCTCTCATTGATTTGGTTGAACAAGGTTTTCAACTTCTTCCAGACTTGATGAGGACAGTCGATTCCACTGAGAAGAAAAAGAATCTCCCACGAGATGTAGGTCATGATGACTCCTACCACCTCATCCTTATTTCCATCAATAACAAACTTCACATGGTCGTCTGTTGGATATGAAATCTCCACCTTCGTATACTGCCACAACCCTTTTCTCTTCAGTAGGGTTTCCATGTCTGGTGCCCATACTGCATAATTTGATTCATTTAGAACAACATGATCAATCTTCGATATCTAGATTGATTGGTCTGTTTCGATAAGTTCCAATCAACAAATCACAGACCTAGAGTCAATTGCACCACATATTTGACTCAACAATATTTGCATATAATATATAGAGCTTTTAAACCATCAGCTCTGATACCATGTAGGGGAATAGGGTGGAACACAACATGAAATAGAGGACACAATTCTGTAGATAATCGAAAATGGAATTTTTTTTTGAAAAACAGGTGGTGTCTAAAGAAACTGTTACCACACTTAAGCAGAGTGCACTATGATCAGAACATCATAGTCCATGTTTCACATACTGATATGAATGATCTATTGCACAATAAAAAATGATCATTTGATCTCCATGATGATAATGAACCAATGGGTTTGCTTTTTATAGCCTCAAGATCTAACTAACTTCCATAGAATCTAGAAGATCTTGTCCACATGTAACTGTTGATTGTTAGAGTCGACTCCATAAAATCCACTCTATTGAGTCAACTCGACGAGACTCGATCCGATCGACTATCCGACCAACTCGTAGGTGACTGTTGGGTTGGTCAATCCACTACCCAACTATCTTCAACTATTGGTTGATTGTTCGACCAACAGACACGTCGACTACTCGACCGATTGGTGTGTTGTGTTGGTCAATCGCTCGACCGAATGTATCCAAATGTAGGTCAATCTCTCAATCGATGTAATGTCACTTTTCCAATGATGAATCCAACAGGGAGCGACTTAATAGTCTATATGTTCCCGTAGACTATAGTCGAGAGAAAAAGGGAACAACACCTCTATTTGATGTCATTTAACCAAAAGTATTAAATGAAAGTGACATTAGATTGAAAAAAGGAGGAAAAGGGTATTTTAAGTGACTTAAATGATTATGAAGATAAAACTTAAGAAAAGTCACTTAATTAATCAAAGTGAATGTGAAATTAGAAGCAAAAATGTGTTTTAAGTGACTTAAGTGATTATTAAGTCAAAACTTAGGGAAAAGTCACTTAATTGATAAAGTGAATGGGAAATTAGATAAGGAGGGGAGTATAAAGGAGAAAAATTGATATAATTCACCATTATGCATGGATTGAGTTGAAAATTAGACCTCGGAGGAGAAGTTAGACAAATTTCTTCATGTATTTTGGATTTATGGAGGAAACCACCACCATTGATAAATTTCGGTGTTGAGAGACACACTCCAATCCATCAGAAGAATCACTGAGATTCTTCACCAGGATTCAGAGTACAGGATTGGATCCTTCCTTAAGAATTTACTTCATTACAGGTTCAGGTTCAAGAAAATTCAAATCAGAGATATAGTGTGGATTTAGCTTGACAATGTATTCTGGAGTGCATGCATCGTATCTTTCTTGCATGCAATAGATCTGAGCTTATTGCAACAGATCCGAGCTATATCCTTATTGCATAAATTAGATATGATCTTATTGCAACATATCCGAGATATATCCTTCTTGCATGCAGTAGATCTGAGCTTATTGAATCATATCCGAGCTATATCCTTCTTGCATGCAATATATCTGAGCTTATTGCAGTAGATTCATGTTATATCCTTCTTGCATGCAAAAAATCCGAGATTATTGCAACAGATCTGAGCTATATCCTTTTTACATGCAACAGATTTGAATTGCATGTGTTGTCTAGGGACAGGGTGACCTAGTGGAAACATATTTCATCAAATTCCGAGGAGCATAGCTATCATATCTCAGTTTTCCATTGGTTCTGGAAGTTGTAGGCAACAATCCTTCCATGCATGTAGTAGATTCGATTTGCATGTTGCAGATCGGTCGATGCATGTTATAGATCAATATTCTACTTGTCTTCCTTGGTATTGTAGGATAATTTTATCTATATTACAATCTAATTGAGACATTCTGATATTGATTTCATGTATTTCCGTGTATTAGGATTTGTTGTTATTTAATGAAATTCAATGAGTTATTTATGGATCCAACAATTCCATGCATGCTACGCATGAGAACATAAAAATAAACAAACACATCTAAAAACCCAAGAAACATATCCAGAAACCCCCAAAGTATCAGATCTACAACAAGACATCCAATAGTAGCAATGAATATCCAGATCCAAGGATCAAGGATATTTCAGTGGTATCAAAGTGTTCTTCCTCCCATCTTGTGAGGAAACGCTTGACTCATGACTCCATGATTCCGGGAACAGGTGGAGAGTATCCATAGGGCATGGGTCACATAGGAGACAGGTATGTTTAGTACCGTAGTAGTCACAGTAGGGACAAAAATAGAGGAGACTACACCCCTTTAAACATCCACTCAGATACAGAAGCGGAGCCGGAGGAAAGAGATCATATTAGCTTAGAGACTGTAATATTCCATATATAAAAGTATGTAGAACATAAATAAATAACTAGAAATGGCAGATGAACAACAATATAACTAGAACAACACCACAATAATACCAAAATGATACCAAAATAACACCAGAAATATCACTTTGATTACTGAGAGCAATGTTCACTTGCCCCTTTGAGAGGGAAACCTCTAGTAGAGCAGAGCTCTATTACAATAATATTCAAGACAAAAGTTCCCATACCCTTGACTCCTATTTATAATAAATATGTCTATCAAAATAACCATCTAGAGGAAGATCCTTCTAGAAGTGGAAGCTTCTATTAGGTCTTCTTACATTGGACTTATTCTTCTTTATTGCTAAGCCTTATTGTTATTGACCTTTATTACATCAGAATATATTATTCTACCTACGTGTGGGGATAGGTCCCTAACATATCCTCCCCTTAAAAACAACCTTGTCCTCAAGGCTTGAGATGTGGAAATTGCTGCATAATGCTAGCCGGTTCCCAAGTGGCATATGCTGGAGTTGTATCTTTCCACTGGACTAACACTTCCTTGATGGTTCATTGACGCAGACGACGCTCACGCTGGTCTAAAACTGATTGTGGATGTAGCCAAATGGATCCCTTTTCATCCAACTCAGGAAGGTTGGTTTGAGTTTGGCACTTAGTTCCAATCACCTTCTTTAAGCAATAAACATGAAAAACAAGATGGAGCTTAGAATGACTAGGTAAATCTAACTGATAGGCCACCTGTCCCACATGCTTGAGAATGGTATAAGGACCATAAAATTTGGGCGCCAGTTTCTGATGATGGTCAACCTTGAGGGAATTTTGCTTGTAAGGTTGCAGTTGAAGAAACACTTGATCCCCTTCTACAAATTGACGTTCAAAGCGACCTTGATTTGCTTGTTGCTTCATGCGATTTTGGGTGGTGACCAAGTTCTCTTTGAGGGTACGAAGAATAGCCTTTCGAACTGTAAGCATTTTTCAACTGCCTGGACCTTCAAGACACATGGAAAATATGAGAGAAATGAAGGTGGATTTTGTCCATATACTGCTTCAAAAGGATTCATGCGGGTAGTTGTATGGTACAAAGTGTTGTACCACCATTCAGGTAGTGGTAACCATTGAGCCCACTGATTTTTCCTTTCCAAGGAAAAACACCTCAAATATGTTTCCAAACACTTGTTGACAACTTCAGTTTGACCATCAGTCTGGGGATGATAAGCTATGTTGAGATGCAATTGGGTGCCCTCTAGCTTGAAGAGTTCTTGCAAAAAATTGTTGGTGAAAGTTGGGTCGCGATAAAAAACAATAGAATGTGGCATGCCATGAATCTTGAAGACCCGATCCATGAAAAGTTGAGCCATAGTGGATGTTGTAAATGGGTGTATTAGAGCACATAAATGGGCATACTTGGAAAGATGATCAAATACCACCATGATGACTGATTTATTGCCCGATTTAGGTAAGCCTACAATAAAATCCATAGAGATATCCCGCCAAATAGTAGGTGGAATCGGGAGCGGTTGTAGTGTGCTAGGATATTTGACTGTTTCACCCTTGTTACGTTGACATACATCACATTAAGCCACAAAATTACGAACTTCCTATTTCATACCATCCCAGAAAAAAGAAAGTTTGACCATGTCATAGGTTTTGGTAAACCCGGAGTGCGTAGTTGTGGGTGTAGCATGAAGCTAAAAAAGTACCGTGGATTTAAGTTTTGATTGTTTACTTAAATACAAACAACATTTGTATCGAAGCTCATCATTGAGCCAAGAGTACCCTGGGGAAACTGGAGAATTGGACTGTAATTGTTGTATCAGATGTGAACTTTTGGGATCGTGTATCCATTCTTGGCGAATAACTTGGAGCCAATCTGGTACAATGGAGGAGAGAGAAAACATGGACCCTTCATCTTCATATTTTTTGGAAAGTGCATCAACAACCACATTGTCTTTTCCTTTCTTGTAAATGATCTCATAATCATATCCAAAGGGCTTAGTCACCCATTTTTGTTGCTCTAGGGAGGAAATGTGGTGTTCTAGAAAGCACTTGAGGCTCTGATGATCCGTCTTAATTTGGAAGCGTTTCCCCAAGAGATAAGGGTGCCAAAGATCAACGACATGTAGAATAGCCAACATTTCCTTTTCATGGATTGATTTTCCCAAAAAAAATTCAGACAGTTGTTTGCTGGTAAAGGCTAAAGGCCGACCCTCTTGCATAAGGACATCACCAATTCCTTTCCTTGAAGCATCACATTCCAGGACAAAGATTTTTGTGAAATCAGGAAGGGTCGGGACTGGAGTGGTGCACATGGCCATATTCAAGGTTTGAAAAGCCTGAGCAGCTGTTGGATTCCAAGTGAAAGAATTATTTTTAAGGAGTGCAGTGAGAGGTGTCGCAATCTTTCCATAATCCTTAACAAACTTTCAATAATAACCTGTTAAGCCCATAAATCCACGCAAGAATTTGAGAGTCTTTGTGTGAGGACAATCTTGCATAGCTTCAATATTTTTAGGATCCACCCTAACACCGGCCTTGCCAACAAGATGACCCAAGTACTTGACTTTCGAGGCACCAAAATCACATTTAGATTGTTTCAGGAAAAGTTGGTGCTGAGAGAGTAGATGGAGAACGCGATCCACATGAGAAATATGGTTTGTTCAGATTTTTCTATAGACGAGGATATCATCAAAGAAAACTAAGACAAAATGACAGAGAAATTGACGGAAGACATGATTCATGAGGCTTTGGAAAGTAGAGGGAGCATTACAGAAGCCAAAGGGCATGACCAAAAACTCATAGTGTCCCTCATGAGTTCTAAAGGTAGTCTTAGGAATGTCGGCCTCTTTCATATAGATCTGGTGGTATCCATAATGAAGATTAAGTTCAGTAAAGAACTGGGCGCCACTCAATTCATCCAAGAGATCATCAATGAAAGGAATGGGAAATTTGTCTTTAATGGTGAGTTTGTTGAGGGCGTGGAAGTCAGGAGACATGCGCCAAGAACCTTCTTTCTTAAGGACCTTTACCACAAGATAAGAGTAGGGGCTCGTACTAGGGCGGATAACACCTGCGTTGAGAAGTTCTTGAACCATTTTCTCAATTTCATTTTTTTGGGAAAAGGGGTGACGATAGGGACGAATATTGGGAGGAAGGATTTCTAGGACAAGGGGAATGGAATTATCATGAACAACATGGGAAGGAGGGATTCCCTGGGGAGTGGAAAAAACCACTTTATGTTTAGAGAGGATGGATTGGAGGTCCTTTGGCACAGAGGATGTCTCAGTTGTTTGTATGGCATGGAGTTGGGAAATAATGCTAGAATGACCTTTTTTGAGCAACTTTCCATGCGATGGGAACTAATGATCTCTGGGGAATTGACGATGATGCCTTGGAACTTATATTGTTGGCCCTCCTGGTCGAATTGCATGGTTAATTCCTTAAAATCCATGAGAATGGGACCCAAAGTCCTTAGCCATTCTGCACCCAACATAATGTCACGACCATCCCTGTCGATAGAAAACATATGAGATTTCAGGTGGTAGTGACCAATTTGGAGACACACATTTTCACAACACCCTCCACATTTCATGGACCCGCCATTGGCAATCATGATTTGGAAATTATTGACTGCATGGATATAGCAATTAGTTTCTTGGGCAATGCGGCGATGAATACAATTGTGGGTGCTTCCACTATCAACAAGAATGATGACCTTCCTATGCTTGATGTAACCAATTATCTTGAGGGTTTGGGGAGAAAAGAAGTCAGTTAGAGAATTTAAGGAAATGACCAGTTCTACTTCGGAAGGATCTGAGGGAGGTGTTATGTCAGTGGGTTCAGGTGACACAGACACAAGGGGAGCCTCAACATCATCTTCTGAAACATCCTCTGAGATGGCCATAAAAATATTTTGTTCCTTACACTTGTGTCCCTGAAAATATTTGTCATCACAATTATAAAAAAAGCCTTTGAGTTGGCATTCAACCATTTCGGCCCTGGTCAATTTTTGGATCTTTAGTGGAGTAGAAGGAGGAGTGGGATTTACTGGTTTAGTGCGAGGAATAAAGGAGAGTTTTCAGTTTTGAGAAGAGACAACTTGTTGTGCTTCCTTATATCGTTTAATATACTCCACCCAACTCTGAGGCCGAGCCATGAGGACATGGGCACAAATCTCATCCTTGAGGCCACTGATAAAATATTCTCGGAAAAAAGCATCAGACATTCCCTTTGTACAAAAATCCATTCACTCAAAAGAAGATATGAAGTCTTCCACTGTTCCAAATTGTTTCAACTTTTTCAAACGACCTAAATGGTTGGTGTTAGTGTCAAAGCGTTCATAAAGCTCTGCCACAAAGTGTGTCCAAGCAACATACCCTTGGCAAGCAATTTTTCTCCATTGCCACCATTGCCAACGTTCTTGATCTAGATGGAGAACACCATACCAAAGTTTTTCCAAATCATCTGTAATGTCGTACAAAGAGAAATAATGTTCCATTTGAGTTACCCAACTAGTGAGATCCGAGCCATCAAATTTGGTCACATCCACATGCGGAAGGCATAGGTCACGCTGAAAGTGATGGGGCTGAAAATTCTGGGAATGAGAGGAAGTTTCACCTTCGGTATGTAAAGGTGGGTCAGATAAGGAAGGATTTGTAGGGATATCCAGCTTGGTGCAGATCATCGTAGTGAGAAATTCAAGCTGGGTAGTAATGTCTTGTTTGAGTTCCTCAATTGAGGCGATGATGGAGGAATGCATGTTTTTGTTGATGGTGGAAATATTGTCACTGATTTGTCTCATTTCTTGTTGGGTCTCTGTGAAATTAGAGTGCAAGGTATTGAAGTGAGCTTCCAAGTCTTGGATACAGGTATGGGCCATGATGATGAGGGAACCAAAAAGGGGCTGGTGGGGTCACACAATTTATTTTTTTTGCTGAAAAATGATAGGTATGAATGCAATAAGGGTGAAGAGAGAAATGAAATGGAATAGGTCTCAAATAATGGTTCCAACAAGAATTTCCAAATGCTTAATCAGGAAGAAATGTGTAGTAATTTGGCACTTGAATGCAGGAAACAAAATTGCGTGGTAATAGATCTTGTCTGTTCTAATTTTTGTTTCCATCCCCAAAGGTTAGGTATTCAAGGGTTCTATAGACAAGGGTTTTCCCTGTGCTATAGCTCTCTGATATACGTGCGGGGTCCAACAGTAGTCCTTGAACCAATATATGAGGGCACCAACTAAGGAGGCTAGACCATGCCCTTAGCTGTACTACTTGATTACCCAGGTACTAGAGAGTATATTCTCGAGTGTTGTTCTCAGTGGAACTATAGAAGTCAGGTGGACGATCGGTTTATCTAAAGAGGGCTTCAGGAAATCTAGGACGATCTGTATACATGTGTTGTCTGATGCTCTACCACTCGAAGGGATACCAATAGGGGTTACAAGGGTGGCCAACATATGTGTGCTTAAGTACCACTTGTATTTCCTGTGTGTATGAATCCTCGACCATGGGTTTATGCGCATAACGACAAATCTCTGTAACTTAAAGACGTTGGAATACGTCTCTATCCTGGAAAAAAATTACCCACGATTTTCTGCTGAGGAAAGTGCTCTGATACCACTTGTAATATTCCAGATATAAAAAGTATGCAGAACAAAAATAAATAGCTAGAAATGGCAAATGAGCAACAATATAACTAGAACAACACCACAATAATACCAAAATGATACCAGAATAACACCATAAAGAGCACTTTGATTACTGAGAGCAATGTTCACTTATCTCTTCAAGGGGGAAACCACCAGCAAATCAGAGCTCTATTACAATAATATCCAAGACAAAAGTTCTCATACCCTTGATTCTTATTTATACTAAATATATCTATCAAAAGAACCATCTAGAGGAACATCCTTCTAGAACCAGAAGCTTATATTAGGTATTCTTACATTGGACTTATTCTTCTTTATTGCTAGGCCTTATTAATATTGACCTTTATTACATCAGAATATATTATTCTACCTACGTGTGGGGTTAGGTCCCTAACAAAGATGAAGGCAGAGTTAGAGGGGAAGATGGGGGATAAAGAGGACCTTTCGGAGGGCCTTGGGAAAGGCCCATATATACCTTATGACAATACCCAAGCTATATTGAATGATCTCACTAGAGGGAAACGAGACATGATGAATACCATAACACAGATGGTCCAACACAACTTGGGAACAATTGGTGCAAATATAGCAAGTGGAGCGAGTGGTTCCATGGGACACCAAGGAGGTGGAGCGAGTGTCTCCAGTGGGAACCAAGAAGGGTCAAGTGGACATCAGTCACCCATTTGTACCTATATTTTAGTGGGAAAAATTCCCAGACCACTATATCGTCAGTTTCAGGGAGGACAACGGATGGGACAACGATGAAAACATATGGGATAACAACATAGTTACCAACTTAACGAGAACTCTACAAAGTTCTCATTTTTGGGGGGGTCCAATTTTTTACCCCATTTTTAAAAATGGTGCTACCGGTAGCACCCCCCCTCCGTTTTTAGGTGGTTTTTCGATATTTTAAATTTTTTGATCCATGATGTTTCCACATTATTTTTTTAAATGCCTATTTTTCATGTATTTTGAATTTTTTCTAATTTTTTTTTTATTCAACAGTGTTTTTAGTCATTTTTCATGCTCCTTTCAATCTTAAAAATATTTTTTACCATTTACTTTTTTGAATTTACGATTTTTCATATAATTTTGTCTTAATTAATTTATTGTTCCATACTTTTTAAATATAGTGAAAAACATCATTTTTAACACAGTGTTTACCTTTACTTCAATACATCAATTTTTTTTTTAGTTAAATAACAATATTTTTGAATATTTAGCAAAAAAATACGCATTTTATAGCCATACATAATAAAAAACCTATACATTTTGGTACATATTCCTTAAAATAACATGTCAAATAAAGCATTTTTATGGACATAATTGAACAAAAAAAAGTCAATTTTATAAAAAATTATCATATTCTTTCATATTTTTATACATTTGAAGTAAAAAATGACAACATTTAATAAAATTTTCCAATGTATAGTGATTAACATACAAATAAAATGAAAAAAAAAAACAATAAAAAGATTCATCACAAAACAACAATAGATACATATTTATTCTTATTTTAAAATTTGAAAGTCAAAACATTACAATTATAGATCATCAAAAATTTGCAAAATTGAGCATAGTCTTCAAAGGCATCTTAAAACTAATCAACAATATCATATATCCCAAATTCATCATTCTCAACAAACACATTATCATCTTCTTCGACGTCATTTTGTGCTTCCATTGTGTCATTTTGTTCTTCCATTGGCTCTTTGATATCTGCAAGTTCTCCAAGGTGATCCTTTCCAATCATTCCTCCTAATGGTACTTGAGGTTCCTTTGACAAATTTTCCACCTTTGATTCACTAAAATATCCTTTCCTCAAGCCAACTTCTTGCATTTCATCTTGAAGAGTCGGAATAACATTAATTCTTTGTTGAATAAAACTACACTGCATTGGGTCACTTTCAATGGCTATGCAATTCCTTCATTTTTGTAGGCAACATGTTAATGTTGTACCTAATCACCAAATACAAAATAAATAATGACGTTAGATACTGTTAAATACATAAATTAAAAATAATATAAGATTGAAGTATGATTTAATAAATATTAGATCATAATTCTTACTTGAACCCGAGAACAAATCCAAAACCCAATCTCCTTAATTTGAGTATGTATCTATAAGATAATTAATTAATGTTTTTGGTTTTTGATAAATGTTAACCATCTCTCCTTTCAAAAAAAATTCTTCATATGTTATCTTTCTAACCACAACATTGTATACCAATATACTACTAGGAGTCTCTCCATCCTTTGCATTGACAAGAATAGAATTATAAGAATCATCTTTTGTCCAAGTTGCAAGATGTATACTACCAAAATCACATTTAAATGATTCTCTATTGGAGCTCTTAATATTAGGCTTGTGCCTGTAACATAAGTAAGTGAAAATTCAATTAACTTGTGAATTAATAAAATTGTTTTCTAATCTTAATTTCTAAACATACACTTTCAATATCTTACCAAATAAACTACATCCTTGTCTTCTCTTTCCCCATGAAGCTTGATTGTACTAATCCTTGTTGTGTGTTTGAATGAAATACTAGAAATCTCCAAAATGGTGATGTTGTAACTTTCGTAAATCCCATAACCAATCTATTGAAAACTTGGTAAGTATAAGGCCCAATAGGATATCCAATGTTTTGGATATTATAACCATGAGGGATATCCGCAATAACTAGGGAGTATTTGGTTTTAGGAACAATATTTGCAAGTTGTTCACAATCACCTAATATCACTTTATATTGAACAGTGTTGAGCCCATTCCAAATGTAGTGATCAAGGGTGTCATCAAGTTGAACATTTTGAACACGTCTCCTTCTTTCTCTTTCAAACTTGGTTTTTTGAATAATTTTTTTGAAAGTTTTAGGTACTCCATCTGCATTCTTCTTTGGCATATTTAATGAAACAAATAAACATATAGTTATATATCTATAAATATTAAAATAGAAGAACTATATGTTACAAAGTTTAACTGGGCCAAGCCTGCATACCTTTACAGGTTAAGCCAGAAAGAAACCACAAGCTAGGATTTGACAATCACAGTCTCAACATCATACAAAATGGTTACCAAAGGGGGCAGGAATGACACCCCATCATACAAGCAGGTAGTGGTGGACAAGGGGAAAGGCCCACAAGGCATTGTTTTCAAAGAACCACTGACGAGCACCTCGGGATCAAGATCAAAAAAGAACCAGGAGAGAAACCTGAAAAAAAGGATCGCGTAGGGGAGGAAGCTATGGAAACCAAGAAGGTTGCGTAGGAACCAACGAACTCCAGTGGGGCAGATGGGCGCAACCAATGTAAACCTAAAAAAAAATGATACCCAAGGTTATACTGGAATACCCACAAACAAAACTCTATCGAGACTAGTTGAAGACACATGCACTAATCTACAAGTTCATGGGGTTGTGGCCCACAAAAAGAACGTTGCACAACTGGATAAAATATCAATGGAAGCCAAGTGGAGAAGTGGAACTCCACCTGGGTTAGAAATGATTCTTCACAATAGTCTTCATGAACCTGGAGGACAGGGACAAATTCTTTGAGGGGGGGGGGGGGGG
>ML782097.1:371007-384422 GCA_009831015.1 Picea engelmannii | reverse complement strand
GGGGGGGGGGTGTGATTTAGAGGAAAAAGATCAATATGCAAGTTATAAGAATGTCATTGGGAGAGTGAGCATTTGTATCATTCTATATTCTTAGAGAGAAGGGATGGCTTTGTCAGATAAAGAATATTTTATTTCTGAGACATCAACAAATTGTTCGCATACCTCTTATGTTGGGACTAGGAAATGCGATAAGAATGCTTGTAATGCAAATGAGTCGTCGTATTTTTCATCTAGTTAGAAGTTTGATCATAGCGCAAGCAATTTTATTCAACATGTTCCTCATGAAAGTCCTAAATCAAAGGACTTTGAAGGCACTGATGATGAAGAGGAGGAATATGATGGTGATAAGTCTATTCATCAATTTAATAGTAATGGAAATAATCAAAATGTATGTAAAAGTGGAGACTATGATCAACATTTAAATGATTGGGATGAAAATTTTCCTCCAAGTGAGGAGTTTCAAGGTACCGATAAATATTTCCAAGGCACCAATGAATATGATGGACAATTTCCCTCAAGTGGAAATTAAAATCAGTGAAGATTATTATGACAATGGTGGCCACTCTTTCCCGAGTGGGGAATTTAAAGACAACAATGTTGGTGATGATGAATTTCATCGAAGTGAGGATTTTGAAGGTATTGATGAAGATTTTCCTCCAAGTGAGGATTTTCAAGGCACGAATGAGGATGATGAAGAATCCCCCCCAAGTGGGGATTTTAAAAGTAATGATGATGATTATGGAAATCCTGGACAGTCTTTCCCGAATTAGGAATTTAATGGAAGCAATGTTGGTGATGATGATTTTCCTCCAAGTGAATATTTTCAAGGTACCGATGAGGATAATGAAGATTTTCCTCCAAGTGAGGATTTTCAAACCAGTAATGAGGATGATGAAGAATATATCTCAAGTGGGGATTTTCAAAGTAGTGAAGATTATTATGCCATTGGTGGACACTCTTTCTTGAGTGATAAATTAAAAGGAAACAATGTTGATAATGTTGATTTTCCTCCAAGTGAAGATTTTCAAGATACTGATGAAGATTTTCAAGGCACTAAGCAGGATGGTGAAAATTTTCACTCAAGTGGAGATTTTGAAAGCAATGAAGATTATTATGTCAATGGTGGACACGATGTTGATGATGATTTTCCTCCAAATGAGGATTTCAAGGTATCGATGATGATGATGGAAAATTTCCTCCAAGTGAGAATGTTAATGGCATTGACAGTCTTATGGGTGATGATGATTTTCCTTCAAGTGAATATTTTCATGGAAGATCCAATGACATTGGTGAGGATGGTAATCATGTTTCTAGTGATTTTGATATTCCTCTGATGAACGAGATTATCAATGAAGATGATGGACCTATGAATGAAGATCATGTTCTCGATCATTCAACTGCAACAAATCAAGGTGATTGGCATTCTCTAGTTCAATCTCCTGACAATGTTTTGCTTGATATTCCTTCTAGTGATAAGGAAAATCCTTCTAGTGAGAATGATGAAATAGTGGAGACATTTCAAAGAAACAGTGTGTCTAGGACCAGGATTAGACCTTTTTATATCAATCCAAATCATTCTAGTTATACAAGGTCTAGGAAATAATTGATCACTAAATCAATTTCCATAAGTGGATTGATTTCAAGTGAATGTTGTCAAAATAATTGTTTGAAAAGCATTGACTAGATGTGTGCCTTGAATAAAAGTGATCTGGGTGGATCTACACACATGGAAAAACTTTACTTTGTTCACCAAGTTGATTTGAAGTTGGAGACAAGTGGTGAAAATGGAGAATTTATGATTTTTTGAGCTTCATAATCTTGTGCATTTTTATTAATGCTTTGTGAGATGCTCATGCACATTTTATCATGATTTAAATGTGCTTTTGAAAAACTCATGCATTTCATTCTTTTTGTAAAATGATTAATACTTGTGAGGGAAATTAGACTCGCGTATTTTTCATTAAAATTGTAATTATGGAAATTGTTTTTTATGTGAGAAACCACCTCACACCAATTTTCCAATTTTCTCACTGGTAGGTTGAGAGAATCAAGGGCATGGTTGAAGAGTCTTTGGATGGTTTTGAGACTTTTCCCATTATGTGCTTGAAGATAGTTTGGGATCCTACTTTTATGGATCTTGTTTTTCCTCTTTTGTAATTAGATGTTATTATTGTGGATCTAGGAATTAATGCTCTTTTTTAAGAGTGAGTGAGGAAAAACTATATAATTCCTTATGTGAGACATATTCATGGAGAATAAGAGTAATGAGGAATTAATGAGTGGAGTTAGATATCCACAGTGCTACTGCTCCTAAGCATTGAGAGGCTTATTCATGTAAGGTATTATCCTTTTTGATGTATGGAGAGTTATTAGTGTGAGTAGTCTTCTTGAATCCTCATTGAAGGAGAATGAATCTCTTATGTAATCACTTATGAAAAGGTCCCAACATATTTTGAAGAAGGAATGAAAGTGATTTTTATTCCAATTGAAGTGGGTCCGAAGACATAGTCTAGAAGGGGCGAACTCCGTTATCAACATTGATTGTCTCTCTCTTGTATTTTCATGTGATTTATTCATTTTGAGTTCATATGTTTTATGTATTAATGTTTAAAAGCATGGTTATTAAAGAACTCATACGCCCTTTAATCCTTATGCAAATAATTCGTCAGTAAAAGATTCCCGATTGAAAACTTGCGTAGAGTAAAGTACTCGCTTGTTTTCAGATAAAAAAGGAATACATATTTGCCAATGAATAAGAGCATGCAAAATTCATATTTGATGGGGTGCATGATATCCACAAATATAGGATATGATTATCGCATTGAGGATATTTTACTTTGCAGAAAGGATTTAAAAAAAATCACTCAATTGGTAATCTTTGTCTATCAAGAATCCAGACAAGGTTGGAAAAAAATCCTTCATTTTATTCAAAGGTACATCATGGACGAGAGAGTGGGCCATTGACAAACACTACATTGTCATGGATGCATGATTTCTTTTCCAAACATGGATAGTGTATGCCAGATAGAGAAACAATACATATTCCAGATAATTTCTCAAGGAGGGAAATCTACAACTTGTACAAATGATACGTTGAAGGTGTTGAAGGAAATGGTAATTTTATTACATATACATATTTTACAAGAATATGTAATAAACATTTCAACAATGTTTGTATTCCTAAGAAGTCGAGGATGGGGATTTGCAGTATGTGTGTTATTCTTAAATCAAGAAGAGATAAATCTGAAGGGGTAGAAAGAGGTATGTATTTACTATTTTTTTTTTTTAAATTGAATAGATATCAACTATGAAAACATATGATCAATATTTTCATTTTATGTCATGTGCAGATTCCATAGTCAAAGCACTTAAAGAACATCGAAATCAAAAATCAAGTGAAAGAAAAAAGTTGTACAAACATCAGAAGAAGTGTTATGATGTTCCAAACAAATATTTAGGTATGATAATTGATGGCATGGACCAGAAGAAAACACTTCTACCACATTTTTCCCGTACACCCAAAATTTTACAGAAAGAGAATTTCATTCAGTTTCACTTGGTTGGTTGTATGGTTTTCAATGGAAAAATGTGTCCAAGGGTTTACTTCACAGCTTCAAATATTCATAATGATGCAAATCTGACCATCACCATAATTCAACATGTGCTCACTCACTAGTCTGGAAATCTTCCTCAAGTTCTCTATCTACAATTGGATAACACTAGTCGTGAAAATAAAAATCAAATTGTGTTTGGATATCTAAGCATGCTTGTTGAAATGAGAATATTTCAAAAGGTGAAAGTTGGTTTCTTTCTTGTTGGACACACTCATGATCATATTGATCAAATGTTTGGTCGTTTTTCAGTAACATTGAAGAGGAAAAATGTTGGAAGCCTACCATCATTGATTGAATGTATTAAGAAAGCAAACATTCCAGAGCTTGTTTTTCATATATTAGAAGAAATTGTTGACATGCAAAGATTTATTTAGGAATCACATCGTGAAGAAAAATGTATTGAGCAACTTAATAAAATTATCTTTCGACATCAATTTTGTTTCAAAAAAAATGATGGGAAAACACTTATATGGGAAAGCAATATTCAACTACTACAGAATGGGGGCCTTCATCAGGTTTAGTATTTTTTAATTTCATTCTAGATTGTCCAATATTTTCATCAAAGTTATTATTTTTACAATCAGTTGCTGAAATTCATAATGCACGGAGGCATAATAGATATGTAGATTATTTTGAATGCCTGGAAGAAATAAAAAAGTCCATTAAGGATACATATGAGTACTTTGATGTTGTTGATTCTGTTTGGTGGGAGTATTTTTTCAATAGTCAAACTGACATAATTTCAAGCTCAAAAAAATGAAGATACAATGTTGAAGACTCCATTTCATTGGCCACAAAATATGCCAAATGAATCTGAAGAAACAAACATTGTTGAAGTTCAACAAGAATCTCAAGGTGCTATTGAGTTTACACAAGCAGAGGAAAGAGAAATGTATATTGGTTCAAGAAGGTCACGTGCACCACATGAAGCCATGGAAGACCTTTACAAGGGTTCAATACAAGATATTAAGGAGGATAGCATGATTGCAGTTTTAGCAACTGAAGATCCACTTGGTTATCCATTATGGATTGGAAAGGTTATAAAGATTGAGAAAGAAAATGATGATGTTATTGCAATTGAAGTGCATTGGTATGCAACAAGTACAGACCCATTCAATGGTGTGTACAAGCCAAATATGGTGGTTAAGAAACATGTCAATAGAAAGAGAAAAAGAAATGGTCAAAATATAACTCGTCGTCACACTGACCTCTTAAAATTAAATGATGTTGACATACTTGTTTATGACTTCAATTTGAAAAAGAGATGAACTCTTCGCTCCAAGACAACAAATATTATCAAGAGGTTGTTGCCATAAGAAATAAATGCAAGATGGGAGTCTGTTGAACCTAGTTGTATATTTAAAAGGAATTTGACATCTGAAATGTTGGGCATGCATGTAGACTCAGATGATACATTCATCGACAATAGAGAAAAATATGGATCATCTACATCTTCATCCAATCATTCATCTGAAGACAATGTAGACTCTGATGGTATTTCAAAAACCATGAGTCAATTTGAATAAGTGTGTGAAACATTTTATATAGTTTTTATTCATATGGTGTTTGTATGGTAACTAGAAATGAGCATTGAACTTACATATGATCTTACATGAAGTTATGAATCTTTTTTTATGTTTTATGAATTATATGTTTTGATTATGAATAATTAATAAAAAAAATTAGCTCATATGTTTTGAATATGGACAATATAACACAACTTTTAAGAAATAATTTATGTTTCATTCAATGTAACTTGTAATTACCTTTTTTTGTTAAAAGTAAAAAAAATGTTAAAAAGTGACGTTGAATTTTTAAAGTATATTGTGATATTTTCATGGAATTATTTATTACCTTGTGCTTTGAGTGATAATAAGATTTTAAAAGTAATCATTTAAGGGTTGATTTTATGATTTTGTTTATAGTAATGATGAGTTATTTTGCCACTTCATAAAAAAGTGTCATTTTCATACCAAAATTTTAGAATGGGTGCTACCGGTAGCCGTACTTTTCAATTTGATGGTTGATTTTGAAGTTTTGGTTTTAATGGTACCAAGTGTTAAAAATACGATTTCAAATTATCTAAAATTTTAACGTTTTGAAAAAAAAAATTCAAAGACATCTTTTTTAGGTGTTGATTTTAAAGTTTTTCTAAGCTACTGTCTAAGTTTTGAAAGCCATGTTTGAAAAATGTTGTAATTTTGACCCCATTTAAAAAAATGGTGCTACCGGTAGCACCACTTTCTGATTTGGGGGTTGATTTTGATGTTTTGTATGCAAAAATATAGGTTTTTTGGGCCATAGTTCTCGTTTTGAGGTCACAGATCTCATTAAGTCGGTAACTTTGTTTAGCCAAGACAGGGGAAAACAGGACCGAGAGATCCATTTGTAGAATACATGAGAGACTACTTGGCACTAGGCCCAAAGTTTCACGCTGACATGAGCTTGATAGGCTATTGTTCGATCAAGTATCGAAATAGACCAAAGAAGCACAGAGAGGTAACATGCAGCCACAAAAAACTGGATTTTATCAAGAAAGTTGAGAAACTGACAATCCCTTCTTTTGATGGATCTTCTAGGTGTTCAGCTCAGGCACGGGTACAAAATATTGACACATACTTCAAGCTTAACCAGATGACAAAATCAAAATCCATAAGCTTCGCCACATTACATTTGGAGGGGGGAGCCCGTGAGTGGTGGAATCACAAATTGGTGACCTTGGGTCACAATCGTATCACATCCTACATGGAGTTCACAGAGAGATTGATGATGAGATTTGATCGAAAAGATCCATAAATTCACTTCAGAGACTTGACACAGTTGCGACACACCAGATCAGCTAAGAATTTCATTGTAGAGTTCCAGAGGACAATAGTAGTAGTGACTAACATATCTGAGCACATATTGGTGATGCTCTTTACATAGGGTTTGACAGAACCATTGATAGGTTGGGTGAAAGCCTTCAAACCTCGCACTCTATAGGATGCCATTCTTCGCACTAGAGATATGGGGGATTCAGTGCAGAAACCAAAAACATTTACCAAACCCTTTTTTCCACAAAAGGAAAAGGATTAGAAAAATCCTAAGAAAGAATGGAAGGGTAAAGAAAAACTTGATGAGGAGACCAGACGTGAGCTTATGAGAAATAAGTTGTGCTTCAATTGTAGATATCCTTGGGTTCTAGGACACAGATGCATGGGAAAGGTCAAAATCCATTACATTAAGTTGAAATCGGATAGTGAGGAGGAGGAAGAGATTAGACCTACACCTGACAGTGATTCTTCAAGTTCTAAGGAAGATTAGGCACATGAGGAGGGACAACTTCCAGGGAAACCAAAACCAAAGGTTGGACCACAGTCACACGAACATAGGAAACCACGATTCCTAGCGAATGGTGGAGTCATAGAACTCCTTTGGGGAGCCCTGAGGTATGATACCATTAGACTTAGAGGACTCATCCAGGGGCAACATGTCACAACACTAGTAGATGGTGGGGCAACCCATAAATTTATTGATGCAGTAGTAGTTGCCATGAGAGGATTGGAAACAGAGRAGTTTGAGAGTTTCGTTGTAGTAGTGGCAGATGGATACACCATGACATGTTTAGACATGGTACCAGACCTGGAATTTAAACTGGATAACTACACTGTGACAGACACATTTTATGTAGTTGACCTATCAGATAYTGATTYAGTATTGGAYGTTCAGTGGTTGTATTCACTGGGCAAGATTAGTACCAATTATCAAACCTTGACGATGAGCTTCAAGGATGTGAACGACACAAAGGTGGTTTTGAGGGGCATATCTTTAGGAGCACCCACGACAGTGTTGACAAAGAGGATGGAGAGGATTTTCAGACATGTGGATGTGTCATATGCTGCAGAATGTTTGATTACTATGAAGAAAGAATCAAATGATAGACAAAAGTATCTGACAGAGATCAAGACTTTATTGAGTCAGTATGAGATGGTATTTGGGTCGCTACCCCCAGGGATATTGCCCAATAGAGAATTTGAGCACATGATTTAGTTGGAGGAGGGTGTGACACTAGTGATCACAACACCACACAGACATCTCAAGATATTCAAGGATGAGATCGAAAAAACAATCAGGGAATTGCTTGAGGTGGGGCACATAATGCCCAGTACTAGTCCATTCACTCCTTTTGTGGTATTAGTCATGAAGAAGGATGGTACGTTGAGGATGTGCATAAAATATCATGCACTCAACAAGAAAACAATAAAAAATAGGTACCCCATTCCACGCATAGATGCGTTTATGGATGAATTACATGGGGTAGTCTACTTCTCAAAGATAGATCTTCGCTCATGCTACCATCAGATTAGCATCAGAGAGAAAGACATTGAGAAGACAACTTTCAGGTGTCACTTTTTGCATTTCAATTTTTTGGTCATGCCATTTGGATTGACCAATTCACCAACAACCTTCCAATCTTCCATGAACCATATTTTCAGGGTTCAATTGAGGAAGTTTATTTTGGTCTTCTTCGATGACATTTTGATCTACAACAAGACTAGGGAAGAACACATGAAGCACTTAGATGAGGTATTGAGCATCATGCAGTCTCAATCACTCTATGTCAAAGAATCCAAGTGTGAATTTGGTATGAGAGAAATTTTGTACTTAGGCCACATCATCAACAAGCAGGGGGTGCAGGTACACCATGAGAACATCAGGGCCATTTTGGATTGGAAAACACCCAGGAACACCACAGATTTGAAAGGATTATTTGGGTTATGCAATTACTACATGAGATTTGTGAAGGAGTTTTCATAGTTGGGGGCACCGCTCACAGATTTGACCAAGGGGGATTTCAGCGAGATGGAAGAATCACAAAAAACTTTTAAAAATATGAAGGAAGTAATGAGCACTTGTCTAGTGTTGGTGCTTCCTGACTTCACCCAACCATTTGTATTAGAATATAATGCATCTGGGGAGGGAATTGGAGAACTATTGATGCAGGAAGGCCACCTTATAGTCTTCGAGAACATAAGCTCAGAGAGCCAGAAAGGCTCTAGTCCATATACAATAAGGAAATGATAGCTATCATGCACGTCTTAACCAAGTTCAAACAATATTTAGTGGGTAGCAGGTTTGTGGTAAAAACGAATCATAATAGATTAAAGTATTTCCTCGAACAAAAACACCTTAGTGAAAGACAATAGAAATGGGTCACAAAGGTCCAAGCCTTTGAATTTGACATTGAATATGTAAAAGGAAAAAAAAATATCGTAGCAGATTCCTTATCCAGAAGACCAACAAGTTGTTCATTGATGGATATATATATAGATTGGAAGGCTCATTTATTAGTGGAGTACTAAAAAAACAAATTTGTATGTGATTTATTGGATGAGAAGGCTGTGAATGAAAAGTACAACGTAGTAGATGAGTTCATATTATATAAGGACCGAATCTACTTAGTCCCAAAATTTGAACTCGAGAAAAAAATTCTAAGAGCAGTTCATGACTCACCCTTAGCAGGACACCAGAGGTACTTCAAAACATACAGGAAGATCAGGGAGATATTTTCATGGAAGGGTCTCAAGGATGATGTGTTGAGACACATCCAAGAGTGTGTGACTTGTCAGCAGAACAAGTTAGAGTAGACACACCCTGGGGGGTTACTTCAACCTCTACCCATTCCAGAGCAGAAATGGGAGAGCATATCTATGGAATTCATCACATGGATACCTAAGGTGCAGAGTAGATATTATATATTTGTTGTGGTCGGCAGATTGACCAAGTTTGTTCATTTCTTCTCAATTCCCACAAATTACAAGGCACACCAAGTTGCAGAGCCATTCTTCAGAGAGATCTTCAGACTTCACAACTTTCCCAAGAAAATAGTCAGTGACATAGATGGGTGTTTCATTAGTGCATTCTGGTAGGATTTGTTTCAGTTAGTGGGAACAGAGTTGGCCACGAGAACTAGTTACCATCCACAGACAGAGATAGTAAACACATGAGTAGAGGGGTACTTGAGAAACTATGTAGGGGGACAACAACGAACATGGGTGAAGTGGATCCACTTGGGTGAGAATTACTACAACACGACATATCATATGTCCATCAGGATGACACCTTTCAGGGCCTTATATGGGTATGACACACCATAATTCATAGAGGCAATATTTTAAGATAGCAGGGCTCCCAAAGCCAAGGATTGGATAGAGGAGAGTAAAGAAATGCTCATAATTCTAAAAGGTAATCTACAAGCAGCACAGAATAAACAAAAATTAAATGCAGAAAGTCATTGGTTAGAGCACAACTTTGAGGTGGGGGGACTTAGTGTTCTTGAGGTTGTATCCATATATGCAGTCATCATTGAAAATAAGCAGAGGATAAAATCTCAAACCTCAATTTTACGGGCCATACAAGATCACCAGGAGGGTGGGAGAGATGGCTTACGAGTTGGAGCTACCGAAAGGAAGAAACATCCATAATGTGTTATGTGTCTCTTGCCTCAAAAAGGCGGTGGGACAACATGTTATCACTTCAGAGGTTTTCCCGCCATTGGATGAGGAGGGTCGGTTGGAACTGGTGCTCAAGGAAGTTTTAGAGCATAGGGAGAGGAGATAGAGGATTCGGATCATCAAGGAGGGTTTATTTAAATGGATGGGCTTGTCAGTTGAGGATGCCACATGGGAAGAATATCATATCCTAGAGCACCCCAGCTTGATGTTGCTTGAGGACAAGAAATCTCGGGAAGGGAGGATTCTAATGTCCCTTTCCCAATAACAACTCCAACATGGAGAGACTTAATAGTCTATATGTTTTCATAGACTATAGTCAAGAGAAAAAGGGAACAAAATCTCTATTTGATGTCATTTAACCAAAAATCTTAAGTGAAAGTGACATTAGATAGAAAAAAAAAGAGAAAAATGGTATTTTAAGTGACTTAAATGATTATGAAGATAAAACTTAGGAAAAGTCACTTAATTAATCAAAGTGAATGTGAAATTAGAAGCAAAAGAGTGTTTTAAGTGACTTAGGTGATTATTAAGTCAAAACTTAGGGAAAAGTCACTTAATTAATAAAGTGAACAGGAAATTAGATGGGGATGGGAGTATAAAGGAGAAAAGTCGATATAATTCACCATTATGCGTGATTTGAGTTGAGAATTAGACCTCAGAGGAGAAGTCAGATGACTTTCTTCATGTTTTTTGGATCTCTAGAGGAAACCACCATCATTGATAGATTTCGGTGTTGAGAGACACACCCTAGTACATAAGAAGAGTTGCCCAGATTCTTCATCGAGCTTCAGAGTATAGGATTGGATCGTTCCTTAAGGATTCACTTCATTTACAAGTTTAGGTTCAGGGAGATTCAGGTCAGACATATAGCGTGGATTTATCTTGACAACTTATTCTTGAGTGCATGCAACATATCTTTCTTGCATGCAACAAATCCAAGTTATATCCTTCTTGCATGCAACAGATCCGAGCTTATTGCAACAAATCTGAGCTATATCATTATTGCATGCAACAGATCCTAGCTATATCCTTCTTGCATGTAGCAGAACTGATATTATTGCAGCAAATTTGAGCTATATCCTTCTTGCATGCAACAGATCCGAATTTCATGTGTTGTCTAGGGAGAGGGAAACCTAGTGGGAAGAGCATAGCTATCAGATCTCAATTTTCTGTTGGTTATGGAAGTTGCAGGCAACATTCCTTCCATGCATGCAGTAGATTCGACTTGCATGTTGCATATCGACCGATGCATATTATAGATTGGTATTCTACTTGTCCTTCTTGGTACTATAGGACAATTTTGTCTCTGTTACAATCTAATTGAGGCATTCTGAGATTGACTTCAATTATTTCCATGTATTAGCATTTGTTGTTATTTAATAAAATGCAATGAGTTATTTATGGACTCAACAATGCCATGCATGCTACGCATGAGAACATAAAACTAAACAAATACATCTAAAAATCCAAGAAATGCATCCAAAACCCCCAGAGTATCAGATCTGCAGTAGAACATCCAATAGTAGCAGTAAATATCTAGATCCAAGGATCATGGATATTTCAATCTGTGAGAAATCACAAGTATAGAAAGATAATTGAACTAACCTCCTATCTATGAATCCAACAACATATCAAACATAATAAGAACATAAAGAGAAAATGAAAAAGAATACACCAGATATATGTGGTTCACCCAATTGAGCTACGTCCATAGGAGGTTGTCTTATATTATCTCCAGAAATCTCCTTCAATATTACAAGAGAGAAACTCCACAATTACCCCATACAAATATAGAAGAATGCTTGAGAGCACAAGATGATGATCACATGTTATGTCTTAAGAGGCACCCTTGGAATTATTATATACCAAGGATATGGAGGAATTACTCTCACATATTGCATGTGGCATAATATAATTCTCTTTTTTATCATTTATTTATATAATATTCCTACCAAGAGTAAACTATTCCATAATAAATATGGGATATTTTTTTATACTATTTTACATAAGATTGTGGATAACTTATGATATAATACAAAGACATTATTACCTTCCAATAAATATAATATATTCCAATACTCCCCCTTAATAATTGTTGGGATAAAATCTCACACTAATGGAGGAAGGAGTCATTACTAATGCTCCCCCTTGATGACAACTTCCCTCATCCCCAACAAAGAGCGAAGATGTACAAACTTTGTCTCTTTCATGGATTTGGTGAAGATATCAACTGCTTGTTTCTCAATAGGACAATATGGTAGAGAGATAGTATCATATGCAACTAGATCTTGAATATAATGTGCATCAAGATAAAGATGTTTTGTCTTGGAGTGATATACTGGATTATAAGCAAGTTTTATTGCACCTTGATTATCACATCTCAACTCTGTGGTGGATTTCTGAATCATTCCAGGTTATGTAAGAACATGATGTAACCATATTGCTTCTTTGGCTTCTATGTACTCTGCTTCACAAGAAGATAATGCAAGAGTCTTCACCTTCTTACTGGACCAAGAAATTGGACCAAAACCAAGTTGAAATAGATAACATGAAATAGATTGCCTTTCTGAACTGTCACCTGCCCAATTAGAATTTGTATAACCAAGAAGTGAAATTTTAGCACTGCTCGAATAAAATACACCATAATTCATTGTCCCTTTTAAGTATCACAAACTTCTCTTGGTTTCTTGCCAATGAATTCCATGAGGCTGTTGCATGAACCTAAAAACCAGACTAACGAAAAAAGAGATATCGGTCCTGTTGTGTGTCAAATATATCAAATTGCCCACAAGATGACGATATAGTGTAGTATCAACAAGAGGAGTAGTACATTCCACAATTAACTTAACATTGGAATGAAATGGTGTGGGAGAGGGATTACAATCACACATATGGAAACAAGTTAATAAATCTATTACATACTTCAACTGAGAGAGAAAAATACCATTGGTCATATGTCAGATCTGAAGATCCAATAAATAATGCAAGATGTCAAGATATGTCATATCAAACTTTTTTTGAATATCACTGTTCATATTTTGAATTAATACAAGTTGGTTTCCAGTGATAATAAGATCATCCCAACTACCCAATTCTCTGGCTACAACCAGAAGGAGGCTACAACCCCCTATGTTCTCCAACTACAACCAGAAGTTGGCTACAACCACCTATCCTTGCCCCGTCCAACCGCCCTGACGTAGAAGTAGAATGATGGAACCACTATCACACTATCACTATGAGATATATTGTTGTAAACCTGTACCAATCAACCTGCACCAAACAACCTGTACCAATAACTTGAACCATG
>ML782097.1:354572-370777 GCA_009831015.1 Picea engelmannii | reverse complement strand
TAACCATGTACAAAATATGTACCAATCATGTATCAACTACTCGTCAACTATGACTCATCAAGATGTACCAACATCATCAACTATACACTTCATGTATGTGCCAACTCATCAATTACTTGTCTCAACCATGTACCCAACATGTACCTCAACCAAAAACCCTCATCCATTTCATCATCCAAATCTAATTTGTAACTCTGTAATATACTTGGTGTGTATGATCACATACCTGCAAACCTTCCTTAACTTTAACAACAAGAGACTAGCATTTTCATCAAACTTTACTTTAGTCTCACATGACTAGTTTTGGATTAGTCAACAACCCTAACTTGAAATAATCATAACTGCATACATGTAATGAATAACGATATGAAAATACTACACAATGTTCTTCAGTGTGTTTTATGCAATTCCTCCAGGTGTCACTACTTGGAACCTCTCAGAAAAGGAGTTATAGCAAAAATGGCATACCTTGTTGAATTATGCCTTATTATAGAGAGCTAACTTGTAGAGCGTGCCCCACACAAAATATTTGTTGTATGGATCTAAAAATTGTACATGGAATACTACAGACTGTACTCTAACCAACACATTTGGTCTTACTGAATTTGAATATGTTATGAAGAATTTGTGACGTTTTTACCCGAAACACCTATTTTAGACTAATTTCAAGACTAGCCACAAACCCTATTTTCCATGGAGTGTAACTCCAAAAATACAACGACCCACAAGTTGAAATCCGTACCACAACTACTTGGATATGTTTCCTCCATGGACTCCCAATTTCACAGTCTGAATCATTCTAGAAAATAAATTATTGCGAAAATGGTGAGATGACATGTAAATAACATACCCTAGAAAGCATCATCAAAATAATTTATCCTCCCTTGAATTTCAGCCTTCTTTACTTCACCTTCCCTTTGAATTAGGCTTAGATATCCTTTGGTTACCTCAGCCACCTGCAGATATTCAATATGCTCAAGTGTGATCAAAATGAGATATCCTTGCCTCTTATTTATACTCTCCAAGTAACTTCCTTAGAAACATCTTCTAGGTCACTTTGCCCACGTAGCCACTTTGTCCACATAGTCACCTATGTCCAACTTTGTCCAATTTGCCACTTGTCCATGTATCCAATAGCCATTTGACCACTTAACCCATTTTCCTCATTTTAGGGTTAACCTTCTTATAACCACTTTCCATAATTAGAAAGTTCTCCATTTACTTTATTATTTAAACAATCCTCTTTGACTTTGTCACTTCACCTTATTATTTAAATAATCCTCTTTGACTTTGTCACTTCACTTTATTATTTAAATAATCCTTTTTGACTTTGTCAATTCACTTTATTATTTAAATAATCTCTTCTTTGCAAACACTTTGACTACTTTGACCTTTTGGGGCTTCTAGATGACTCATGAGGGTTCTCCAACTTCACATGGCCATAACTCTCTAAGCGTGAGGAGTTATGTGACATTCCACATACCACCAAAAATGGCATGACATGTAATATCCATCTAGAATGGTCTTACCTACAAATATATCAAAACTCATACCATTATACATCAAACAAATTTGGGTCCATTACCCAAACCTTTGTGCTACCAAAATTCGCTACCGGACTTTCTTCAAGGGTTGACATCAATGAAAACCAACCCAATTAATCAACAGTTGTTGCATATAAATGTCTTCATTAATATCACCATTCAAAAAAGTACTTTTAACATCCATTTGGTGTATTTCCCATTTATAAGATGTGGCAAGAGATAAAATGGTTCTTATTGTATTCATTTTAGCAACATGAGCAAAAGTTTCATTATAAGCAATACCTTCTTGTTGATTAAAACATTTTGCAAATAACCTTGCTTTATGTTTTTCAATCTGACCTTCTGCGGTAAAATTTGTTTCATATACCCATTTACAACCAATTAAGTTATTTCCGGGAGGAAGGGGAACAAGAGTCTAGGTCTTGTTCTTTATTAGAGATTCATACTCAACAATCATAACTTGTTCCCAATGAGGGTGACCCTTAGCTTGAGCATAAGTAGTAATATCATATGTGGCTAATACTTTGGTCATAAGAACAAAGTTAGATCTATTTCTACGAGTATCTAAAGAATTGTCGATCTCACTACCTACAGATTCAAGATTTTTTTGGGCAAAACGGAAAGATGAGATGCAACAAAAGTTACTTCACGTACCTCATGACATTCAGGTGGAATATTTGAAGAAGAGGGTAAACTCAAATCAACAATAGGCATCGATATGTAAGAAGGGCTGACAGATATAGGTGTAATAGGAGACAATGGCACATTTAAGGTAACATGAAGTTCAACAGACTTAGGGTAGAAGGGTCAAACAACATGTAAGCTTTGGAATCATCAACATAACCAATGAAAATACATTTATGAGACTTGGTTTCTAACTTTTTCTATTTTTCTCAGGGATATGATCCCAACATTCATTGCCAATGATCCAGAATTGGATCCAGGAGCCAAGATGGGTCCAAGAAGGCCTAAAACTCAAAGTGCTCAGAATCTCTTCAAAACGAATGTGTGCGTAGGCCTTCTTGTTGATATGAACCCAACGCAACTTGAACGGGCCCAAACGGATGTTGTATGTGAAAGACATTGTGATTTGTTCGTTTCGTCAAACATGCAAAAAAATGTTGATTGTACAATGCATACAGTGTTGACGTGTCAACTGATTGTATAGGTCGTACGACCGTAAAGATGATGTGGAAGGGTGCGTTGGCGCTGACTTGGGCAGGTATAGGTGGATGATTCAGGGTGTGACATGTGGCACCACTACAAGGGTGACACGTGACACATCCATATGACTGACGTGGCAAGTCCGTACGACATGTGGTAGGTACAGTTGGATGTTGACTGAGCAGACATACATGAAGACAAGTGGTCGGATAGGATGTTGACATGTGGCATCTACTTGGGCGAATGTAAAGGTGCCAGGTGGCCCAGTCATGGGCTGCCACGTGGCACCCATTCATTGGTTAATTTTTTTGGCCAAATTTGTTTAGAGTCCACTCGGGTCGAACCCATGACCTCCGGTCCAGACGACGCTTCGGTAAGGTCGTGATACCAACCCGACTACTATGTTACTTGATAACTGTAGTGGCAATTTTTTATTTAAACTTGCTACATTGTTCATCCGACGGAGTAAAGGGGTTGGGGCTAGTCCCAGCCATTGGTGCAAACAAACATGTGACTGTGCTATGTGACCTCAGTTGTATCGGTGCACGGTTATGAATCAACCTTTGGTGCGGGAATCCAGACTAGCCCCCAATCGTTGGAATATACATGTGACCTAGACTTCAAAACAGATAGCGCGGTTTTAGGGGTTAGCCCTGACCAGTCGGGATAACATGTTGACCAAGGGCATAACCAGAGCCTTGAGACCTGGAGGGCTATCAATATCATGCGCATGGAAGGTTTAGTTGAGGCCATATGGCCATGCAAGCGACCAGGAGCCAAAGGTTAAGGGCTAGACCGACGCGCTAGCAGGACCAGGGCCACATGGGAGGTGCCCAGACGACCAAGGGCTCGCGAAAAAGGGGTTGCACCCTTAATTTATGCCAAAGTGGGTTTTAATACTATATTATATGATTTTTATTGATTTTCTCAGCAGTTTTGAGAGATATTGGTCATTTTTGGAGGATCTTGGGCCCTTTTTGACGCCAGATCTTTGGGGGAAGTTGGGATTTTTTTACCAAATTCAGGCCTATATAAACCAGGGGCTCTTGAAGCCATGGAGGGAGATTCAGATCAGATAAATGTTGATGAATTGTTGAGGCAAAGCCATTTTTATGCAAGGAAGGAGATTGTCGAATTATGTTATCAACTTCTCTTGTTATGGTTTGTTGTTGCTTTATGATTATTTCCAGATCTGTATATGTTTATATGGATGCTATGTTTCATCTATAATTCTTCCTCTTTCATTCAATTCCTAAATGGTAATTTAACACATGCTTTAAAACTCTGCCATTGTCGTTAATAGATCTTTTCGAATCAAGTTATTAGAGCTAGTTGATGGTTGGTTTTTGAGTTTGCATGTTTACCAGGGAAAAGCTCATCTCAATTGGGAAAATGGCATCTACAGAGGGACTTTCTCAAGATGAGAAGGATATGCGAAAAACTCTCTTTACCATGTTGGAGATGGTGAAAGTGTTGTATGAAGATTACTTGGAACGAAAGAGATCAATTCAAGGGAAAACTTCAAAGAACGACAAAAGCGAAGAAGAATTGAAGGAATTGCCTTCTACACCGAATTCAGAAAACATCTATGAGGTATGTAGTGGAAGTCATTCATCAATTTCGCATTGATCCCATCAAGATGCTTCTTTTTGTTCATTTGAAAAACATACAAAAGGTATAGGTTTTAAATTGCTAACCAAGATGGGTTATGAAGGAAAGGGCCTTGGAAGTAAGGGCCAAGGTATTGTTAATCCCATATAGGTTGTGGAAATACCTCATTATTTAGGATTGGGATATGGTGAAGAGGAGATTGGAGAATTCTCCAAAACCTTCGAAGCAAGTGATGCTTCAAATGACCAGCCTAGGTATTTACGGGAACACTTCACGAAAGGTGATGGTGTATCACTCCCTGAAGGTGATAGTGAATGTAAATCATCTCCAAAAAAAAGTGAAGATCAACAAGAAAGGTATAATGGTCATGGTTTGTCCAATTCTCTTTTTTATTATAAAAAGCATAATCATGTAATCTGAAACTTGTGGAATATGTATCCTTGTACTTTTTGTCATTCACCCAAGCATTGTGTTGCCAAGTGCTGGAAGAGACAATCTTTGTATAGGAATTTTATGTCGACCAGGAAGAAGACACGACATAAAGACTCAACTCTACAACGGAAGAAAGAGAAGGGAAAACAAGTCTGGATGCCAAAAAACCATTGCACTTATTGCAACAGGGGTGGATATCAAAAGGCTAAATGTTGGAAGCTTACTCTGGAGCTTCATCCAAAGAAGGACAAAAGGATTGTGCATTTACTCACAAAGGATGAGGCAATACCAGTGAAGCAAGAGGAACACCATGAAGGAAAGAAAACAGTCACTTGATTATGCCAGAAGTGGATGTCACATCTTAATTGTATTTTGCTTCCATTAATGTAATCACACATGTTGTAATGATGACCTATTATAACAACATTTTTGTACAACATAGTGCTTTTTTTTAATCCTTATGAGTATGTAATTAGTAAGGTCCATTTTGTAACATTCTGGAGGACCAAAAGGTCTTTAGTGGGGAGGTGTGATCTAGAATTGGATCTAGGAGCCAAGATGGGTCCAAGAAGGCCTAAAAATCAAAGTGTTATGAATCTCTTCAAAATGGATGTGTGTGTAGGCCTCGTCGATACGAACCCAACACAACTTGAACAGGCTCAAACGGACGTCATATGCGAACGATATCATGATATGTTCGTTTTGTCAAACAAGCAAAAAAATGTTCAGAGATTGTCGGAAGAACCAATACTGTGGTTCTTCCGACAATCTCTGAACATATTTCTCACCACAGAAACCTAAATGAACAAAGCAAAAAAATGTTGATTGTACAGTCTGTACAGTGTTGATGTGACAGCTAACTCGGCAGGGTGCATTGGCACTGATGTGGGAAGGTACAGGTGGACAATTCAGGGTGTGACATGTGGCACCACTGCAAGGGTGACACGTGGCATGTCTATATGACTGACGTGGCAGGTTCGTACAACATGTGGCAATGGGTTGATGTGGCAGGTACAGTTGGATGTTGACTAGGAAGACATGCAGGAAGACAAGTGGTTGAATAGGATGTTGACATGTGGAATTTATTTGGGCGAATGTAAATGTGGGACTTGGACCAATCATGGGCTTCCACATGGCACCCATTCATTGGTTAATGTTTTTTGAAAAAATTGTTTAGAGTCCACCAAGGTCAAACCCATGACCTCTGGTCCGGGCAACACTTTGGTAAGATCGGGTTACCAATGCTCCTACTATGTTACTTGATAACTATAGTGGCAAAGTTTTATTTAAAATTGTTGCATTGTTCATCTGGAAAATTAAAGGGGTTGGGGCTAGCCCTAGCCCTCGGCACAAACAAACATGTGACCATACTATGTGACCTTTGTTGTATTGGTGTGTGTTTATGATTCAACCTTTAGCGCGGGAATCCAGACTAGTCCCCGATCACAGGCATATACATGTGACTTGGACTTCAAAATGAATAGCACAGTTTTAGGGGTTAGCCTTGGTCGGTCGGGCTAGCCCGCCGACCAAGGGAGTAACCAGAGCCTTGAGACCTGAGGGGATATCAATATTAGGCGTGTGGAAGGTTTAGTCGAGGCCATATGGCCATGCAAGTGACCAGGAGCCGAAGATTAAGGGTAGACCGATGTGCCAGTAGGGCCAGGGCCACACGTGAGGCACCCAGATGACCAGGGGCTCCTGAAAAAGGGGTCGCAACCTTAATTTATGCGAAAGTGGGTTTTTATACTATATTATATGATTTTTATTGATTTTCTCAGCAGTTTTGAGAGATATTGGTCATTTTTTGAGGATCTTGGGCCCTTTTTTAGGCCAAATTTTGGGGGGAAGTTGGGAGTTTGTTACCAACTTCAAGCCTATATAAACCAAAGACTCTTGAAGCCATGGAGGGAGATTCATATCAGAGAAATGATGATGAATTGTTGAGGCAAAGCCATTTTTATGCAGGGAAGGAGATTGTCGAACTTCGTTATCAACTTCTCTTGTTATGGTTTGTTGTTTCTTTATGCTTATTTCCATATATGTATATGTTTATATGGTTTATATGTTTCACCTATAATTCTTCCTCTTTCATTCAATTCCTAAATGGTAATTTAACACATGCTTTAAAACTCAACCATTGTCGTTAAAAGATCTTTTCAGATCAAGTGGTATAAGAGCTAGTTGACGGTTGGTTTTTGAGTTTGCATGTTTACTTGGGAAAAACGCATCTCAATTGGGAAAATAGAATCTACAGAGGGACTTTCTCAAGATGAGAAAGATATGTGAAAAACTCTATTTTTCATGTCGGAGATGGTGAAAGTGTTGTATGAAGATTAATTGGAACGAAAGAGATTGGTTCAAGGGAAAACTTCAAAGAATAACAAAAGTGGAGAAGAATTGAAGGAATTGCCTTCTACACCGAATTCAGAAAACATCTTTGAGTTATGCAGTGGAATTCATTCATCAATTTCTCATTGTTCCCATCAAGATGGTTCTTTTGGTGCATTTGAAAAACATACAAAAGGTATAGGTTTTAAATTGCTAGCCAAGATGGGTTATGAGGGAAAAGGCCTTGCAAGTAAGGGCCAAGGTATCGTTAATCCCATAGAGGTTGTGGAAAGATCTTGTTATTTAGGATTGGGATATGGTGAAGAGGAGATTGGAAAATTCTCCAAAACCTTGGAAGCAAGTGATGCTTCAAATGACCAACCTAGGTATTTGTGGGAACACTTCACGAAAGGTGATGGTGTATCACTCCCTGAAGGTGATAGTGAATGTAAATCATCTCCAAAGAAAAGTGAAGATAAACAAGAAAGGTATAATTGTAATGGTTTTTCCAATTCTCTTTTTTATTATAAAAAGCATAATCATGTAATCCAAAACTTGTGGAATATGTATCCTTGTACTTGTTTTCATTCACCCAAGCATTGTTTTTCCAAGTGTTGGAAGACAAAATATTTTTACAGGAAGTTTATGTTGACCAGGAAGGAGACACGACATAAAGACTCAACTTCACAATAGAAGAAAGAGAAGGGAAAACAAGTTTGGATGCCAAAAAACCAATGCACTTATTGCAACAGGGGTGGACATCAAAAGGCTAAATGTTGGAAGATTAATCTAGAGCTTCATCCAAATAAGGACTAAAGGATTGCACATGTACTCACAAAGGAAGAGGCAGTACCAACAAAGCAAGAGGAACACCATGAAGGAAAGAAAACAATCACTTGGTTATGCTAGAAGTGGATGTCACATCTTTATTTTATTTTGTTTCCATTAATGTAATCACACATGTTGTGATGATGACTTGTTATAACATCATTTTTGTACAAAATAGTGTTTTGTTTTTATCCTTATGAGTATGTAATCAGTAAGGTCCATTTTTAACCTTTTGGAGGACCAAAAGGTCTTTAGTGGGGAGGTGTGATCCATAATTGGATCCAGGAGCCAAGATGAGTCTAGGAAGGCCTAAAAATAAAAGTGCTCAGAATCTCTTTAAAACATACATGTGTGTAGGCCTTGTCGATATGAACCCAACACAATTTGAATGGGCTCAAACGAACATTGTATGCGAAAGATATCACGATCTGTTTGTTTCGTCATACAGGAAAAAAAATGATGATTGTACAATTCGTACAGTGTTGACGTGGAAGCTGATTGTACATGTCATACGACCATACAACTGATGTGGAAAGGTGTGTTGGCACTGATGTGGGCAGGTATCGGTGGACAAGTCAGGGTGTGACATGTGGCACCACTGCAACGGTGACACGTGGCACATCCGTGTGGCTGATGTGGCAGATCCATACGACAGATGGCAACAAGCTAGCATGGTAGGTACACTTGGATGCTGACTAGGCAAACATGTAGGAAGACAAGTGGTCGAATAGGGTTTTGACACATGGCATTTACTTGAGCGAATGTAAAGGTGCCACGTGGCCTAGTCATGGGTTTCCACATGGCACTCATTCATTGGTTAAAGTTTTTGGAAAAATTTGTTTGGAGTCCACCGGGGTTGAACCCATGACCTCTGGTCTGGGCGATTCTTTGGTAAGGCCAGGCTACCAGCCCATCTACTATGTTACTTGATAAATATAGTGGAAAAGTTTTATTTAAACTTGCTACATTGTTCATCCTGCGGAGTAAAGGGGTTAGGGATAGCCCCATCCCTCGACGTAAAAAAACATGTGACTGTGCTATGTGACCTTTGTTGTATTGTCGCGTGGTTATGACTCAACCTTTGGTGCGGGAATCCAGACTAGCCTCCGATCGTGGGCATATACATGTGACCTGGACTCAAAACGGATAGCACAGTTTTAGGTGTTAGCGTCGTTCGGTCAGGCTAGTCTGCCGACCAAGGGCTTAACCATAGCCTTGAGACCTTGGGGGCTATCAATAACGGGTGCATGGAAGGTTTAGTCGAGGCCATATGGCCATGCAAGCGACCAAGAGTCGAAGGTTAAGGGTTGGACCGATGCGCCAGCAGGGCCAGGGCCACATGGCAGGCGCCCAAATGACCAGGGGCTTGTGAAAAAGGGGTTGTGCCCTTAATTTATGCCAAAGTGGGTTTTTATACTAGATTATATGATTTTTATTGATGTTCTCAGCAGTTTTGAGAGATATTGGTCATTTTTGGAGGATCTTGGGCCCTTTTTTAGGCCAGCTCTTGGGGGGAAGTTGGGAGTTTGTTACAAACTTCAGGCCTCTATAAACCAGAGGCTCTAAGCCATGGAGGAAGATTCATATTAGAGAAATGTTGATGAATTGTTGAGACAAAGCCATTTTTATGAAGGGAAAGAGATTGTCGAACTCCGTTATCAACTTCTCTTGTTATGGTTTGTTGTTGTTTTATGATTACTTCCAAATCTGTATATGTTTATATGGCTGCTATGTTTCGTTTATAATTCTTCTGCTTTCATTCAATTCCTAAATGGTAATTTAACACATGCTTTGAAGCTCAACCATTGTCATTAAAAGATATTTTCGGATCATCCAAATATCTTAAAGTTATTTATATCGGGTTTTCTTCCATTCCATTTTTCTCAAGGGTAACATACATAATTTTTTTTGTAAGAACTTTGTTTAAAATAAAGTTAGCACAACAAATGGCTTCAACCCAAAAAAAATTGTGTAATCCTTTAGAATATAGCATACATCTATCCATTTCAACCAAAGTCCTATTTTTTTTCAGCAACCCCATTTTGTTGAGGCATATAAGGAACAGTCTTTTGATGTTGAATCCCATGCTTATACAAATATGCGTCAAATTATTTCTTAATGAATTCCCCCCGATTATCTGATCTCAAAGTTTTAATACTTTTACCATATTTTTTCAGCAAAGGATTTAAATTCTTGAAATTTAACATAAAATGGTTGTCTTTTAGTTGAATTAAAACCGACAAACTTATATATACCAGTGTCATGATCAATAGGGCCTGAAGAAACTATTTTGAAATTTTGGTTGTTATCTTTAAGAACATATTTATCTTGCTAGGCTTCTAATTTATATATTTTCTGACATGCACGAATATGCATGTTTTGAACATGAAAAACATCTTCTAATTAACCATTAATAACTTGATCATTACCAGAACCAATTACATCAAGTTGTTTACCATCACCAATAGACACTTTTTGAGATGAGTGTTTATTATTGTCATATGATGTAAACAAAGAAGCATTCTTTGTGATATGTTTAGATCCACCGTAATCCATTATCCATTCCACATTAGAATAATTACCAGATTGAACAAAATACGCACATAAAGCTACTTGTTGTTCATTAGAATCTTGTTTTTTAGCCTTAGCATTTAAGCGTTTTCCTTTATAGCAACTCTTTTTAGGATGATTAGTTTTACCACGATACTTATAAGGATCACATACTTTCTTCTTATTATTAACTTCATGAGTAACATTAGAATCATTACCAGAAATATTTGTTGAAGAGTGTGAACAAAAACCTTTAGTATTAGGCTGAAAACGTTTCTTAGAATTCTTATTATTATATGTCATCACAGGTTTATGAGAAGTTAATTGACCTAGAGCAATCAACCTTTCTTGCTCATTTATCAAATCTTTACAAAATTCATCAAAATTGGGTTTTGTGGTACCTTTAGACATTTCAATAGCTATATTCCTAGTTTGGATGAACATGTCAAAACAAGATGACAAATTATGTTCTACAAGAATGATTAATGCAGTATCAGTCTTCTTATAATTTTTATCACAATTGTTTAATTTTTCATTTAAGGTTTTCAGTTCAACAATATATAGTTCTATCCTATCAAAATTATTAGGATCTAGCTCATGGATTTTCTTTTCTAGGTAATAAGCAGATACATCATTAGATTTATCAAATAGAGAAGCAAGAATCTTCCAGACCTCAATCGGGTTGTCTTATGCCTCAATACTTACCTGAAGACTATCAAATACCATTTGTCCAATGAGCCATCTTGCTTTATCACATCTTTATTCCCAAATAACCATATCTTTAACATCAGTGGGATTCTTGTGTTCACCATTAACCAACCTTCAGAGATTCTTGCTCCTAAGAACATCAATCATTTTCCCCCTCCATGCAAGATAGTTAGAACCAACAAGTTCAGGAACAGAAACTACTTCTAAAGTCATTATGATGAAAAACTTAACAAGAGATAAACCCTAATGCAAATAATAGACAAGTTAGGAAAAAAAAGAGTAAACTGAAAAGATCTTGCCAGAATATATATATATTATTTAAAGTAGATCAAGGGTTTTGAGCCAAAAAATTGAAATGATCATAACACAGTCAATATGGTTTAGAATTTCTATTATAACCTCTTTATGGAAATGGTACAGTCATTATACATCCATTTATGCATGCCGAATAGAAATCTGGATATTTTGTCTAAAGATATTAGCTTTCTGTCCATACGCAAATATTTATGAAAAATAGTTGATTTTTAAATCAACGATATCTCCGCTTTCTGAAATCAAAATCAGAGGATTTTTTTTTTCAAACTACATATTTTTTCTCAACTAACTCAAATATGTAACTTGTTTCTTTAGATTTTGCATCAAGAGTTTCAGAATTGTATATGAAATTTGTGACCTCAAGTTTTCCTACAAAAAAAAAACTATATCTGAATAACCGGGAGATAGATATCCTTGAGTAGAATCAAATTTTCATATAGATCTAAAAAAAAAAAAAAACTGCAAAAAATCTACAAAAGAGAGGTTAGGGTTTTTAAAAAAACCTCAAACATATAGAATCGTGCCCATATTTGAAGAGAAGCCTAATGGATACTAGATTTGATGGAAAATCTACAAAAAATAGCAGTGCCCAAATTAAATATGAAGATAATTGTGTTCGATAAAACTATAGAAGGTGGTAGATCATAGCCACAAAGATTTGATACCATGTGATAAATCACAGGTATAGAAAGATAACTAAACTAACTGTTGTCTTCTATTATCTCCATAAATCTCCTTCAATCTTACAAGAGAGCAACCCCATAATTACCCCATACAAATATAGAAGAATGCTTAAGAGCACAAGATGACGATCACATGTTATGCCTTAAGAGACACTCTTGGTATTATTATATACCAAGAGATATGGATGAATTACTCTCACATCCTGCATGTGGGATAATATAATTCTCATTTTTATCATCTCTTTATATAATATTATTACTAAGAGTAAATTATTCCATAATAAATATGGGATATTTGTTTTATACTCTTTTACATAAGATTGTGGACAACTTTCGACATAATACAAAGACATTATTACCTTCCAAGGAATATAATATATTCCAACACAATAGATTAAATCCAATAGATGTGTGATGAACCATCAATGATTGATGTTCCAACATCAAGGTATTGTCTCTTTTAGTCAATCAGACATAGACAACACCAGTATAAGATATTCCACTATAGAGAGATGGAGATCTAAAGCCTTTACCAATCCTATCCTTAACAAAATATGGAAATTGTTTCGAGGGTCTCTGTTATGGGAAACAAGGAAGAAGCATAACATGCAAACTTTTAAGGACTCCTCACAGGATGTTGAAGTATCAAGGCATAAAATTAAAAAAATATAGTCGAGACCCTAAGCACCAGTGCGTGGTCAAAGGTGGATTAGCAAGCTAACAGAAAATAAAATACAATCCTAAAGGCTTGGAACCTCATCCTACCAAGTCAACAAATCCCCCGGGTCATCAAGCATCCCCGAGCCACAAGTTCAGATCGGTGTTCTGTGCCCCCGAAAGGATTCATTAAAATTAACTTTGATGGTGCCTCAAAAGCCAACCCAAGCTTGGTAGGGTATGGCAGTGTTTTTTGGAACTAAAAAGGAGAAATCATATGGATTTATGCAGGTTTCACGGGCATTAGCAGTGATAATGCGGTGGAGTTATATGCTCTGGAGGTGGGCTTGCAAATTACCATATGCCAAGGATTCACAAAGATAGTAGCAAAGGGTGACTCTCAGATCGTCGCCAGTATGCTTAGGAAACTCCAAATCAAGTTTTCCCCTCGCAAGGTTTCTAATAATTGGCATATCGAAGAAGGATTGGAACAGATTGTTGTTGAGTTTTTGTACCTGGGGAAGTGGTCCCTTAGTGTTATTGAGTCTCTAACACTAAAGGGGAAAAGTGACCCTCACTCACTTTACTTTATGTTAAAGTCAAAATGACTTTATGAGCTTTTAATCATAAAGTGACTTAAGGAACTTAAGTTAAGGGGGAGATCTAATCTCCACCCTTGATCTTGGATGGCTAAGATCTAATCCTAACCATTGATTTTTAAGTTAGCCTAATGAGCAGGCTAAAGATAAAAGTGAAGGAGGAGGAGACATTCATTGTTCAATTTGACAGGAAGTGAAGGGAGGAAGAGGAGAGAAGGGTTTTTTGAGAAGAGAGGAGGAAGGGTGCACCATTGAAGGGAGGTGCACAAGCTTGAGGGGGCACTTTGTGAAGGATGATGCACCATTGGAGTGAGGGTGCACCTTCTTGTGGAGAATAAGGGTGCAAGGGAAACTCTAATAATGAGGGTGCATACTTCAAGATGATTGTAACAAAGAGAAAGGGAACAAATCCCAAGGAGGGAACACACTTCAAGGGGAGACTTGATTGCTAAGCTTGAGATGAGTTGGCTATTGTAAATCAGGATCCTCATGTTTATTTCATTGTAATATTTCTCTAAGAGCTGCATAATATATTTCCTATTCAATTGGTTTTCCCCATGGGGGTTTTTCCAGGCTCATGTTGACCAAATATTCATGAGCAAAAATTATGTGGTGTGCATGTTTATTATCCGCATTAAGTGTTAAAAATTAGAGAGGTGTATTTATTGTTTTAATGCATGTTTAAGGAGATAACAATGGACAACAAACTATCATTTAACTAACCCCTAAACCAAAACATTAAATGAGCTTTAAATCAATCTTGAAGGCAGTGATAAATCTGTGAAAAATAAAACATGTTTGTGACCATAAAACAGACCCATATTTTCAGATCTGTAGCAGCCTAAAGAGCCTCAAAATTCCTCATGGTATCAGAGCTAAAGGGCACAAAAGAGGGTTGGTAAATTGCAGACAGTTGGGAAGATTTTTGTCTCACCTTGGAAGCTTCAAATTCACACCTGATATTGGTGTGTGGGAGGAATATTTCTTTTGTCATTTTTTTTATCAGTTGGCAGCCATGTTGAGTGGAGGGCTGAGAGTGGAGGATAGGCTAGCGGGCACTGGAAATTGGTCTCCATGGAAGGCTAGAATAGTTTTGATTTTGGAAGACGGTGAGCTTTGGGACATTTTTGAAAATCTTGTGGTACCTCCTATTGATGTTGTGCTCTTGGTTGAGTTTAGGAAGAGGAACATCAAGGCCAAGAGGACTATCCTAGATGCAGTGACAGACCACATTATTCCTCATGTTTTTGGTAAAGACTTTAAATTTTAAATGTGACAAACCTTGTGTAGTCTTTACCAGAGCGCTAACCAAAACCAAAATATGGTTCTCCAGGAGAATTTGAGGGGCGCTAAGATGACGAAGACAAATTCGGTCACCTCATACCTCATGATATTTTCTCATATTTGTGATGAGTTGGTAGCTGTGGGGTGTTAGAAAAAACATGACCGTGGAGAAATAAAATAAAACAAATGCGGAAATAAAACACAGAAGATACATAATAAAATAGAGACACAGATTTACGTGGTTCACCCAGTGTGGGCTACGTCCACCAGAGAAATTGCCAGGTCCTTCCTTTATTATTATCCAGCATATGAAGGGATACAACCTATAGCAAACCCGTTGTAACTTCATCTTCTTTCTCTCATAGTTTCCTATCTCACAATACAATATTCGCCCTCAACCATAGCCGCAATACATTTCTCTCATAAAAGAGGGTTGCCTTCTAGGGAAAAAAACCCTAACATAATCTCTATCGTTAGATCTGGGACCTTATAATGAACGGTCCAAATTTACAATGAAATTACAATATACATTTACAAGACAATTTTTCCTTCGGGGGCTTCACCCCCGAACCCCCACTGGGGGCCTGCTTTCCCCCAGACCCCCCAGCCGGGAGGATAGCCCCCTCAGACCCTGAGATTTGCACTCCCCCACATGGAAGAGTGTACATACTTCTGGGGTGTAAATACTTCATGGGGTATAAACACGGCTGAAAGTAAAAGACCTTTGAATCAGGAAGATAATCAAGGTCCACAACCAACAATCTCCCACTTGGAGACTGATCTCAACAACTCCATCGCTTCTATATATGTTGGACTCTGAACCTTCTTGGACCTGGCAAATTTCTCATCTTCATCTTCATTCTTGAAGACCAATTGAAACTGAGCAAGAACTCAGTTTCTCCCTGGTTACTCCCTTTGTTAACATGTCTGCAGGATTCTGGCTAGTGTGTATCTTTTCCAACTTCAAATGTCCATTTTCCAAGGCGGATCGTATGAAGTGGTACCTCAACTGTATATGCTTAGTCTTCAAATAGAAGGCTGAGTTCTTTGCAAGATGAATGACATTCTCACTGTCACAGTACAACCTGTTATTCTCTTGCTTCTTCCCAATTCCTCCATAAACCTTTATAACCAAATCATCTCTTTACTAGCCTCTGTAGCAGCAACATACTTTGCCTCTGTTGTTGAAAGTGCAACAACCTTTTGCAGTTTTGAAATCCAACTTATTGATGTTCCACCTATAGTAAACACATATCCTGTGGTACTCCTCTTGCTATCTTTATCACCTGCCATATCTGAATCAACATATCCTTGTAGAACAATTTTTGAACCTCCAAAACATAATGCACGATTAGCAGTACCTCTCAAGTATCTGAGAATCCACTTTACTGCCTCCCAATGTTCTTTACCTGGATTGTTCATATATCTACTCACAACTCCCACTGCATGTGCAATATCTAGTCTTGTGCAAACCATTGCATACATCAAGTTGCCAACTG
>ML782097.1:333832-349921 GCA_009831015.1 Picea engelmannii | reverse complement strand
ATCATGGAGCTCTTAGGGTATTGATGGAGATTGTGACAGGGTTGCCATAGTTCGACACTGAGCATCAGGAGGTATGTAGTGGGTGTGCTCTAGGAAAATACACCAAGACTGTCTTTTTTATCACTAATAGTAGATCAGTTGGGACACTTGATTTGGTACACTTTGATGTGTGTGGTCCCATGTTATCAATTTCCTTGGGTGGATGTGAGTACTATGTGACATACATTGATGACCACTCTAGGAGGACCTGGATCTATTTCCTGAAGACCAAGAGTGAGGTATTCAAGAGGTTCCAAGACTTTAAGGCTCTTGTGGAGAACTAGACAAGTAGAAAGATCAAGGTCTTGAGGTCAAAAAATAGGGGTGAGGTTATCTCCACTGAGTTTGGAGACTTCTGCACCTAGGAGGGTATCAAGAGACAGTTGACTATTCCTTACAACCCCTAGCAAAATGGGGTTGTTTAGAGGAAGAACGGGGCTATTGTTGGTGAACCGAGATCTATGTTGCATGATCAAGGATTTCCATTTTTCTTAAGGGATTAGGCTTGTAGTATTGTAGTGTATCTGCAGAACAAGAGTCCACATAGATCTCTAGGGAGAAAGACTCTTGAGGAGGCCTTCACTGGGAGAAGGCCAGATGTTGGACACTTTCACATAATTGGGTGACTAGCTTTCTCTCATGTCCCTTTTGAGAAGAGGACAAAGTTGGATCCAACAACAGAGAAGAGGATCCTTGTTGGATACAACGAGGTCTCAAAGGCATATCATATCTACATACCAGCACTGAGGAGAGATGTTAGATTCGATGAGGATAGAGCCTTTCAGATATATTGTGAGTTGAGAGATAGAGTTGAGGAGGTGCCATAGATGAAAAATGATACATCATAGGGGACACAGCCTTAGGTGTCTATTACACTGAGTTCAGGGGTGACTGGTCCACCTAGTACAACTATAGGATCACAGTTAGTTGGTACACAAACCATAGGTGCATGTGCTTCTGGATCTCAGACATCTATGGTGAGATCTATGGCTAAGACTAAAGGGAATGAGGGTAGTGCTCAACGGGAGGTTACTTCAGGGAAGAGGAAACTGAGATGGCTTTCAGGAGACCTTGAAGGAAGACAAGGAGATAGTTGGTGAGCCCTAGATGTTTATGAGAGAGAGAAGAGCACCAAAATGGTTTTGTTCGTACTTGGCCATGGTGACTAGCATCACATATTTCGAGCCCACCACCTTTGATAAGGAAATAAACCAACAAGTCTAGAGAGAGGCCATGTAGGAGGAGTATGATTCCATCACGGGGGGAAATGTGTGAGAGGTGGTGCCTAGGCCAGAGGGGAAGTCAGTGGTGACTTCCAGGTGGTTGTACAAGATTAAGTATGTTTCATATGGTAGCATTGAGAAACATAAGGCTCGATTTGTGGCGAGAGGATTATCTCAGGCTAAGAGGATTGACTATGATGAGACATTCACAATAATTGCAATATATACTTCCATCAGGAGTATTATGGCCATTGTAGCATAGATGGATTGGAAGATCCATAAGATGGATGTGAAGACAACATTTATGAATGGTCTTATAGAGGAGGTATACATTGAGCAGCCACAGGGGTTCAAGGTGTTTGGGAGAGAGTCCCACATGTGCTTCTTTAAAAAGGGAATTGTACGGTCTGAATCAAGCTCCATGAGCTTAGTATTCCAAGATTGACTCTTACTTGTTGCAGATGGGTTTTGAGAAGAGTGAGGGAGATCCTAATCTCTACTACATTGTTTGTGGAGAGGATACTCTCATTCTTATCCTATATGTTGATTACTTGTTTATCACTGGAGGGGAGGAGCTCATAGATGATTTCAAGAGGGGTCTTTCTTCAAAGTTTGAGATGAAAGACATAAGAATAATGCATTATTTCTTGGGCATGAAGGTTTGGCAGGAGGATGGGCATGTCTTTTTGGGACAGGGGAAGTATGCAGCGGATATTCTGAATAGATTTCAAATGGAGGATTGCAAACCCATGTCGACACCTATGGTCACCAACTGGAAGAAGATTAGTGCTTATGAGTCTAAATTGGTGGATGCCAAGAGATATCGTCAATTGATTGGTTCATTGATGTATCTGGTCAACACTAGACCAGAAATTTGTTTTACTATGAACATATTCAGTCATTATATGGTGGAGCCTAGGAGTGTGCATTGGATAGGAGAAAAACATGTTTTGAGGTACATAGCAAGATTAGTCGATTATGGTTTGGACTACACCAGAGGTGATGGGATTAGGTTTATTGGCTATACAAACTCGGATTGAGTCAGTGGCACTGAGTTATGTTGAGGCAGAGTATCTGGCAGCTAGTCAGGCCTTCTACGAGACTATTTGGGTTCACAAGCTGGTTGTTGGTCTATTTTGTCATGAGTTGAGGCCTACAGTGATTCACTATGATAATCAGAGTTGTATCACACTCTCTGAGAATCCATTCTTTCACAATAGGTCCAAGCACATAGAGATCAGATACCACTTCATATGTGATTGGGTTCAGAGAGGAGTAGTTCAACTTGAGTACATACCTATTGATGAGCGGAATGCAAACATTCTCACAAATTCTTTGCCAAGGGGCAAGCATGTCTACTTCAGAGACAAGATGGGAGTGATGAAGAACACTTTCCTCGATAAGAGGGAGTGTTGAGTTTTTGTACCTTGGAAATTGGTCCCCCATTGTTATTGAGTGCCTAACACTAAAGGGGGGAAAGTGACCCTCACTCACTTTACTTTATGTTATAAAGTCAAAGTGACTTTATGAGCTTTTAATCATAAAGTGACTTAGGGAAATTAAGTTAACGGGGAGATCTAATCTCCACCCTTGATCTTGGATGGCTAAGATATAATCCTAGCCATTGATTCCTAGGTTAGCCTAATGAGGAGGCTAAGAGAAAAGTGAAGGAGGAGGAGGCATTCATTGTTCATTTCAAGAGGAAGAAGAGAAAACGGTTTTTGGAGAAGAGAGGGGGAAGGGTGCACCATTGAAGGGAGCCGCACAATCTTGAGGGCGCACTTTTTGAAGGAGGGAAGACCATTGGAGTGAGGGCACACCTTCCTGTGGAGAAGAAGGGCGCAAGGGCAGCTCCAATAATGAGGGTACAAAATTCAAGATAGATTGTAGCAAAGAGAAAGGGCACAAATCCCAAGGAGGGAATGCACTTCAAGGAGAGACTTGACTATCAAGCTTGAGATGAGTTGACTATTGTAAATCAGATTCCTCGTGTTTATTTCCTTGTTGTAATATTTCTCTAAGAGCTCCATAATATATTTCCTCTTCAACTGGTTTTCCTCATGAGGGTTTTTCTAGAGTCATGTTGACCAAAAATTCATGAGAAAAAATTATGTGGTGTGCATGTTTATTATCAGCATTAAGTGTTAAAAATTGGAGAGATGTATTTATTGTTTTAATGCATGTTTAAGGAGTTAACAATGGACAACAAACTATAATTTAATTTACCCCTAAACAACAACATTAAATGAACTTTAAATCAGTCTTGAAGGAAGCCATAAATCTATGAAAAAACAATCTTGTTTGTGACCACAAAACAGTCCCAAATTTTCCGATTTGTAGTGGCCTAAAGAGCCTCAAAACTCTTCATGTTATCAAAGATAAAGGGCACAAAAGAGGGTTGGTAAATTGCAGACGGTTGGGAAGATTTTTGTCTCACCTTGGAAGCTTCAAATTCACACCTAAGATTGGTGTGTGGGCAATAGATTTCTTTGGTAGTTTCTTTTATCATTTGGCAGCCATGTCGAGTGGAGGGTCAAGGGTGGACGATAGGCTAGCGGCGGCTGGAAATTGATCTCCATGGAAGGCTAGGATAGTTTTGATTTTGGAGGAGGGTGAGCTTTGGGACTTTGTTGAAAATCATGTGGTACCTCATGTTGATGTGGTGCTCTTGGTTGAGTTCAGGAAGAGGAACATCAAGGCCAAGAGGACTATCCTAGATGCAGTGAAAGAACACATTATTCCTCATGCTTTTGGTAAAGACTTTGCATTTTAAAAGTGGCAGTCCTTGTGTAATCTTTTCCAGAGCCCTAACCAAAACCAGAAGATGGTGCTCCAGGAGAAGTTGAGGGGCGCTAAGATGACGAATACATATTCGGTCACCTCATACCTCACGAGATTTTCTCATATTCGTGATGACTTGAAAGTTGTGGAGGAGGTAGTGGATCCATCTGAGTTGGTGAGGATAGTCTTAAATGGATTCTCCAAACCATGGGAAATATTTGTGTGGGGCATTGTAACCAGAGAGCATATGCCCAATTGGAAGAGGCTATGGGATGAATTTGTACAGGAGGAGCTCAAGTTTGGCTCAAGATCTTTTAGTCAACAGCGTGGTGGGGATGATTAGGAGGATATTTCTCTTTTGGAAAAGGGCATGAAGAAGACCAAGAAGGGTCTCAAGGGTGGGTCCAAGCAACAAAAGTAGAAGGGAGGTGAGCAGTAGAAGGATATGAGAAAAGTTAAATGCTTTGTTCGTAACAAGATAGAGAACTATGATGGATAGTGTCCCAACATGAAGAAGAAGAAGAAGGGTGGTACAACAACATCAACTGAGAAGGATGAGTTTGTCTTTCAATGTTTGAGATCCTGAAGCACATGCACCTGTGGTTTGTGTACCAACTACCTGTGATCCTGAAGTTGTATTGGGTGGACTAGTCACCCCTGAACTCAGTGTAATAGAAACTTGAGGATGTATCCCTTGTGATGTATCATGTTGCATCTGTGGTATCAGAATCTGGTATGTTTCCTGCTCAAAAGTAGTGGGCTCAGAATCTGTGATCCTAGCCATTATGGTCAAGTACAAACCAAACCTCTCTGATGCTCTGCTCTCTCTCATCAACCTCTCGGGCCCACCAACTAGCTCATTAGCTTCCTTCAAGGTCTATTGAAACCATATTGGGTTCCTCTTCCCTGGAGTAACCTCCCTTGGAGCACTACCCTCATGCCCCTCAATCTCATCCATAGATCTCACCATAGATGTCTGAGATCCTGAAGCACGTGCACCTGTGGTTTGTGTACCAACTACATGTGATCCTATAGTTGTATCGGTGGACCAATCGCCCCTTAACTCGGTGTAATTGACACCTAAGGTTGTATCCCCTATGATGTATCATCCTGCATCTGTGGGGCCTCCTCAAATCTATCTCTCAACTCACAAGATCTTCTAAAGGCTCTATCCTCCTCGAATATGATATCTCTCCTCGCAACAACTTTCCTCAATACCGATATGTATATCTAAAAGGCCTTTGAGACCTTCCTATATTCAACAAGAATCACAGTCTCTATTGTGGGGTCCAACTTTGTCCTCTTATCATAAGGGGCATGAGAGAAAGTCAAACACCCAAATATGCGAAGGTGTCCAACATCTGGCCTCCTCAGGAGTCTTGCTCCCCAGAGCTCTATGTGGACTCATGTTCTGTAGATACACTGCAATACTGCAAGCCTCAACCCATAAGAAAAATGACAACCCCTTATCATGCAACGTAGATCTCGTTGCACCAATAATAGCCCTATTCTTCCTCTCAGTATCCCCATTCTGCTAGGGGTTGTAAGGAGCGATCAACTATATCCTAATAGCCTCCTGGGTGCAGAAGTATCCAAACTCAATGGAGGTATACTCACCCCCATTTTCTGACCTCAAGACCTTGATCTTTCTCCATGTTTGGTTCTCCACAAGATCCTTAAACTCTTAGAACCTATTGAAGGGCTCACTCTTGGTCTTCAGGAAATAGATCCATGTCCTCCTAGAGTGGTCATCAATGAATGTCATATATTACTCACATCCACCCAAGGAAACTGATGACATGGGACCACACACATAAGAGTGTATCGAATCAAGTATCCTAGATGATATACTTTCACTGCTCGGAAAGACAGTCTTGGAGTACTTCCCAAGAGCACACCCCCTGCTTACCTCCTGATGCTCAATGTCAAACTGTGGCAATCATATCACAATCTCCCTCAACACCCTCATAGCTCCATGATGCAAGTAAGCCATCCTTCTATGCCAAAGCTCACGCAACTGATTGTTGTTACTGTTACTAGCTAAAGCATGTAATGGTTGAAAAATGAGTCTGTATAATTTCCCATCACAAGTCCCAATCACTCTGGCTAATGTGATACTGGAAACCTTAGGGTAAATGACGACCTCATCACCTCGGAATGAGACCTCAAATCCCCTATCATCAATGGTGGAAATTGATATCAAGTTCTTCTTCATCCCAGGGACAAACAAAACATCCTTGAACACCATGGGTGGCCTCAACTACCTCTAAAAGGAAATTGTGCCACCACTAGCCACCCTGACTATGGTGTTATTCCCAAGCACTATATCCAACTTGATCTCAAACTTTGTAAGATCAGTAAAGTGCTCTCTAACACCAGACATATGACTAGATGCTCCACTGTCTATGTACCATACACTGGATAGTGTCTCAACTGTAAACAAACCGACAAGCAAGGACATATCTCTCTCACATTGAGAGGAAAACTCATCCTCCTTTGTTGATGCTATTGTACTACCCTGCTTCTTCTTCCAGTTGGGACATTGTCCAACATAGTTCTCCATCTTGTTATGAGCAAAGAATTTAACTTTGCTCATATCCTTCTGTTGCTCGCCTCCCTTCTATTGTTGTTGCTTGGCCCCACCCTTGGGACTCTTCTTGGTCCTCTTCTTTCCCTTTGCCAAAAGATCAAGATCCCCCTCATCATCCCCACCATGCCGTTGACTAGAAGATACTAAGCCAAACCTAAGCTCGTTCTGTACAAAGTCATCCCATAGCCTCTCCTAATTGGGCATATGCTCTTTAGCTACAATGCCTCGCACAAATCTCTTCTATGGTTTGGATAATCCATTTAAGGTTTTCCTCACCAACTCAGATGGATCCACTACCTCCCCCACAGCTACCAACTCATCACGAATCTGAAAAAATCTCCTGAGGTATGAGGTGATCAAATCAATCTTCATCATCTTAGGGCCCCTCAACTTCTCCTGAAGCACCATCTTTTGGTTTTGGTTAGGGCTCTAGTAAATACTACACAAGGACTAAAATGCAAAGTCCTTACCATAAACAAGAGGAATAATGTGGTATTTCACTGCATCTAGGATAGTCCTCTTGGCCTTGATGTTCCTCTTCCTGAACTCATCCAAGAGCACTGCATGAGTAGGAGGTACCACGTGATTTTCAACAATGTCCCATAGCTCACACTCCTCCAAAATGAAAACTATCCTAGCTTTCCATGGAAACCAATTTCCATCGCTTGCTATCCTATCCTCCACCCTCAACCCTCACCCGACATGGCTACCAACTAATAAAAAAAAAGACCAGAGAAATATGTTGCCCACACACCAATTTCAGGTGTGAATTTGAAGCTTCCAAGGTGAGACAAAAATCTTCCCAATTGTCTGCAATTTACCAGCCCTCTTTTGTGCCCTTTAGCTCTGAAACCATTTAATAATTTTGAGGCTCTTTAGGCTGCTACACGTATGAAAATTTGGGACAATTTTTTGGTCCCAAACATGCTTGTATGGTTGCCTTCAAGATTGATTTAAAGCTCATTTAATGATGTTTTTAGGGGTTAATTAAAGGATAGTTTTTGTCCATTGTTAGCTCCTTAAGCATGCATTAAAACAATAAATATACGTCTCTAAGTTTTAACACTTAATGCTGATAATAAACATCCACACCACATAATTTTTTCTCGTGAATTTTTGGTCAACATGACCCTGGAAAAACCCCCATGAGGAAAACCAGTTGAAGAGGAAATATATTATGGAGCTCTTATTGAAATATTACAACGAGGAAATAAACACAAGAAACTTTATTTACTATAGCCAACTCATCTCAAGCATGGTAGTCGAGTCTCTCCTTGAAGTGTGTGCACTCCTTAGCATTTGCGCCCTTTCTCTTTGCTGCAATCTATCTTGAAGTTTTCACCCTCATTATTGGAGTTTCCATTGCCCCCTTCTTCTCCACAAGAAGGTGTGCCCTCACTCCAATGGTGTGCCCTCCTTCACAAAGTGAGCCCTCAAGCTTCTGCGCCTCTCTTCAATGGTGTGCCCTTCCTCCTCTCTTCTCCAAAAACCATTTTCTCCTCTTCCTCTCTTCACTTCCTCTCAAAATGAACAATGAATGCCTCCTCCTCCTCCTTTAGTTTTCTCTTTAGCCTCCTCATTAAGCTAACCTAGGAATCAATGGCTAGGATTATATATTAGCCATCCAAGATCAAGGGTGGAGATTAGATGTCCCCTTAACTTAAGTTTCCTAAGCCACTTTATGATTAAAATCTCATAAAGTCACTTTGACTTTATAACATAAATTAAAGTCAATGAGGGTCACTTCCCCCCCTTTAGTGTTAGCCAATCAATAACACCGGGGGACCAGTTTCCAAGGTACAAAAACTCAACACTCCCTCTTATCAAGGAATGTGTTCTTCACCACTCCCATCTTGTCTCTGAAGTAGACATGCTTGCCTCTAAAGACTTTGTGAGAATGTCTTCAATCTTCTCATTAGTAGGTATGTACTCAAGTTGAACTGCTCCTCTCTAAACCCAATCACAGATGAAGTGGTATATGATCTCTATGTGCTTGGAATTGTCGTGAAAGATCGGATTCTCTGAGAGTTTGATACAACTCTAATTATCACAACGAATGACTATAGGCCTCAACTCATGACCACATAGACCAACCAACAACTTGCAAATCCAAATAGCCTCACAGTTGGCCTAACGAGCTGCCATATACTCTGCCTCAGCAAAACTCAGTGCCACTGACTTCTGTTTCCAGTTGAACCAGGGAACAAATCCTGATCCCAACCCAAAACAACACCTTGAAGTTCTCTTCCTGTGAACTACACATTGTGCTCAATCTGAGTCTGTATAGATAATAAACCCAATCCCATAACCTCTGATGTAGTCCAAACCATAATACATTGATCTCACTATGTACCTCAAAACATGTTTTTCTCCTATCGAGTGCACACTCCTAGGCTTCGCCATATACTGACCGACAATCTTCACAATAAAACAAATATATGGTCTTGGCATCCACCAACTCGGACTCATAAGCACTAAGATTCTTCCCGTTGGTGCCCATAGGTGTCAACATGGGTTTGCAATCCTCCATCTTGAATCTACTCAATGCATACTTCCCCTATCCCAAAAAGGCATTCCCATCATTGATGCAGCCCCCCTACCTCAGCAAGGTTCTGTCGACCTCCTAGTCACTGGATCGTTCTCTTTCCTGAGCCGAAATGGCTCTTGGTTCCCTGCTAGAACCTCCACCAAACAAATCCACAGGTCCTCTCAAGTTACTCCACCTGCGTGACTAAGTACCCAAGCATGAGTCTCTACTCCACGTGACCATGGGCTGTGATCGCATGCCTACACAAAAGGCACGTTGTGATTCACGACCTCAGGACTCTGACATATGAGTCACTCCTAACTCTCCAAATCTCGAGCTCCGAAAGGGTTTTAACGAGCCCTCAGCTGCTCCTATATCCCTTCTTCGCGTGACCACTACCTGTCTCCACCGGCTAAACCTAAAGATACACAACGTTTCGGGTATCGACGATTTGAAGAAATCAACCCCTTGTTCTTCAAACCTCGAGTTTAGAAACTCCAATAGGGCTTATCTCTTGCTATCTCCTCCTTCAATATGACCACCGGTTGCAAACCATGGACTAACTCCAATCGTGTATCAGGACTTCGTGGTTTGCGAAGTGGATGGACCATTCAACACTTTTCCCAGATCCCCGAACCTCCGACAACTTTGCTGGGAAATCAACGATCCACGCTCACCCCCAATCTACGATTGCGATTCTCCACAATTCAACGGTTGGAATGATTTCACAATTTGGGTGATCGCGAATCCTTGTTTCTCACCACCCTTATCCACCTAAGTTTTGAAACCCTAATGGCTTCTAGATCTTTGCCACGTGTCCTCTGACGATGAATGGTTCTGATGCTTTTGGGACTTTGACGAATCTATCCCCCTTTGCATACACAAGGTTAAACCTTGTGCACTTCCCTCCAGATCCGATGGCTATCCTCTGCACTAGATCTGACGATCTGTGATGCTCCTCCTCCTGAGTTTTCTCGTCTCTCAGAATTAGAAGATTTCTAGGCGTCGAAGACCTCAGCCTTCAATTATTCTCTGTTGAAGGTCTGTACTCAAAAGTACTATCCTTCCTGAGCTTCGTCCTTTTGGATATTCGACCTCCTACACAAACCTTGCATTCGAAGATCTCGAATAACTCAGATTCGAGGAATAACTCAGATCGAAGATATTGTGTTATTCAAAGTGTTGTGCCTTCGAACTTTGGCCACTTCTAGTCACTGTGCACTACTTGCACTTGGATTCTCAAGTTTCCTTTGTTTTCTCTGAACCTCCCTCTCTGAATCGTTCTCAGACTCAGTCAACGCACACCTTGCATTTGGGATGCACACCTTGCATACAAGGTTCAGAAGAGAAACATTTGAAACTTGTCTAGTTCTGTTACAGATTCATATGGTCAACCCTCGAATTACTCATACATGAAATGAACTAATAACAATCATACATACAAAATAACATTCATGCAATCACACTTGAGATAAATACAATCCAAGGATTTGGGACAATTTTCGTCTGTTCTATTCATTCATAAAAATGAAAATACATAGTGTCTCTTCTACTCTACTCTGCTCTACTGATCTCTCCTACAATTACTCATTCATCCTTTTTCTTCTTTTTATCCCCCCTCTATTACAATGTAACATTAATTATCTAAGGACCGGCTCCATGAGCTCTCTCGTACTTTTATGAAGACTAGCAATTCAAACTTTTAGAACTAACACCTACTCAATCCTATTACAATAACTGCTAATTACTATCAGACAGAGTTAACACTCCATGTCTGGGATTTCTTATAGTCCTTAGAGACTTTTCAAACAAGTTACATTATTCAAATTGCTCAACAAAATATCTCAACAACCAATTAAATTATGAGTTAATGCCTGATTTGAATTTCCGGCGTTGTTGAAATGTCTTATGATTGCCTCCACGTGTGCGATGTCGTCTTTGAAGGCGTTGCTCCTGCATCATACTCCTCTGGTTAAAAAAAATCATGGACTCTTGTACTGTCTTTCCATGCTTCAAAATATCAGGTTCTGTAATCCAACTTGCATCTTCCATTGGATGTTTTTTCCACTTTATTAAGTATTCAGGATATGTCTTTCTCCTGGTTTTCTTTCCATCCCTCTGTTCAATAATTTTCTCCATCTGAGGTTTTTCAGTTGTGGGCAATTGCTCTTTTCACGGAATTTTTGTATGATCAACTGATTCTCCTGCTTCATCTTTCCTGTAAGGATATAGGTCTGCAACATTGAATATCGACGATATTCCAACATTGTCTGGCAACTCAATCTCATAAGCATTGGCTGCGAATTTTCTAAGAATCTTGCATGGTCCTATATTTTTCATCTCAAATGAGCTAAAACTTCATCCCCAACTTTGAATTGAATTTCTCTTCTCTTTTGATCAAGTCTGCTCTTGTATTTCTGATTGTTGTCCTGTAGCTACTCTCTGACTCTTTCATGGAGTTTCTGCATTTCTGTTGCAAAATCCTCTGCTCCAACACTTCTGAACTCATCTTGATCAAATTTCTCAACTCTGTAATCCCTCTTGGTTGTATACCATACACAATTTCAAATGGAATTTTCCCTATGCTCCTGTTCACTGAATTGTTGAATGCAAATTCTGCCTATGCCAAAATCTGATCCCATTGTCTACCTTGCTTAGTGACTAAATTTCTCAACAAGTTTCCTAGACCTCTGTTCACAACTTCAGTCTGTCCATCTGTCTGAGGGTGATATGTTGAACTAAAGGATAATTTCCTCCATAGCCTCTTCCATACATTCCTTCAAAAGTTTCCTACAAATTTGGTGTCTCTGTCTAAAACTATGCTCCTCGGAAATCCATGTAGTCTTACTACTTCTCTGAAAAACAAATTGGCAATGTGTGTGGCATCGTTTGTCTTCTGGCATGGAATGAAATGTGTCATTTTTTAGAATCTATCTACCACAACAAATATGGAATTGCTTCCCTTTTGAGTTCTAGGCAATCCCAAAACAAAATCCATACTGATTGCATCCCATGGCCTCTCTAGAATTGGTAATGGCTTATACAAACCAGTGTTCTGTTGTCTTCCTTTTGCATACTGACAAATTCTGCATTTGTTCACGAACTTCTTCACTTCTTCTCTCATGCTCGGCCAATAATACGAATTTATCAACTATGCAAATGTCTTATCGTGACCAAAGTGTCCAGCTAAACCTCCATTGTGTTTTTCTTTCAGTAGGTTGTCTCTAATTGAGCACTTTGGAATACATAATTGGCTCCCTTTGAACATTAATCCATCCTGAATCAAATATTTAGTCCATGGGCTTCTGTCTCCCAATAAAGGATTCTTGCATGCCTCGTAAGCTTCTTTGAAATTTGCATCTTTTGTATACATCTCATTGAGGTGTTTGAACCCCAAAGTCTTCACCTGGAATTCATGTACAATCAAACTTCTTATGCTCAAAGAATCTACCACTTTGTTAGTGGTTCCAGCAATATGCTTAATAACAAAAGTAAAATTATGCATAAATTCTACCCATTTTGCATGTTTCTGATTCAACTTTTCTTGCCTAGTAATAAATTGCAAAGCATGATTATCACTGTACAAGACAAATTCTTTAGGAATTAGATAATTTCCCCATTTTTTCAATTCTTGAATCATTGCATAGAATTATTTATCATACGTGGAATACTTTTTCTTGGCATCATTCAGTTTCTCACTAAAATAATCAACTGGCATGTTTTCCTGACTAAAGACTACTCCGATGGCTAATCCACTTGCGTCACATCTCACCTAAAATGTCTTTCCAAAATCTGGTAAGACCAGAATTGGATGCTCTGTGATCTTTTCCTTCAACACTTTGAAACTTTTTTCAGCTTCTTTTATCCAACTGAAGGACTTGTGTTTCTTCTTCACAGTATCCAGCATGGGTGCACATATGCCACTGAAATTTATGATAAATTTCCTATAAAAACTCGCTAAACCATGAAAACTTCTTACCTCAAATATGCTACTTGGTGATGGCCATTCTCTGATTGCTCACTTTTTCCGGGTCCATCTTCAATTCATTTGAAGAGATTACGAAACCCAAATATATGAGCTCCTTCTTCATAAAAGAACTTTTCTTCATATTTATCAGCAATTTCTCTTGCTGCAACCTTTCCATCACTGATGTCATATGTCTTAAGTGCTCTTCCTTTGTCTTACTGAAGACGAGTATGTCATCAAGATATACTATGACAAATTTTCCTATGAAGTCTTTCAATACTTCATTCATAAACCTCATAAATGTACTTGGTGCATTTGTCAACCCAAAAAGCATGACCAGCCATTCAAACAATCCTTCATTTGTCTTGAATGTTGTTTTCCATTCATCTCCCTCTCTCATTCTTATTTGGTGATATCCGCTCTTCAAGTCTATCTTGGAAAAATAGCTTGCTCTGCCCAAGCAGTCCATCAAATAATCCATCATCGGTAAAGGAAATCTGTATCTAACACTTATCTTGTTGATGGCTCTAGAATCTGTACACATCCTCCATCCTTCATCCTTCTTTGGACTCAATACATTCGGTATTACACATGGGCTTAGGCTTTCTCTAACTAACCCTTTATCAAACAACTCTTGGACTTCTTTTTGACCTCCTCATTCTCTCTAGGTGTCAACCTATAAGCTGCTTTGTTTGGTAAACTAGCTTCTAGAATAAGGTCAATATGATGGCTTATGCTCCTAATAGGTGGCAATGAGTGTGGTAACTCATCCACGACTATATCAGCAAAGTTTTCTAACAGCTCCTGGATTTCTATAAGCAAATAATCTACAAAAGTATTTGTAAGGATAACTCTAGGCTTCCTCACTACAACAAACTGCATTTTTTTTTCCTCCTTGACTTCCTTCAAGAGTTCCTTCCCACTCATGAGAAGTATTCTTGAACTAACTTCTATTTTTTCCTCTTTATCCTCTATGGGAAACAACACATGTGTCCTACCGTTCCTTTCTAGGGTATAGGTATTCTTTCTTCCATCATGAATAACCTTTTGGTCATATTGCCACGGTCTCCCCAATAAAATATGACAGACATCCATAGGAATTACATCACACAATATTTCATCTTTGTAACCTCCTATTTCAAATTCAACTTGGCATTGTTGAATTACCATGACTTGATGTCCTTTCTGCAAACACGATACCTTATATGGATTTGGGTGTGCAGTTGTCTTCAACTCCAGCTTTTCCACCATCTCTGTGGATACTAGATTGTCAGTGCTCCCACTATCTATGATCACTTTGCAAACTCTGTCTTTCGTCTTGCAAGCAGTTATGAACAAGCTTGTTCGTTGAACTGGTTTCTCTGGTTCCTTTTTTGGTTTGAGAAGAACCTTCCTCATCATGAGGTTTCTTCCTCCTTCTGCTGCTTCTGCTTCCACATGCTTCTCTACTTTAGCAATGTGTGCTTCTCTGCCTTCTCTTTTTCTGTCAAGACATTCCCAAGATTTATGTCCTTCTTTTCCACGGGTATAGAATTTAACTATGCGTCCTCTGGCTCTTCCTCTACCTCTGGGAAAAGAAATTCTTTCGCCATTTTGTCCTTCTTTGGAACTTCCACCCTTCTCATGGTGACTATGTTGTTTGTCATATTTAGGCTTCGACTTTTGGAACTTCTCTCTGTTGGTTCCCTTGCCTCTGCTTGAACTTCCACCTTTGCTTTGTTGGCTTTGCTTCCTGGCTAATTTTTCTTCATCTTTCAAGGCTGCTTGATAGGCATCCTCGACTTTACGGAAATACATCATGTTGATTTCCTCTTGAATTTCATAACTCAGCCCATTGATGTATTTGGTTGTCTTCTCATCTTCATTCTCTTTCTGACCAGCCCTGATGTTCAGTCGGTAAAATTATTCGGTGTACTCCTTCATTGATAAACCTCTCTGTTTCAGGTTCTGCAATCTTCTGTAAAGATTGACCTAGTAATCCTTCCAGATAAATTTGGCTTTCATCTTAGCTACCATCTTATCCCAGTTTTTAATTTTTTGCATACCATTTCTCCTGCGTTCGGCTTGTAGTTCATCCCACCATAACGTTGCATGGTCTTTCAGTCTTGTCACTGCATGCTTAACCATCTTGTCTTCTTCGATATCTTCGTAATCGAAGTATTTTTCCATAGCACGTACCCAATCTAACAATTCTTCAATTTCTAAGTTGCCTTCATACATAGGTACCTTTATCCTTGCTCTGACTCCTATCTTTGAAACAGCTTTTATCAAACCTTCTTTGGGCAAACAATGTCATTATTTGTATTAAAATCTGGGCACAGCGATGGTTGGCAAGGATCCAAATGCTCAGAAGGGTACTCATCAAAAAACTCAAGGTAAAACTGAAAGCAATCAGAGGAAAGAGGTACTAGGTCATCCTTGGTTTTCTGAAAGGTACAAGTAAAAACCTCATCTTCTTGTTGCCACTGGTCATAAGTAATATGTTGTGAAAACTGCAAGGGCAACAACTGAAGATGATCCTTTGTGTCATAGATGGGATCTGTATCATAACCAACTATATCCCACCTTCGTCTCCCAACATGTATGAACTCATCAAAATCAGCTATGTCAGTATCAGTATCATAACATGGGGGAGTCAAAACATCCAATACTTTTTCACTCTTTGTGTCATAAGGCAAAGAACCATTTAAAACTTGGAAGGGGGAACAATGTACCTCGCTTAATCCTTCCTGAGCAAGAGCTTCAAGTATTTGGATATCATCATCAGATGGAAGATCTCCCTCTACATCTTCAATCTTGAAACATAGGGGATCTGGCTAGTCCAAGGGTTCCATTCCATCTTCATTCTCTGAGTCATAAAACAAGGCATCATCAAAAGAATCAAAATAACTCACCTCATTTTCTTCATCTTGTGCAAGAGTGACAAGATCTTGGAGAGCTTCATCAGGCTGAGGAGTGATTA
>ML782097.1:293995-323752 GCA_009831015.1 Picea engelmannii | reverse complement strand
GGCCGGTAGTGATGGAAGCTGGTACTGCTGACAGGACAAGTCTGGCTGAGAAGAAGAAAGATGGGCCCTCCAGGGCCATGCCTAAGTCACTCCTGCTCTTGGTACTCCATGTCTAGGACCATGTGGGCCTCGAGACATGATCTTCTAGTTATCCCTAGATATTGGGGATAACAGGACTCTCGCCCAAACACTTTGAACCCATATGGTTGCTCAATGTATACCTCCTCCTCTATAAGACCATTCAGAAATGTTGTCGTCACATCCATCCGATGGATCTTCCAACCCATCTTCACTGCAATGTCCTCCTCATAGAAGTATATCTTCCAATTGTTGTGAATGTATCATCATAGTCAATCCTCTCAGCGTGAGAGAATCCTCTCACCATAAATCGAGCCTTTTGTTTCTCAATGTTGCCATATGCAACATACTTAATCTTGTTCAACCACCTGGAAGTCACCACTGACTTTCCCTCTGGCCTAGGCACCACCTCCCACACATCATTCCCCATGATAGAATCATACTCCTCCTACATGGCCTCTCTCTAGACCTGTTGGTATGATGCCTTCTCATAAGTAGTAGGCTTGAAATATGTGATGCTAGTCACCATGGCCAAGTACGAACAAAACCTCTTTAGTGTTATGTTGTCTCTCATAAACCCGTGGGGCTCACCAACTAGTGCCTTGGCTTCCTTCAAGGTCTCCTGAAACCATCTCGGTTTCCTCTTCCCTGAAGTAACCTTCTGTGGAGCACTACACTCATTCCCTTCAGTCTCATCCATATATCTCACCATAGATGTCTGAGATCCTAAAGCACTTGCACCTGTGGTCTGTTGAAATATTGTAACTGCAAAGAGTATTCTATTTATTATTGATATATTATTCATTAGATCAATCCCCTTTTGTGAATTGACCATGTCAGGCATTGTAATTGACTAAATCCCCTTTTGCGGATTGGTCAAACCCTAAATGTAATATTCAAATTAAGAAGTCAGCCCCCAGGCAAATTAAAGTGGTTCTAACCACCTAGAAAGAGAAGTTGGCCCTGCCAGTGAAGAGACACCTCCTTTCACCACTTGTCATTTTGTATAAATAAAGGAAGCCAACGCCTCATTTATTCACTCACTCATTCAATCATCCAGAGCGGAAGTTTGGTAGCTGCAGTTGGAGAAGAAGGACGAGAGAGAAGCACATTGCTTGGGAGAGGATATTCTCTAGTGTTTGGTTTATTGTCTTCGCATTGTATTGACTATCTATATTAAGGAATTTTTTTGGGGGTTTTCTTCCCCATGAGGGTTTCCCAGGATAAATGTTGTGTATATTGTGATTGTGTTTCTCTCAGTGATCCTATCTATGTTATGGTTATCTAGTAAATTGAAAAGAAACATAATAATAGCTTAAACTCTAACATGGTATCAGAGCTAAACTGAAGAGAGCATCTTTCACTGGATAAAGAAAAACGTCATTGTTGTCGTACAAGAAAATTAGGGATTTTTATTGGAGAGGAATTTTTGCCTAAAACCCATCTAACAAAGTGTGCCCTACCCTAGTGAAGCTTTTGGCATCTTGAGCGCACCTTTTCAGTGGATAGAACTCTCGAAAAGTGAAACCCTAGTTTTCATCAGTACCAGAAGTACCAGAAAACCAAAAGCACCAGTCCATAAATCCGTTGGTCAAGTTTGAGGGGGAAAAAATTGAATTTTCATAAATCTGATTGTACAAGCTTACTCGCCTCAGCTCAGCGCATCTAGCCCCTGGATCATAATTTCAAAATTTGAAGTTTGAAAAAATTAGGGTTTCCTCATAAAACCCTAATTTGCAGTTTCAGAATCAGTTGCAGTTGCAGTTTCAGAATCAGTTGCAGTTGTAATACCAGTTGCAGTCACCCTTGAAGTTTTTAAGAGTTGGTAATTATTACCGCTGGTGCCAGATGGTGCCACTACCTGCAAATGTTATCAGAGGCGTGTACTCACATATGTTTAAATTGTTAAGCTTTAAAGGGTATTTGCAGGAGAAGGGATCTCTTGCCATAGATCCAGAAGGATCTCAAGATCCAACATATTCAGAGGAATAATGCAACCCAAGTTTGATTATTTTGATATGCATCTAATTTTTATGGCATTATTTTGATCTAGGTTGCATGTTGAAGCTATGACCATCATATTAACCTTTGGTGAAAATTAAAATCAAGGTATTAGATGGATTAAAGTTGAGATAATAGATTTTATTCTCTAACCCAACCTTCTGTCAAGATAGCATATTGCCCTAGTACAAAAGACAAGTTGAAGAAAGCACTCGTCGTCTTGAATGAAGGAGACTTGGAAGAAAAGCAACACACTCATTCTTGAAGACAAGGCTCCATGTCCCAGGTTTGATTAAGTTGATAAGATTCAAAGTTGCACATGACAAGCTACAAGTAAACACTATAGTTGAGGTAGCAGTCTTTGAAAAGTATTATACTTGGTAGCAAGTGAGCATATTGAGATAAATGCTTGATGTAACAGATACAATTAACATCTCCTCTAGGAGAAACTTCTTGTGTTGATTCTAGGTTACCATGAAGAAATGTTAGATCACAACAGTAGAAGAGTGTTGACCTCATTTTGTATTGTATTTCTTACCTTTGATCTTTGCCTCAGATAGGTCACAAGTGATATCTCTAAAGGAGCTACTATGATGATTATTTGTGTTTTGTTTTATCTAATATTATCAAAAGAGTATTATTCTTGTTTGTTTCTTTGTTGACCTTGTTTCGGGTCACAAGTGATAACCTTGAGGAAGCTATAGTGAAGGTTGAAGAAGGAAACATATTAGATGAGATATGAAGCAGACTATGTACATGACAATATACACTCATGTACCAAAGAAGATGAAGAAGAATCTATCTTTTGAGACTCAGAGTATATCATATGAAGATTGATTGAAAGGAGAAGAAGGCTCCAAAGATGACCGAACATTAGAACAAGAACTCTCAACAAAATTGTTCAAAGGTTAATGAAGCCACCTTGATGGGAAGCAGAACTCGTTTGAAGCCTGACTCTGTGTTTCATATTTAGACTTGGTATTCAACACCAAGTATACCCTGTAAGAGATGATGAAGTCCTTGTAGACTCAAAAGAAATCGAGAGTAATCTTGATCCCAGAAAGGATCAAAGACAACTTCCAAGACTAGGAGACAGATGACATGAGAAGACTAGATCGTAGCTTCAGAAACTTCTAGGAGATATGAAATCTCCTGGGAATATTCCCTTGTTTCAATAATAGAGAAAGAAGCAAGTCAGAAAGACTAGGATATGGATTCTTCCGTGAGACTAGAAGAGAATTCAGTATTGACTTCCAAAATTGATCTATATAGATCAAGCATGTTGCATATGTACAAAGCCCGATGTGTGTCTAGAGGATTCTCCCAGCAAGAGGGAGAAGACTATGGAGAGACACTTACTCCAGTAATTGAAGAAATAGTTCCAATATTTATGAAGACAACCAGAACAACCATGATTCATATATATTACGAGATGTAGGGGGGGCAATCCCCCTATTTAAAATTGAGTGGCAGTTGGTGCATTACATTAGTTGGGTCATGGAGACATGACCACAATAAAAGATAGAGTTACCTCCATGAAAGAAGAAAATCTACCTTCATTATCAGTTATTGAGCCACTCTCAGTTTCGAATGAAGTTGTTGTCGTGATAGAATAAGAGGAGTTACTCATAGATTTCAGCAGTCACAATGAGAATGGAGCAACCATTCTCAGCTTCAGAGCAACTGCAAGTGCAAAGTCCCAATTCTTGAAGGAACAGTTGCAGAGAGAATAGAGGACATACTCCCAGACAGTGAGACAGATAGTGCTTTGCAGAAAGCACATAGAACTAGCACATGATTGTGCAGATTGAGTTGCAGCTGAGCAAGTGTACCAGATTGGTACAAAGTGATGTAAAAAAATTGATTTGAATTTGAAGACAGAAAGACTCAGATCCTCAAGTTGAAGAAGGCTCTGTACGTGTTGAAGCAAGCTCCTAGAGCTTGGTATGGAAGAATTGACAGTTTCCTGACAGGCTTGGGATTTACCAAAAGTGAAGCTGATTCTAACCTTTATCTCAAGGTTATGAATGATGAGCCAGTGATGTTACTACTATATGCAGATGATGTATTCTTGACAAGATGAAGAAAATATCATCACAAATTGTAGAAGAAGCTCGCTACAGAGTTTGATGAAAGACCTATATGCATTATCTCTTAGGTCTTGAAGTTTGGCACAACACAGAGAAGATCTTCCTTAACCAAGGGAAGTATGCAGTTAAAATGAAGAGGTTTGACATGTTGAAATGTAAATCCATGTACACACCCATGGAAACGTAGTTGAAGCTCCTGGTAGATACCTCGTCAGAATTAGTTGATGCCACTATGTACAGACATATTATTGGTTCAATGATGTGTATGACAAATAACAGACTAGATATATGTTTTGCCTTGAGTCAATATCTGGTAGAACCCAGACGTGTTCACATTGTTGTTGCAAAACATATGATGAGATACATTAAGGGTACGTTGGATTTTGGTCTCTATTATACTAGAGATCATGACTTCAGACTGAGTGGTTACACCGATTCAGATTGAGTTGGAAGTGTTTCTAATAAAAAGAGCACTTTAGGATGTTGTTTTAGTCTGAGGTCAGCCATGACTTCATCACAGAGTAGGAAGCAATCAAGTATTGCTCTCAGCACAGAAGCGGAATACATTGTTGCATGTTCCTCCAATTGTGAAGTTGTATGGCTTCAGAAGTTGTTGACAGATCTATTTGATCTGGAGATGGAAGCCACTGTGATCCTATGTGATCACCAGAGTTGTATAGAGATGATGTGTTCTATGATGAGTCGAAGCACATAGAGATCCGTATCACTTCATTCGTGATATGTTGTAGAGAGGAGCCATAAAGCTCCAGTATGTTAGCATAGATGAACAGGTTGTTGATGTGTTGACCAAAACACTATCTCGTGTAAAGTTTGAGCACTTTTGAGATAATCTTGGTGTAGTCTGAAAGGACCGTCCTCGAAAGGGGGAGTAGTGTTGTGATGCCAACTTCATGCTGCGATGCCAGCCTAGTGCTTAATATTTCCAACTTCGTGCTAATGATGTGTTGTCAGCCTCTTGTTGTGATGTCAACTTCGTGTTGATGATGTGTTGTCAGCCTCGTGTTGTGATGCCAGCTTCGTGCTGATGATGTGTTTCCAGCCTCGTGCTGATGATGTTGTGTTGCCAGCCTCGTGTTGTGATGCCAGCTTCATGCTGAAGATTCTCATCCTAGTGTTGATGTTGATGATGCTCCAGCCTCCGTGTTGTGATGTTGATGTTGTTGATGATGCTCTAGCCTTCGTGTTGTGATGTTGATGTCGTTGATGATGCTTCAGCCTTTGTGCTATGATATTGTTATTGTTGATGTTGTATCAGCCTTGTGTTGTTATTGATGATGATGATGTATTAGTGTTATACCAATCCATGTTGATACAGATGATGATGTATTAGTGTTATACTAATCCATGTTGATACAGATGATGCCACTTCAGCTTCTTGTTGAAGACGATGATGATGATGATGTTATTTCATCTTTCATGCTGAAGATGATGATGTTACCTTAGCCTCATGCTAATGATGCTACTCCAGCTCCATGTTGTGAATGACGATGATGAAAAAAACTTCTGATGATTTATAGAAATGCCAGTCAGTGTTCCAGATGTTGTAGATGTTGTTTCCCTCTCTCTCTCTCTCCTGATGATGTTGTAGAATACCCTTCTTGTTAAGGGGGAGTGTTGAAATATTGTAAATGCAAAGAGTATTCTATTTATTATTGATGTATTATTCATTAGATCAATCCCCTTTTGTGGATTGATCATGTCGGGCATTGTAATTTACTAAATCCCCTTTTGCAGATTGGTCAAACCCTAAATGTAATATTCAAATTAAGAAGTCGTCCCCCAAGCAAATTCAAGTGGTTCTAACCACCCAGAAACAGAAGTCGGCCCTGCCATTGAAGAGACACCTCCTTTCAGCACTTGTCAGTTTGCATAAATAAAGGAAGCCAGCGCCTCATTTGTTCACTCACTCATTCGATCATCTAGAGAGCAAGATTGGTAGTTGCAGTTGGAGAAGAAGGAAGAGAGAGAGGCGCATTGTTTGGGAGAAGATATTCTCTAGTTTTTGGTTTATTGTCTTGGCATTGTATTGGCTATCTATATTAAGGAAGTTTTTGTTGGGTTTTCTTCCCCATGAGGGTTTCCCAGGATAAATGTTGTGTATCTTGTGGTTGTGTTTCTCTCAGTGATCCTATCTATGCTATGGTTATCTAGTAAATTGAAAAGAAACCTAATAATATCTTAAACTCTAACATGGTCTATGTACCAACTACCTATTATCCTATAGTTTTATTGGGTGGACCATTCACCCCTGAACTCGGTGTAATAGACACCTGAGGATGTCTCCCCTATGATGTATCATTATGTATCTGTGGGACCTCCTCAACTCTATCTCTCAACTCACAATATCTCTGAAAGGATCTATCCTCCTCGAATCTAACATCTCTCCTCAGTGCTGGTATGTAGATCTAATAGGCCTTTGAGAACCCTCTCTATCCAGCAAGGATCCCCTTCTCATTTGTTGGATCCAACTTTTTCCTCTTCTCAGAAGGGATATGAGAGAAAGTTAGTCACCCAAATATGCGAAGGTGTCCAGCATCTGGCCTCCTCCAAGTGAAGGCCTTCTCAAGATTCTTACTCCCTATAGCTCTATGTGGACTCTTGTTTTGCAGATACATTGTAGTACTACAAGCCTCATCCCATAAGAAAAATGGCAACCCCTTATCATGCAACATAGATCTCGATTCACCAACAATAGCCCTATTCTTCCTCTCAACAACCCCATTCTGTTGGAGGTTGTAAGGAACGGTCAATTGTCTCCTGATACCCTCCTAGGTGCAAAAATATCCAAACTCAGTGGAGGTATACTCACCCCATTGTTCGACCTCAAGACCTTGATCTTTCTGCTTGTATGGTTCTCCACAAGAGCCTTAAACTCTTGGAACCTCTTGAATACCTCACTCTTGGTCTTCAGGAAATAGATCCATGTCCTTCTGGAGTGGTCATCAATGAATGTCACATAGTACTCACATCCACCCAAGGAAACTGATGGCATGGGACCACACACGTCATAGTGTACCAAATCAAGTATCTTAATTGATCTACTGTCACTGCACGAAAAGACAATGTTGGTGTACTTCCCAAGATCACACCCCCTGCATACCTCTTTATTCTCAGTGTTGAACTGTGGCAATCCTGTCACGATCTCCCTCAACACCCTAAAAGATCCATGTTGCAAGTGAGCCATCCTCCCATGCCAAAGCTCACACAACTGACTATTGTTGTTGCTACTATCCAAAGCATGTAATGGATGAAAATGGTGAGATCTATGGATGAGACTAAGGGGCATGAGGGTAGTGCTCCATAGGAGGTTACTTCAGGGAAGAGGAAACAAAGATGGTTTCAAGAGACCTTGAAGGAAGCCAAGGAGCTAATTGGTGGGCTCCATAGGTTGATGAGAGAGAGCAGAACACAAGAGAGATTTGGTTCGTACTTGGCCATGGTGACTAGGATCAAAAATTCCGAGCCCACTACTTTTGAGCAGGCAATATACCAACATGTCTGAAGAGAGGCCATGCAGGAGGAGTATGATTCCATCATGCAAAATGATGTGCGGGAGGTGGTGCCTAGGCCAAAGGGGAAGTCAGTGGTGACTTCCAGGTGGTTGTACAAGATTAAGTAGGTTGCATATGGCAACGTTGAGAAACACAAGGCTCTATTTGTGGCGAGAGGATTCTCTCAAACTAAGGGGATTGACTATGATGAGACATTCGCACTAGTTGTGATATACCTCCATCAAGGGTATTATGGCCATTGCAGCAGAGAGGGGTTGGAAGATCCATCAAATGGATGTGAAGGAAACATTTCTTAATGGTCTTATAGAGGAGGAGTATACATTGAGCAGTCACAAGGGTTCGAGGTGTTTGGGAGAGAGTCCCACGTGTGCCTCTTGAAAAATGCATTGTATGGTCTGTTGCAAGCTCCACAAGCTTGGTATTTCAGGATTGACTCTTACTTGTTGTAGATGGGCTTTGAGAAGAGTGAGGCGGCTCTGAATCTCTACTACATTGTTTATGGAGATGATACTCTCATTCTTATCCTATATGTTGATGACTTGTTTATCACTGGAGGGGAGGAGCTCATAGTTGATTGTAAGAGGGGTCTTGCTTCAGAGTTTGAGATGAAATACATAGGATTGATGCATTATTTCTTGGGAATGGAGGTTTGGTAGGTGGATGGGCATGTATTTTTGGGACAAGGGAAGTATGCAGCAAATATTCTAAGCAGATTTCAAATGGAGGATTACAGACCCATGTCGACGCGTATGGTCACCAACATGAAGAAGCTTAGTGATTTTGAGTCTGAATTGGTGGATGTCGAGAGATATCATCAGTTGATTGGTTCGTTGATGTATCTGGTCAACACTAGACTAGATATTTGTTTTGTTGTGAACACTCTTAGTCAGTATATGGCGAAGCCTAGGAGTGTGCACTGGATAGGAGAAAAATATGTTTTGAGGTACACGGTAGGATTAGTGGATTATGGTTTGGACTACGTCAGAGATGATGGGGTCAGGTTGATTGGCTATACAAACTCACATTGGGTACGATGTGCAATTGACAGGAAGAGCACTTTAGGGTGTTGTTTCGGGTTGGGATCAAGAGTTGTTTCCTGGTTTCACCGGAAACATAGGTCAGTGGCATTGAGTTCTGCTAAGGAAAAGTATATGGCAACTAGTCAGGCCAGTTGCGAGGCTATTTGGCTTCACAAATTGTTGGTTGTTCTATTTAGTCATGAGTTGAGGCCTACAGTGATCCATTGTGATAATCAGAGTTGTATCGAACTCCTTGAGAATCCAGTCTTTCACGACATGTCCAAACGCATAGAGATCAGATACCACTTCAACTGTGATTGGGTTCAGAGAGGAACGGTTCAACTTGAGTACATATCTACCAATGAGCAGATTGCGGACATTCTCGTGAAGTCTTTACCAAGGGGCAAGCATGTCTACTTCAGAGACAATATGGGAGTGGTGAAGAACACTTTCCTCTATAAGAGGGAGTGGTCCCCCAGTGTTATTGAATGCCTAACACTAAAGGGGGGAAAGTGACCCTCACTCACTTTACTTTATGTTATAAAGTCAAAGTGACTTTATGAGCTTTTAATAATAAAGTGACCTTGGGAACTTAAGTTAGGGGGAGATCTAATCTCCACCCTTGATCTTGGATGGCTAAGATATAATCCTAGCCATTGATTCCTAGGTCAGCCTAATGGGGAGGCTAAAGAGAAAAGTGAAGGAGGAGGCATCCATTGTTCATTTTGAGAGGAAGAGGAGAAAAGAGATTTTGGACAAGAGAGGAGGAAGAGTGCACCATTGAAGGAAGGCGCACAAGCTTGAGGGAACACTTTGTGAAGGAGGGTGCACCAAGTGTGAGGGCGCACCTTCTTGTGGAGAAGAAGGGCGCAAGAGAAGCTCCAGGAGAGACTCGATTACCAAGCTTGAGCGCAAGATAGATTGCAGCAACAGAAAAGGGTGCAAATCCCAAGGATAGTGTGCACTTCAAGGAGAGACTCGACTACCAAGCTTGAGATGAGGTGGTTATTGTAAATCATGTTCCTCATGTTTATTTCCTTCCTGTAATATTTCTCTAAGAGCTTTGTTATTGCACGGTTTGTAGTTGGAGTAAAGGAAAGATGGAAGACGGGCAAACTGGTGAAACTGAGACTATCCTACCACTGTCACCTCAATAGGATAACTCTTTTTGTTTAGGGTGGTAGGCCCAGGGGAGACGTCCCCGGTGACCTGGGGTTCTGAAAAGGAAAAGGCTTAAAAGGCTAGGTGATATTTTCCCCCTCACAAGTCACCACCGATCAGAAAGTCTCGGCTAATCAGCCAATAAAGATAAATAATAACCAAAAGAGTGTACATGCTCGAGACAAAGCAACAAGAAAACTATACATGCGCAAGATCACTTGCTGGTTAGTACTTCATATAATCAAAGACTTATGATATAAAGCAATTTGATAGACAATATTGATGAAGCAATTCAACGATGTACAATAGCAATGATTACAATATATATCACTTCTAAATAAATGTTAATGAATCTTCATTATAAACAATGGCAATTTATCATCAATCTAACAATACTAGAAGCAACGCCTTAGCCAATCACTCAATTGCTTTAAAGATAAATATATGATGCAAGATATAAGTATAACACAAGTAGATAATGGCAGAAATAGGGTTAGTAAGTTTTAGTCTAAGCTAGGGTTAGAATGAGTTAATGATTGTTCAAGAATATTTAGAAGTTGTGTGAGATCAAGGTACTCAACACACGAAGTCTTAGATCAATGCGTTATTAGGGAAAATGGAGTCAAAATAACTACAAATGTTGAAGGGATGAAATGATAGTGATATGGCTAAAGACAAGAGGGTTAGATGTTGAGGTGTTACTAAGGCAAGGCCTCAACAACGAAACCATAGGGGAGAAAGGCTCACTAAAGTTTAGAAACCCTAGGCCTTAGTGCTTTATCCTCCTTCTTTAGCTCATTAACAAGATAAAAACGGCTAGCTTGAGTAATAAATGCTATGGCTAAGGAAAAGAGAGTTTAATGATGAAATGTTGCTAAGGCAAGGCTTCATCAATCAAACCCTAGGGGAAAATGGCTCACTAAGGTGTAGAAACCCTAGGCCTTAGTGTGCTTTCCTCCTTCCTTAGATCAATGACAAGATAAAAACAGCTAGGCTAGAAGAGTAGAAGTAGAGTGCTACTATGGCAAGGCTCTATCTAACTTAGTAGGGACATGAAACAAGGACACCAACATGTGCTTGTCCCCTAGGGTTTAATTCAGCGAATTATAATAACAAAATGCAAGTAAACAATACCATAACCATTCAATAAAGAAGTGTTTTGCATAAATTCACTTACATCTACCAAGCATTCATATAGCCAAACCCTAGTTGTAAACCTTCCACCAAGAAAATTCCAAAATAGCCAAGAAAGAGACTCCTTCAACAAGTGCCCATCAATTTTCAGCCGAAAAACCCTATAAGAGGGCGCAAATTTCAGACCTCACCAAGTGGTGAGTGAAAGATGATGTTTAAAATGAGAGTTTTTCTCTCTTACTTATACAGTACAAATGACCTTAGTTAAATTTTAGGTCACCAAAAGGCTGACAAGACCAAAATGCCAAATAATATTGTTTTACGTTAAATATCATAAATTAAACCCTAATCAATAAAAAGTGAGACGTCATGCCCTTTCTAGGGTGACGTTAGCCCTTTTTAGGGCAGCATTGGCCTACTGGAGCAAAACGTTAGCCCTCCTTGGGCCTATCCAACCTGCCACACGTGCCACACTGCCTCCCCAAAACGTCCATAATGTTGGATGACGTCATGGGCATCCTCAGTGACGTCATGGGCCTTCCAAGGCCAACGTTCCAGTGGAGAGGGCACAACCCCCCTAGGTAAGGCTCTGTCAGGGTGCCTTTGTGAAACAACCTCCTCTTCGGTTTATTCTTTACCCAGGCTTAAATGTCCCGATGATGGGTCCTGATATGGACTTGAAACGTCGATCTCCGATTAACAATACTGTGGTTCCTCTGAATACTCCAAACCTTCCTTCCCACATAAATCTTAATGTTCAAATTCAATCCCTGTACGGTAGGGAGACTCTGGATAAAATCCCCCTTATGGAAAAGCTCAGAGTAAAGATCCAACGAAGAGTAGCATATTTGGGAGTAGTTTACTATTTATCTCTGCTCTTCGGTTTATTCTTTACCCAGGTTTAGATGTCCTAATGATGGGTCCTGATATGGATTTGAAACGTCAACCTCTGATTAACAATACCATGGTTCCTCTAAATCCTCCAAACCTTCCTTCCCACAGAAATCTTAATGTTCAGATTCAATCCCTGTACGGTAGGGAAACTCTGGATGAAATCTTCCTTATGGAAAAACTCTGAGTAAAGATCAAACAAAGAGTAGCAGATCTGGAAGTAGTTTACTATTTATCTATGTTCTTCGGTTTATTCTTTCCCCGGGCTTAGATGTCATTATGATGGGTCCTAATATGGACTCGAAACGTCAACCTCTGATTAACAACATTGTGGTTCCTCTGAATCCTCCAAACCTTCCTTCCCACATAAATCTTAATGTTTAGATTCAATCCATGTATGGTAGGGAGACTCTGGATGAAATCTCCCTTATGGAAAAGCTCAGAGTAAAGATCCAACGAAGAGTAGTAGATCTGGAAGTAGTTTACTATTTATCTCTGCTCTTTGGTTTATTCTTTACCCGGGCTTAGATGTCCTAATGATGATTCCTGATATGGACTGGAAACGTCGACCTCCAATTAACAATATTGTGGTTCCTCTGAATCCTCCAAACCTTCCTTCCCACATAAATCTTAATGTCCTCCTCTTCTTCGGTGCAAACCCCTCTATCTTGTCTCTGCCCCCTATTGGGGTCTGTTGGCAGCCACCAATTTTTTTTATTCTTATCACAATCAAAGTTCCTAGAAAGAGATTTTATCTTTCCATAGCTGCCATCACCTCCGATTTGTAAAATGTTTATGTTTTTGAGTTTCGAGGCGATGATTGGGTTAAGCTTATCTTATTGAGTTTTTTTCGTTTGCATTTTTGTTTGTTTTAAATTCATGACTATAAGCATGAATTTAAATATAAAACTTGGCCTTGGTTTCATATCTTTTACCTTAGAAATATCGTTTTGAAGGCACCCATATATGGTTAAAACTCAAGTCTTATAAACTTATTGATTAATACACTATCGAAATCTTTGTGTATTATGGGTATCCTAACTTCATTGGTTCTATAGTTTATTGTTGATTTAATTTGTGAAATGTTTGAATGCACAAAAACATTGGTTTAACAGTTGATATAGTTCTCATGAGCTCAATTGTCATATCAACATTCATATCAATTGGTACAGGCATGTTGTACCTACATTTTCATTTCACTTTGTCAGCCTAAACATTAATGAGATCATTCATTATGCGAATTGGGGTTTTGTATTGTGGAGGGTTTGGCACTCATCATGAGAAATGGTCTATAGTTTTACGAGCCCTCTGGTTTTCGTTTTCCCTAACTCTTTTGTTTGAGTTATGATAGTCCCCAAACTTTGCAATTTTCGTGCCATTACATTTCACATAGACTTTTCTCTGCTCCTTGTCTTCTGGAAACCCGAACCTATCCCTTGTGAGATCTGTTGTATCCTTTTCACAGTGGCAATGGCACCTGTGGTTCATATCGAGCCGAACGGATGCCAAGCTCTTATGTCCCATGACGATGCTATAGACGACCTGAAGGCTCATGGGTGGGATGTGTTCCTCAAGAAGTTCGAAGGCTACAATCTCCAGGTTGCAAAGGCCTTTGCACAGAGTTTTGACAGTTTTAGGGCCAAGGTCGGGGATGTACAATTGGATATAACATAGGATTTCATAAGCAAGGCGACAAGACTCCCATTAAAAGGCGAAAGGTGGTTTAAGAACGCTAAAATAGAGGATGTCTCCTGGAGTTTATTCATGGCTTCCTGCAAATCCACTTGTTGTACAAAAGATATTCCCATTGCTTTTCTAAAACCTAGATGACACAGTTTCGTTTTAATTTTGAAACAGTTTGTCACCTGTGAAGGTCGGTATGGGTTGGTTTTTCTGTATCACATTCGGTTGCTTATGATTTTCATAGGGTTTGAGTTGAATATGTCATTCTACCTACAAATGAGCCTTTACAAAATGTCTAAGTGCTATAAGAGACAGAGCATAAATACTCTGTCAAGTTTGTTTCATTATGGGCTCGTTAAGATATTGTTGGTTTCTCACCTGTCGCAAATCGGTGATAGTTGGGAGGGTTTTCTGAGCCGAAATGGCTTCGCCTAGGTGGACAATACAGTCAGTCCTCATTTAATTGCAAACCCCAATTTGGACAGACTAGTAACTAAAAGTCAGATCTTCAATTCACATGATGGATCTGAATTAAATGAACCAGCTTTTGTTGTTGATGAAATCCCTATGGAGAAGGAATTACCATGTAGGTTTTCACCTAGAAGATCTTTGGAACAGGTAATTACTAAATTAAAAGAAAATGATCACTCTGTGCCTATGAAGGAATATAATTTAAACAATAATGATAAACCTGTTATGAACAATTTTCGTAAGGGAAAGAAACCACGGAGCATGGATTTAAATTTCAGGAATAAGAATGTTGGTCGTTTGATTTCTAAAAAACTAAGAAATCGAAAGAATAATCATCTGATCTCGATCGATACGATCGAGATCGATGATCAGTGTTCAGACCGAGAGAGAGACGATTTCTTGGCTCGTGAAGACCCAGAAAATCAATGTCCCAGGAAAGTGGCTGTTACCCAGGTTGAAAAGTATGACTTCATGTCTAATTTACCCCCATGTCTCAAGGGCAAAGAAGGTTTTTCAGGTATTGGTCCCGACCTAGAATAGGCCACAATGAGACATGAAGCACCTGTTGTCGAGTGTATTCCACGTCGGTCTGCCATTACCCCAGTGCACTGTGACAACTGCCTCAACTGGATAGAGCGTTATTATAGAGATATTTCGCTCTTACAAGCTCAAGTGAAACGCTTGGCTACTTGAAATGCCCTATTGGAATGAGAGAACTTTGACTTGAAGGAACACATAGAAAGGAAAAACAAAAGATTTAAAAAGCGCGGGAACATTATAATAAAAAATACAACCAGTTTCAAGGCCATTATAAATTCCAAACTCTCAGATCCTTCTTTTGCTAATTTCTAATGGTAAAATGATTTTGTTTTGATTTTATTCTATTCTGTTATAAAAAAAAATTAAATAGGCAGATTTAATTTGATTTATTTTGTTAATAATAAGACTAGCTACAAAATCTATGATTATGTAACCAATCTCTTTTGAATAATAATTAGTATTGTTATCTGAATATCAAATCGGTTTTGCTATCTACAGGAAGTTGATGTTATGATGTTGATTGCATGGAGCAAACACCTTGGGACATACGCTCAGTTATTCTGTAGTTTTCTGCCTTTTATGTTTATAAAACTTTGGTTTATTTTTGACAAACCAACTCATGCATGAGTGGTTTCTAATTTCTCTATTTTTGCAATATTATATATTTTTTGTGGATTCAACTCAATCTTTTATGATAAGAGCATTTGAACCCTGAACTAGTTTAAATATTGGTCACTCTTAGTAGTGAGACATTTTTTTTTGGACACATTATGGACATATGACTATCAAGACTGATATGGAGAAGTTGTTCACTCTTTGGCTTTAGACCAGTGTGGCGCTTACCCATTATGTTTTGCCTTTATCTTATGGAATGTTATTACGTTTATACAGCTTTAGTCTGATTATCGTATGATATTTCATATTATTCAACACTTTAATTATGTATGTAATTTGTTGTTCATATATTAGATCTATGATCAATATTTCATTTAAATATCATTGATTTATGCTAGATGTTAAATGATGTGTCACATGAATGCTTTGTATTAAATTTTTTTTATTATAAGTGTTCATCATTATAAAATCACCGGATCTGTATGTTTATTAATATGTTCTTATATTCCTGCTCCAAAACACCTTTGAGTTTGTTCTGGGAGTGCTAACACAAGCCTGTTACATGTTTCCCTCATAGGCAGGCCAGCTGGGAGTTCGAATTGCGCAGAGACATAAACTCATTAGTTGATTAATCATCAATTAGTTTTCTTGTATTCTTGTTCTTTAGTTAGTTTATTTATCAATGAAATAAGAATCGTTTAAATTAGCTTTGACTGTTAACTTGTTCTTATTTCAAATTGTGTTTGATTATTATTCCTTAGTTCTTTAGATTTTAAATATAAAACAAAACAAAATATAAAATGTATGTGCTTTCTTTATCTACTTCATAAACACTTTCATAAAACATTTATTTCGCAAGATATCTAACAAATCTTGCAAGTTGTATATACATTGTTAATAACCATATGCACATATCCATCTTCTTATTTTGATGTTCATGAATTATTAAATTATATCTTTAGTATTATAACTACATAGATTACTTTTGTTTCTTTTATTTTTAGGACTTTAGTTGGCCAACGGATCCATTAAACCCGTCAGGTCATTTCATTCCAAACGGCTTGGGTTATTTAGACAACCCCGGTTCGGACTTGACTTTCCAGTTGACGGTGTGTCATTTACGCCCGTTAACAGGGTCTCGACATCCATTTGGTGGGCTCTTCAACCCCATGGAGGTCCGAACTAATCATCTCCCCATGTGTACCTTTCCAATATGGTACTTGTCCGTCGGGTATGATCCTGCACATCAACAGATACGCCCTCCATGGGCTCATAAGTCACACGGATCATAGCAATGTCAATCACATCCAATCATCAATTTTATTAAACATGTGCATAAAACCACTTTTACCCAGTCAAATGCTCAAAGACATTATACAAATCTGCAAGGCAAGTTTGGAGGAAGTGACAAGGCGTCCTATTGGGCTAGTGTCCACTGGAAAAGGGATGTTTCTAAAAGAGATCAAATCCAAGTCATGTAAATGGGTGAGGTGGATAAGGGATGTCCTGACAAGGGGTGCAGTGATAGCAGGGAAATGCAAGACTTACCTATGGGTGTCTTTGTAGAAGGCGAGTTGCACCTGTTCTGGATGCAAATGTTTCCAAGCCCATTCATGCCCCTTTTATTCTTATTTCTTTATTGTTTTTTCTTTCAAGAAGCTAATCAGGGAACACTACCCTGGCATGGTGACTAGTGGTGGCAATGTTACCCACAAGTACTTTCAAGGAAATGAGAAGGTTGGCTCGTGATGAGACCCCCTTTCTCTTGGCCATGCAACCAAGTGCCACTATCCTGGCGTGGTAACCAACTGCTAGTAGTGTCATACAGCTAGGTACCCATGGACCTAATAGGTTGGCTCGTGATGAGACCCCCTATCCTCTTACTAGGTCTTGTTTTATTGGTTTTGTGGGTCCCTCTTGTTTCTTGCTGAGAAGCTTTTTACTGCTTTCTCGAAGATCCCTGGGCGAAGCATCTCGAGGTTTTATTTTTAGGCTTTTATCTTTTTCCAATTGCTTTTACCTTCTGGGCCTTTAGCCCCTTCTTCCCACAAGGCAAGGTGCAACCCTTAAATGATTGGCCAACCCAATGCTCAAACCAATGTGATGGGATGGATGAGTGGGGAGAAAGATGGAAAGTGATAAGTATGACGGGAGAAGACGATCACTTTTCATGAATACCCCCAATGGAAACTCAAAACCTATGGGCACAAGCTTACTAGGGCATCCTGTCATTCCCCCTAGACATGGTCAAGTGAACGAGTATAAGATCCAAGCACCCGTTATAAACAAAAAGAACTAGATGCACATATTCAAAGGTTTTGAGAATCAAAGTGACACATACCATGATACCCGAACTCATTACCTCATGGAGCAAGAACCATCTTCGATACAGAACCAAACTGAGGTGATGAACGATGTTGTTGCTAACAAAGTTAAGGCTCTGAAAGGAAGAAAATATGGGGCCCTCCAGGGCCATGCTCAAGTCGATCTGGCTCTCGGTACTCCATGTCTAGGACCTGTGGGCCTCGAGGCATAATCTCCTTAGTTATCCCTAAAAGCGGGGATAACATCTGGCTCCAACTCGGGGGCCTGTGCTCACCGTAGAGCGCATGAGAACCTCAACATCTCTGGCATAACCTGTAACCTGTATGATCTCAATAGAAACTATCAGTAATCATTTGGGGTGGTGATATCACCCCGGCTCACATATAAAACTGAAAGCAAACATATGTACAAATGTGAAAGCAAACTACTCTAGTATGCAATGCAAATGGTATATACAGTGAATGCAAATGCCTACTTACATGTACTTACCTGTTGGTTGGATGTTAGGTGTAGTCAAACGACCAATGAGACTAATCCAGCAATGTCCCACAATACCTGCCTTTGTGCTTCATCATAAACCAAAACAGTGATAAGTTAAGCACAAAAATAACATGGGTTAGAGAATATATCGTATCATATAAAATCATAAGGTCTAACTCATGGAGGCGGATGGGAGGGATAAAATCATGCCAAGCCAATCTCTGAGGAAAGTGCTCAATCCACTTCAGGAAGGAATCGTGAAAAGTCAAAGGTTTAGAAAACTGACTCATAAAGTCTGAAAGCTGGCTACCTAGGACGTCCTCATGATTTGAAATCCTGGAAGGGATTGACAAGGATCTAGTAAATGACTGGCAAACACCTAAGGGAAAGTTGAAAAGATGAGATGACAGAGTTATTCTTGAAGTATTCAACAAACCCTTGGACTCTAGGGTTTACCTCAGAGGAAACTCAATACAAAAGACATAATTCCAACTACACCTTTAATGACACGGCAAGGTAAGGTAATCGGAGGTAGCTGGAGAAGATGTCATGAGAATCCTCCTTTAGGAAAACAAAGTTCTTACTCCTAACAAGACCTAAGCACAGCTGTGGTTGATAATCCTCTTCATGGAATGAATCCAAGTGCTCAAAGGAGTACTCATCAAAACCCTCAAGGTAAGACCGAAAATCATCAGGAAAACATGGTACTAGGTCAACCTTGGGTGTTTGGGGAGCATCAGTAAATATATCATCTCCTTGTTGCCACTAGTCAAAATCAAAAGTAACTTGTAGTGATAACTGTGAAGGCAACACTTGGAAATGAATCTCAATGTCGTAAATGGGGTCCATATCAAAACCAACTACGTCCCACCTATGTCTCCCAACATGTATGAACTCATCAATGTTATAAACCATGTTACTATCTGTATCATAACATGTAGGTTTTGAAGCATTCAAAGACTCATCCATCTCCTCCTCATTTCCCAAATCATAAAGCAAAGAATCATCAAAATTTGGGAGAGGAGGGTAACTTATTGTATTGGTTTCTTCTTGTGCAGGAGCTTTGAGGGCTTGGGTGTCTTCAAAATGTGTCATTGTTTCATCCTCATGAACTGCCCCTTCATCTTCAATTGTATAGCAAGGAAGATCTACTTCTTTCAGGGATTCCTTTCCTCCTTCACTTTATGAATCATGGAACAAGGTATCATCCAAATCTTGAAAAGGAAAGCAACTAACATCATCGTTTTGTTGTTGTGCAGGGGGTAAAGGCTTGTGGATGACTCCATCAGAGGGAGGAGCACAGGTTGATACTTCATCATTTTTCTTATGTTCCAGCTCCTCAACTGTGTCTTCAGCAGTCCTATGTTGATCCATGGTTTGCTCCCCTTCTTCTTGGAAATCAACAATAAAGTTCTCAAGGGCAACCAAACTTTCCATACTAAGAGTACATGAGGTAAAGAGGTATCTTATCTCGGATAAGGAGATGTTTTTCTCAATACTTGCAACCATGTTGTGAGCTTCATTGAGCGTCCTTGGGCCCATTTTACTGAGGGGTAAACCTAGATGCACAAAAAGTGCATGGGTATAGAGATGGACAATGTACTCATCTTCGGGACGATAGCTTTTAGGAATCTGATATAGTGTGTTCTCAAACCTACCCTGGAAGTCTCGAAGAGTTTCATTCTCAGTTTGCTTTATATCCTCGAGTCTTTTTAGTAATACTAATATGTCTTCCAACTTAATACCCCATTTTTCGAGAAAATTTTCTTCCAACTGTCCCATAGTTGTGATGCCTAGCATCAGGGAGATTGTCGTACCATTTTCTATCATTCCCGTGAAGAGTGGCGGAGAAAAGTTTCATTACTACATCTTCAGCATCATCACTCACAGGATGGAGTTGAAAGTAAGAAAAAAAATCATCCATATGATGGTTAGGTCTTTCCCCATCACTACTAGTGAATCTAGGGAGCCACCTTTTGTACTTTGAGGGCATTTGTCGAGAGTATCATGGGATTTTACTCATGTCTAAAGGCTTGTAGTTTCCCAGATCCCATTGAGAAGTCATAGTTGGCTTCGTCATCAGTTGAGTCGCCAGATAATTTTCTTGAAATTATCAAAGAAATAAGGGAATCACCCTTAGTGGAGTCGTCAGATAAGCTTTGTAAGATAAAGATTCTTTGAGGAAAGGCTTACCGAAAAAGTGTCGTCTTTTAAGGAGAATTGACTCAGTGTCCCCGGTAACGGCGCCAAAATGTTATCGCACAGTTTGTAGTTGGAGTAAAGGACGGATGGAAGAGGGGCAAACTGGCGAAACTGAGACTATCCTACCACTGTCACCTCAATAGGATAGCTCTTTCTGTTTAGGGTGGTAGGCCCAAGGGAGACGTCCCTGGTGACCTGGGGTTTTTGAGAAGGCAAAGGCTTAAAAGGCTAAGTGATATTTTGCCCCTAACAAGTCACCACCGATCAAAAAGTCTCAGCTAATCAGCCAGTAAAGATAAATAATAACCAAAAAAGTGTACTTGTTTGAGACAAAGCAACAAGGAAACTATACATGCGCAAGATCACTTGTTGGTTAGTACTTCATATAAACAAAGACTTTTGATATAAAGCAAGTTGATAGACAATATTGATGAAGCAAGTCAACGATGTACAATAGCAATGATTACAATATATATCACTTCTTAATAAATGCTAATGAAGCTTCACTATAAGCAATGGAAATTTATCATCAATGTAACAATACTAGAAGCAACGCCTTAGCCAATCACTCAATTGCTTTAAAGATAAATATATGATGCAAGATATAAGTATAACACAAGTAGATAATGGCAGCAATAGGGTTAGTAAGTGTTAGTCTAAGCTAGGCTTCGAATGAGTTAATGATTGTTCAAGAATATTTAGAAGTTGTGTGTGATCAAGGTACTCAACACAATACGTCTTAGATCGGTGTGTTATTTAGGGCAAATGGAGTCAAAATAGCTACAAATGTTGAAGGGTCGAAATGATAGTGATATGGATAAAGACAAGATAGTTAGATGTTGAGGTGTTGCTAAGGCAAGGCCTCAACAATGAAACCATAGGGGAGAAAGGCTCACTAAGGTGTAGAAACCCTAGGGCTTAGTGCTTTCTCCTCCTTCTTTAGCTCATTAACAAGATAAAATTGGCTAGCTTGAGTAATAAATGATATGGCTAAGGACAAGAGAGTTTAATGATGAAGTGTTGCTAAGGCAAGGCTTCATCAATCAAACCCTAGGGGAAAACGACTCACTAAGGTGTAGAAACCCTAAGCCTTAGTGTGTTTCCTCCTTCCTTAGCTCAACGACTAGGCTAGAACAGTAGCAGTAGATTGTTGTTATGGCAAGGCTCTATCTAACTTCAGCAAATCAAAAATGGCTCTTGGCTTAACTTAGTAGGGACATGAAACAAGGACATCAACATGTGCTTGTCCCCTAGGGTTTAATTCAGCAAATTATAATAACAAAATGCAAGTAAACAATACTATAACCATTCAATAAAGAAGTGTTTTGCAGAAATTCACTTACATCCACCAAGCATTCATATAGCCAAATCCTAGTTGTAAACCTTCCACCAAAAAAAATCCAAAATAGCCAAGAAAGAGACTCCTTCAACAAGTGCGCATCAATTTTAAGCCAAAAAACCCTAAAAGAGGGCGCAAATTTCAGGCCTCACCAAGTGGTGAGCAAAAGATGATGTATAAAATGAGAGTTTTGCTCTCTTACTTATACAGTACAAATGACCTTAATTAAATTTTAGGTCACCAAAAGGTCGACAAGTCCAAAATACCAAATAATATTGTTTTACATTAAATGTCATAAATTAAACCCTAATCAAGCAAAAGTGAGACATCATGCCCTTTCTAGGGTGACGTTAGCCCTTTTTAGGGCAGCATTGGCCTTCTCCTTGGGCCTCTCCAAGATGCCACACGTGCCACACTGTCATAATTGCCTCCCCAAAACGTCCACCATGTTGGATGACGTCATGAGCGTAACGTCATGGGCCTTCCAAGGCCAACGTTCCAGTGGAGAGGGCACAACCCCCCTAGGTAAGGCTCTGTCAGGGTGCCTCTATGGAACGTCCTCCTCTTCTCCGATGCAAAACCCCATGTCATGTCTCTGCCCCCTGCTGGGGTCTCAGCATCCATTTGGTGGGCTCTTCAACCCCATGGAGGTCTGAACTAATCATCTGCCCATGTGTACCTATCCGTCGGGTATGATCCTGCACATCAACAAATACACCCTCCATGGTCTCATAAGTCACAGGGATCATAGCAATGTCAATCACATCCAATCATCAATTTTATTAAACATGTGCATAAAACCCCTTTAATCTAGTCAAATGTTCAAAAACATTATACAAATCTGCAAGGCAAGTTTGGAGGAAGTGACAAGGTGTCCTATTGGGCTAGTGTCCACTGGAAAAGAGATGTTTCTGAAAGATATCAAATCCAAGTCATGTAAATGGGTGAGGTGGATAAGGGATGTCCTGACAAGGGGTGCAGTGATAGCAGGGAAATGCAAGACTTACCTGTGGGTGCCTTTATAGAAGGCGAGTTGCACATGTCCTGGATGCAAATGTTTTCAAGACCATTCATGCCTTTTATTCTTATTTCTTTATTGTTTTTTCTTTCAAGAAGCTAATCAGGGGACACTGCCCTGGCGTGGTGACCAGTGGTGGCAATATTACCCACAAGTACTTTCAAGGAAATGAGAAGGTTRGCTCATGATGAGACCCCCTTTTTCTTGGACATGCAACMAAGATTCACTACCCTGGCATGGTAACCTGCTGCTAGTAGTGTCATACCGCTAGGTACCCATGGACCTAATAGGTTGGCTCGTGATGAGACCCCCTATCCTCTGACTAGGTCTTGTTTTATTGTTTTTTTTGGGTCCCTCTTGTTTCTTGCTGAGAATMTTTTTACTGCTTTTTCGAAAATCCCTGGGCGAAGCATCTCGAGGTTTTATTTTTAGGCTTTTATCTTTTGTCAGTGGTTTTTACCTTCTGGGCCTTTAGCCCCTTCTTCCCACAAGGCAAGGTGCAACCCTTAAATGATTGGCCAACCCAATGCCCGAACCAATGTGATGGGATGGATGAGCGGGGAGCAAGATGGAAAGTGATAAGTATGACGGGAGCAGATGATGACTTTTCATGAATCCCCCCAGTGGCAACTCAAAACATATGGGCACAGGGTTACTAGGGCATCTTGTCATTCCCCCCAGACATGGTCAAGTGGATGAGTATAAGATCCAAGCACCCCTTAGAAACAAAAAGAACTAGATGCACATATTCAAAGGTTTTGAGGATCAGAGTGACATATACCATGATACTCAGACTCATTACCTCATGGAGCAAGAACCATCTCCGATACAGGACCAAACTGAGGTGATGGACGCTGTTGCTGCTGACAAAGTGGAGGCGTTGAAAGGAAGAAAAGATGGGCCCTCTAGGGCCATGCTCAAGTCGATCTGGCTCTCGGTACTCCATGTCTAGGACCTGTGGGCCTCGAGACATAATCTCCTTAGTTATCTCTAAAAGTGGGGATAACAAGCTCCATAATATATTTCCTCTTCAACTGCTTTTCCCCATGGGGGTTTTTCTAGGGTCATGTTGACCAAAATTCATGAGCAAAAATTATGTGATGTGCATGTTTATTATCAGGTTTAAGTGTTAAAAATCAGAGAGGTGTATTTACTGTTTTAATGCATGTTTAAGGAGCTAACAGACAGCAAATTATCATTTAATTAACTCCTAAACAGCAGCATTAAATGAACTTTAAATCAGTCTTGAAGGCATCCATAAATCTGTGAAAAACAGGCCTGTTTGTGACTATAGAACAGTCCCAAATTTTCAGACCTGCAGCAGCCTAAAGAGCCTCAAAATTCTTCAATTGCTTCCTCTTTAAGCAATATAGCAGCCCTCATTCCTTTGCATGTTCACAGGAAGGCCAATGCTGTAGCAGACCACCTTGCCAACAAAGGAGTGAAGCTAGATCGGAACACTCTAAACATGGATTCGCACAGAGCACCAGAGGGGAATCTCAAGGTGGACTGTCAGGCTCTTGCAGCCAAGGACTATGCCCACCCAGATTGAGTTACAAACGGAGATTTATGATCCAGGTCAGACCTCTGCAAGTCCCATGGATGCCCCCGATGCAGCAAAACTCATCTATGTGTTTTTGTTCAATTCCCGCTAGACATGTAGTCTTTGGACAGGATAGTAATTTGCTGGTTATGTTTGTCTTTGTTAGCTGTTGTTTTTAATTTTTTTGGATAACCCTCATGGCTAATTTGGCCAAGACTTTGTGGACTAAAGACATCTTATTCTGTGGCTGATCTGGTTTCCCTGGTGGCAGACCAGCCAACAGTGACTGTACAGCTTTTTTCTGCCTCTATTTAATATAAATTTCCATAAGCTAGCTTATGGAAAAAAAAAAAAATAGTTGATCACCGGTAAATCAAAGACTTAATTTACAATAGCAAAGAAAAATAAATGTCTTCAATAGAACAATCTTCAGGTTTGAACTATTTTTAAATGCGATATTATAGATTAAGGGTAAAGTTCGTTTGAACCATTTGCTAGCTTATGGAAAAAAAATTAAATAGTTGATCACCGGTAAATCAAAGACTTAATTTACGATAGCAAAGAAAAATAAATCTCTTCAATAGAACAATCTTCAGGTTTGAACTATTTTTAAATGCGATATTATAGATTATGGGTAAAGTTCGTTTGAACCATTTGGTGTCCAAGTCTGACATCGAAGAATTATCTTGTAATAAAGTTACCCTTTCAATCTTGATCAGACTACTATATATTGTGTATACTAAATTAGCTGAATAATAATTTACACATTTCTCAAGCCCACGAGAATGCACAAGATTACAACAATAAGGATGTTTTAGGCACCTGTAAGGACTTGAAAGAAAAGCTTCTCAGAAAATGCAATTTCGAAAAGATGTCATGGAAAAATATGTGTATGGACGCCGTTTGAAGTTTGGACACTTGTGTGCTGAATCTAAATTTAGAAACCTATATATATCCTAACAAGTTCACTAGTGTTTTACAACTGCTTCACAAAAGCAGCAGTACAAAATCCATATTTAGCATGCCTTGACACAATCCAAACACCAGTAAATGATATAATGTGTTCCTCAATTATGACAGAATAACTGAAAGAGTTCCATGTATAGCATTAGCATTCACTGGAAATCCTATACCAGCAGGTCTAAATGTGTCCCCAGGAAGAATCAGAAATGGAAATTGGAAACAGAAGAAACAGATTGACAAATAAAAACAGGAACGTTGGAGTCCAAGAGGAGCAAAAGACATGGAGTAAACATATATAGGAAATGGCACAAACTGGGAAAATGCTGAGAAAAGATAAAACAGCAAGTAAACAAGTTTTCAAAAATCGGAAATAACCAGCTCACTGTATTTGAACTTTGAAGTATTTTTATTTTTCTTATGTTTGGGGTCAATATTAGTGTGAAGTCAAATTAGAACTCAGAAGTGAGTTTGGTTGGTTTAGTTAGTTTCAGGGTATATTTCTTTCAATTAAAAAAACAAAACAGAAAACAAATAGAAACAATGTTTCCAGTAGGAAACAAAGTTCTCCTATACTTCCAGAAATGGCAGCAAACTACTGAGCTGTTCTCGTGACTCTCAAAACAGCGCTGATACTGATTTAGCATCCAGGACAGTCTCTAGAGCTGAAAACCCATCCTGGAAAGGATGTAAATAATTTCCAGAATTAATAGGTCCAACTCAATTACATGAGAAAATAATACCAATTACACCAAAGATCTTTCAAATAGTGTATTCCAGGTATCTTGCAAAAAATTAGCTTCTTGTATTAAATTTTAATACACTAATATTATCTGTTATATCTCCCTTGCTCTCTAAAAACAGTCTCTGTTTCAGCTTGTGAACACAATTTACACTTGTACATGAACGGACCCATTCTGTATTACAACCCTTCACATAAAGAGTATGAAAGATGGATTAAGCAAAGAATAGGCATAATTCCTCCATAAGAATTGAGAATATTCAGAGCATGGTTGTGTTGAGTTTATTATCTTGAAGCATTGGCATTATTTCAATGTCTTCATCTTTTGGGCACTGCTGATCAGCTTACCTTATTCTGCTATAAAAGCAATCTGTATGATATTGTATGCATTCTACATTCAATGTGGAGCATAATTATAGCTGTTTTTTTCAGTAGAGAAATGCCGCAATTACTGCAACAACTTTGGACACTGATATTTTCTTTTTGAATAGCACCTCAACTAAACTTGAACTTGCTATGGTATGATTAACTGCACGGAAATCACAGCAGTTTTATTTTGCAACCTACCTATCAGTATAGGCACTACCCCTTATTGCATGGAAAAAGGTAACTTAGCTGGGCCATATGATGCTAATTGCAGAATTACAGCAGCATAAGACATAAATACGATTTTGTTCTCTAGAATGCTTGGTAACTAGTTCAGAAACCATCCATGAGTATTTGCTAGTTTTGGTATCGAATTATGTTGCTCATATAAGCATTCACAAGATTATAATGTCAAGAGCAAAAGATTGTAAAAGCCGAGCAACTACCTATCATAAACAGCAAAATATAAGGACAATGGCAAATGGTCACAATAAGATTAAAACCAATAAAACATCAAGCAATAATGTTCACAGGTAGATTAAAGACAAAAGTACCTCAAGCCAATTCCAGACATGTAAAAACTGTCAAATGAAACATTTATTTACATTAACAAAATTCTAATTATACAGTTAGCCGCCATGGAAATCTTGCTTTACAGCAATCACTTGACAGCCAAAAAATTTTGTTGTCCTCGATGGTATATATAACTGAAACAATAGCTTCAGAAGGTATCCGTGTACAACCAATCCTATTCCATGATGATGATAACAAGATATGTGTAAGAAATATCTCCCTTTTGGATGGAGTGGACGAATGATCTTTGATTCCCAGATTTCAAATAAGTAGCTGCTTGACTGAACAGTGACTGAATTCACCTAATGCTCGTTCAACCACCTGACTATTGTTGCCAATGAATGGGAGTTCCTACTTATCTTGCTCTCTTACGAGGAGAAAAGGCTAACATCTCATCACTTCTGGTGCGCTTTTTCAATTCCATATTACAGTTCAAATTTAGGGAATCACCAGCATTCTGTACTATATACTCATTCTGTTTCAGATGAAATTTGAAGTCGACATCTGGAGAAATATTTACAGATGCAAATACAGAACAAACCATAGAGGACCAAATTCTATCAGCAAATCCACTTGTTAACAAAAATCCCTAAAAAGGACTGAAGAAATTTTAACCCAGAAGGTCTGGCAGTCCTATTCAGCAGGAACTGATGAAAATTTACACCGGGAAGCATACCATAAGAAGGAAGGAAAACAAGTTCATTTAGGAAAATATATCTTAAAGGAGGATAAAATAAGCCAAGACATAACAGACAATATTCCTGTACCTGAATCACGGTGGAATCTCATCTGTTTTTTCACTACATCCATTTCCCCAGCATCTTCCACATGGGCCCTTTTATTGTAATAGCTGTTACCTTCTTCTTGGAATTGTTGGGAATGGTTGTAAATTTCCCACAAGTTCACATCTGAGTCGTAAGTATTTAAAGATAACAAATTAGAACACCATGCATTTAGACAAATTTACTTGCAAGTTTCCACATAATGGACACTTTGATAAATCTTTAAAAATCTAATTATTAATCTCTGTTCATATATAGAAATTTCAAATACTCCCCAACAACAAAAAAAACTAAATTAAGTAAATAATGCATATTATAACTAACTCACCAAAGTTTTCCTGTAGAATTTTCCTTTTTTTCAACACATTCACAATCATGGAATCCTCAAACTGTATCCTTCTCTTACCACCAGCACCCACCTCTTCTGGTTTATAAAGGTTCGGGTCTTCCAAGTGATTATCATGGATCCATGTCCCTGCACATAGATCACCATGAGACTTTTTCACCTTGAAACAAAATAATTGTGTCAAAAGCATCCTGCATAAAGTGTTGAAAAAATCAAAGAATCTCTCAAAAAAGGAATCATGCAGATGAGAAAAGCACCAAAAGCTGACAGAGAAGTTCTAATAAAAGAGCACAAGTCCAACTGTTATGTTTACCACCCACAGCCAAAGCTAATATCTTTCCCAAAAGAAAGAATGTTAACTGATCATGTTCATTCACATAAAATGGAAAAATGCACTGCCCATAAGAACAAAAGGAAACAAGACAAATATACCTAGCTAAAGGATATGCTTGTATAACAGAAAGACTTTGGCCAAAGACCTACATAGACAGCTCCATTTCATAAAACTGAAATAAAATAAACAACTTATCTTTAAAGCCAATGGATGTCTTGATAGCAATGACCTAGATCTACACTACTAGTTTTGCCATGTTTTGTCAGACAAAGCTATGACATTCTAGGGTTAGTATCACCCAAAACTGTGATAACCATGCAGATAAAAATTAAAATCAATAAGTTCCTTCCTCAGCCTTTATTCCAGTCTTCCCCGTCTCGTTTTTTCCACGACTACAACAGATTCATCCCAAACTGCAACAACATTTCTGCAGGAAGCTCCTGTAGGGACTAGAGTATAGCAGCAAGATGATCTTCCATTTCTGTTTCAATTTTCACTGACCAGGATAGGGAACAAAACAATGAAATGGTGACCAAGTCCCCACAACTGCAGATGAAGGACCCTTTCATTTTGTACTACCATGTATAGTATTATCACTGGACACTATATTGATAAAAGTCTGAATTCAAGCACTCTAATGCAATCCACCCTAAATCCCCAAGACAATTAAGCTCTAAATAATAAATATCTGTAGAACTAGCTACCAGTCTTACTTTTGAAGTCTAGAAATCTGCCCTACAGGTATTAATTTGCCTCATTTGGACAGTAACAATTGTAGATCCACTGTGTGTCATAGACTTCCTGTCTTCCTGGTTCAATCTTTACAAAACCCTAGCACACTCTTGCCTGGTTTATCTTGCTTTCCCCCACGGATCCAGTCTCTGTAGGGGGATCCCAACCACCTCCAGACTCAGAGGCAGTGACCTTCCAGGCCATGGTTTCTTCTTATCAGAAACCCTTAAAAGCTGCTCCGCCCAGATTTGTTAAATGCACTGAGCAAATCCCTGAGGTGAAACTTCCCCCTGTTGCATCTAGGCACAAGGCTATCGCCATTTCTGAAAGGGATCTTATTGGCCAGTTTACCGACATTTGGCCCTCCCCCAAAGCTATGGCAACTTGGTTGCAGAAAAATTGGAGGGTTCTGATCAAGGGGCAGCTAAACCATTTATTCTATGGCAGAGGCTTTTATGCCTTTTTGTTCGAGATAAAGGAGGACAGAGACTTAATTTTTCGAAATGGACCTTACTTCTTCGGCTCTCGTGGTATGTACATGAATCGCTGGACCCCTAACTTCAATCCAGAGCATGACATTCTTTCAGCAGATAAGGTATGGGTATGTCTTCCTCATCTTCCCCTCCACTGCTGGAGCGATGACACCTTCCAAAGCATTGGGAATTTCTTGGGGCATTATATAGACAGCCAAACCAAAGGAGAATATGTATGCATGTGCCTGAATCTACGTGTAGGTAGACTTGGAAAAGGGAATACCCAATGCTGTTGGGAGCGGGGAGCGGGAGCGGGAGCGGGAGCG
>ML782097.1:228880-293488 GCA_009831015.1 Picea engelmannii | reverse complement strand
AAAGCATCAACCATTTAGTACACATATAACATCAATCATAAACATTTGTCATCGATAGATTGTAAAAGACATCAACCACAAAATGAAATAGAGTCTAGACTCTTGAGCATCATTTTCATTACCAAAGAGTTGTAAGATTTAGTAAATAGTTCAAAACTTCAAAATTCAAATTTCAAACTTCAAACTTCAAAGGTAAACTGTCATATAATGTTCAAACTTCGTAAGTTCATAAGTTCATTGTTTACAGAATAAGCCAAAATAAAGAGTCAAGACTCAAGACAAAGTACTAAGTTCTAGAGACTACTTCTAAACAGGAAACACAAAAAGAGATCTAATATATAGTAGCAACTTAGCAAGTACTAACTACTATGCTCTAAGTTTTCCTCTTGCCAAGAGAAACTTCTAGTTTTTTCTCCCATGATCTTGGAGGAAGAGTAGGAGCAAGTGGAAGTGATCGTGGAACACGACCAATAGCTTAATGGCCCCCACGTGACAATGGACGTTGTGCAGATAAAGGTAAAATTGATGTCTAGAAAACCGCTAGTGGATGGGGGTGGCATGTCTCCTCCAGGAATATGATCACCATCATGATCACCCAAAAGTTACTCTTCCAAGCACTCTAAAACAATGGCTCCATCCTCCAGATTAGTCTCCTCTAGATTGTTGTCCCAAGTCATATCTCTTTTAATGTTAAATAAAGCACTCCCCCCTACATCACAATAATGCGACAACAACCTCAAGTTGTAATGCACATAAACCAAGCTTTTTGCCCGGTCTACATTCACGTTCTTTCTCTGTATACTGTGGATGAAGTTATAGGTGCTCCAACACCTCTTTGCAGAAGAGGTGCTAACAACCTGAGAAAGCACCTTCAATGCAAATTTATGCAAATTTTTGGCATAGCAACCATACATGTGCCACCATTCGATAGAAACCACCTGTCTCGATCTTTGGTTGCATGCAAATTACCAAAGACTCCATTGCTCACTGATGTATTTGTTCAATTTGGTTCGTACTTGAGCACACTCCTCTTCATCGGGTACCAACTTGTCCAATGCAAGCATATATCCATTTTGCACCTCTAGATCTATGTGTGGTTGTCTCCTTTCCCCCCCCCAGGTCCTGGTTGGGCCAACCAAGATGAAGAATAATATTTTGGGGTAAGGACATATGCCAGGGCATGGAATGGAACATTTAAATTATCCAACCTTTTGACCACAAGTTTATGGATATGATCATACAAGATCGCATCCCTCGGCTGAACAATGTCTTTGATTTGACCTAGCATGTTGTCCATCTACTCATACACTTCTCCATTCACTGGTTGATCTGTATTTGCAAACCGAATCATACTGTAAATGGGTTTGGTGAACTGCAGAATATACCGAACCTGTTTCCAAAAATGGCCATCAAGAACTATGTCCTCCACCTACTGAAAGTCACTTTTCTCAGATGCGGATGTAGCCCTGTCTTTTAGATACTGCCATGAATCACTCAAGGCCATACTAGCCAATGCCTCTCTTACCTTCAACAGGTGCCTGGAGGTGAGATAATAGCTAGCAAATCTAGTCTTTGCAATCTTTAGTAACTCCAACTTGGAGTGATTGCGAAAAATGAAGTGGGCCATGCTATGATTGGTAATAGATCTTATCATCTTCTTCCCTCTCTTGTATAAAGCACCAATCCATCTATAATCACGGTCCTTCATTTTAATGATATCATGCATCAAAAGGTTCATTGTGTGAACCAAACACCCCGACCAAAATATATTGGGGTACCTATCTTCAATGATTGCTCCTGATGCCTTACAATTAGCAGCATTATCAATGATGACTTGAATGACATTGTAAGGCCCAATCTCTTAAATGGTTTTAACCAAGGCATCTGCAATATTAATACCCGTCTTGTAGCGATTTGAGTAGTCATGGGCTAAAAGGAAGACCGCACCACTAGCAGACACACCAAGAATATTTATCAATGGCATGCCTTTCACATTTGTCCAACCATCAGATACAATTGATACCCCATGTAAGTTCCAATCATTTGTAAATTTTCCTAGAGCACCTTGGATTTTGGCTCTTTCCCTGTCAAGTCCCAAGATCCTAGCTTTGTCATACCTAGGGCTCCTAAATCCTTTAAGGGCACCATTGATGGCTTGGACCATTTCATGCCAATATGGTGAGCCAAGAACATTGAATGGTATACCACATGCATAGAGAAACCTAAAAAAATTTGCATCCGCATCATCTCTACAACATTCGTCAAGGAAATCCGATAGTGTTCTACGTGAAGACGAAGGTGAGAATGCACTACCATGGGCAGAGGCAGCTCGACCAGTGAACATTCTTTGTGCATTCTCAGGTTCAAGCTTTGGTTTTTGGGCTTTGTTTTGTGCTACCTCCTCTTGCCTTCGGTATTTGAGTCTGTCTTCAGGATCCACTTTCACACAAGCTTTGATTCCTATATTCTTTCCTTCATCCCAGTACATAGTCCCACATAGATGCTTTCTCACACGGGTATAGGAACCTGTGTATTCTGTATGACAATGGTGGCATATAAATTTCCCTGTTCCACCCCCTTTTCCTCCACTAATCTTTGTGACATACTTCCATAGAGGTGTGTTCCTCTCTTTGCCTTTTTGGGGATCATGATCATCACTATCATTTTTATTGTCTTCATCCCCTTCCATTCCTTCCTCCTCTCCTCAGTATGTGTTGTCCACTTCTATTTCATCCTCACTATCATGGGTATTTCGATGTGAACTTCCCACCACCATCATTATAATAAAAAATGGAACCAAAATGGCATACCACATTGACATCAACATCATGAATGTTGAACCTTGATAATAGCTTGCTACCTGCAATAGAATGGAGGAGAAATGGGAAAAAGTAGGAGAAGAAAACATTCAAATATTTAACATAGCGTAATATACTAGTTTACAACACATGCATTTAAAAAAAAAAAAAAAAAAAAATGGGCTTAAGAGCCTACCTCTTTAGCTCTCCAATGGTGGTTGAATATGACTATGGTAGCCTTCAATCTCCCTTCCAAGCTCTCACAAATGGCAGCCTTCAAAGTTCAAATCTCCCTTGCAATCTCTCCAATCTCTCTTCCAATCTCTCCAATCTCCCTATGGGAGCCTTCAATATTCCTTCCAAGCTCTTCAATCCCTTCCAAGCTCTTCAATCTCCCTTCAATATCCTTCAATCTCCTCAAGAACTAGCAAGAACCCTCTCAAAACCCTCTTAGCAAAGATGAATGAAGTGAATGAAATGATAAATAGATTGAGAGAAAAATGAGTGAATGATTGTTTAAACCACTTACCTAACCCTGGGCTACCTTTCCCTTGCTTCATTTCTGTCAAAAACAAAAACCAAAAACTCCCTAAAACCTCCTCAAGCACGCGGGCCCGCGGGAGCTTTTTAGGGAGCATTTTTTTTCCGTTGGGAGCGTTCGCTCCCTGGATGCTCCCTAAGCGCTCCTTAAAAAAACAGGGATCGCTTTTCTTGGTTAGGGAGCGCACTCCCAAATCTCACTTCTAAATGGGAGCGTTCAGGGAGTGCACTACTTGAACGTTCCCGTTCAAAGCGCGCTTCGGGAGCGGACTTGAGAGGGGGGGGCGCTCCCTCGCAGCACAGGATTTAACTATGCATGCATGCAAAAATGGATCTATTTAAGATCTAACTTTAAAATGTGAATCTAGATCTTGCATGCAAAAGGAAACAAGTAACCAGATTGAATTGAATTTTGAAGGAAAGAGAGAGAGAGAAAGCTTGAAGTGCAGAACTGTTAGGCTATGGGGTCTTCCAGTGATATGTTGAGGGACTCTATTTTCAATAGCCCTAGAGCTTGTGGAAGATTACTCAAGGCAATCCAACCACTTCTCCAAGGATGAGGACTTGTAAAAACTTAAAACTTGCAAAAAAATCGTTAAAAGAGGTGATCCTTACACAAGAAGCTCAGATAGTATGTTAGTTCAACCGAAAAGACATACAAATCTTAAATCTCTAATGCAGATAATCAATAAAACCTTTAAAGATTTTATCCTACTGGGTGACACCACCCCTTCAAAGGCCAAAATAACGAAAAATGCGTGCAAGAAATAAGCCTACGCCGTACAGTTACCTCATATATTAAGCATTAAACATCAAGCATCCACACAATTGTTACACACCACCGACGTGACCTCCAAATTCTTCTTTTTATTCCAAATAGTATCACAATAACAGTACAATCCACAAGCCTACCCAAGTTCTCATTAACCAAATGAGGAGGAGGTTGCTTGCTTAAATAACAAGGAGGGGCACATTTCCCAAGGCAAGTTAGCTCCAAGAGAATGTGTGCCACACGTGAGAAGAGGAAGGCGCCACCAATCAAGTAAAGTCGAGGAAAGGGCGCCACAACTCAACCAAAGAGAGAGAGAGGGTGACACCTCTATTGAGAGGTGGTACACACCTCCTTGGGATTGATGCCTTCAGGGAGAGTGCACCACCTCTTAAGAGAGAGGGTGCACCTCTCCTTGAGATCTTCACCCACTAGACTCAACTCTTCAATAACTTATTCATAACTTGCCTCAAGTGCCAATAACTAGTGATGAGGGTGAGTTAGATTGGAGACAAAATAAAAAACATGTCCCTGACATGTTTCCTTAAAAATAGGAAATGAATTAAATCACCTTTTCGAGGAAATAATTGATTTTATGGGTAAAAGTCAATTATTTTGCTCGAAAAGGGGGTACAAAGGTAAAGGGGGTATTATGAGTTAGAAAATAACTCCCCTAGGTGATAAACACCTCCTAGTACCACTTATTAAACAATTACATGAATTTACAAGGTAAAACATCTTTTTTAACTAGACATTTTACGTTAAAAAATCCTAGAAGGACTTAATGCATGTCCATAAGACTCTGGACTAATGACTAGCATGGTAATATACATTTGACACTAGACTCAGACAGAACACACTGAGGCAAATCCATTAGGACACACTCTATCTTTGGAGAAAATGACTGAAAAAACTTAGAACATCATAAGTCGTTGAAGCGAGGTATAATGGACCGAGCGAATTCAAACTATAAGAACTATAATTGTTAGAACAAAGAGGAGAAATCCAACTTGATGAAAAATAGAAATATAACCTCAACAAGAATCCTAGAAAAAGAGGAAATGGGTGAGTAAAACTAGTAGATTTAGACTAGTAGTGCCCAGTTTCTCAAAATTCCCCAGAATACAAGTCTCTGAATTCAAAATTGGAACCCAAGAAGAAGCCACTAGAAATGTATGCTTGAAAGGGAGCTCATTATGTAGACGTATACAGCCAATGCTTAAAGAAAAACCTTCCTCTAGAGCCAAATCCCCAAACACAAATCCAATACACAGACCAACACAAACAGTGTCGACAAATAGCCGAAGGAGAAATTTCAAACATACCAGAGATTTGATCCTTGCCAGATTGAGGCCACCAAGGTGCCCAATTTGGTCGCATGCTCTCGCCATAGTCCCACTGCAAAAACACACTATAACTCCAAGCTCTTCAAAACCTGGAGCATGGATAAATGCTCTGATGTTGTTAACATTGTAATTTGTCCTCTTAGTTTCCATAATGAAGCAAGGAGAATGATGCTCTAACTGCTTACTCATGTGGTATTTAATGTTGATGGGATTAAGCGTCAATCCTGTTATCCCTGATTTTTAGGGATAACTAAGGAGATGATATGTCGAGGCCCTCAAGTTGCAGACATGGAGTACTGAGAGACAAATGGCCGACAACGTCCACTTGCATAGGCATAGGCCCGCCTCACCACCACAGATCTCAGATTCATCATGATGGTATCCACCACACCAGCTTGCTTCCGGAAGACATTGGGTCTTTCTCCGTGAGGTACAAGCTAGGTATTATGGTGAGTGTCATTTCAATATTTGAGACATTTGAGTGTGTTGCATTTAAAGTTGCTTTTGATTATGTAACGTCTGCTTGAAAGTTATGCTCTTTGCCCTGTTTCACCTCGGTGGTTGACATTGTAACCATGGATTGTTGACTATGTAACGTCGTAACCCCCTATATGCAAAGAAAACAACAAGTGGGAGAATGTTGGGTTTGTGTTATATTCTTTGCATGGCGAGAAGTGTTATATTCTGAAGAAAAAAATTCCTTGGTTTTCGTGCCCATTTTTGGGTAGTTTTTCGACACATGGTTTTTCGCCGATGGTTTTCTATTTCCGGTTAAGGAATTAGGGTTGTTGACTAATTCACGTCATTGGATTAGGGTTTTGGATGTTGCTGGCTCCTATATGTATATTGTATTGTAAACAATGTATGATATGAATGAATATAGAATATGTTGGTTTTCCTGATTTGGGTTTCCAAGGGAAAAATCTTTATGTAATGTGTATTTTCCATTGTATCTTTTATATTCTTTTATTGAAAATCTTTTTGCAGTAAATAATTGTACAAGATTAAAATCTACATTTGGTATCAAAGTAATTATTGGCTTCACGGGGACACCTTTGTGGTCGGGGGTTTGGCTCGATACTATGATAAGCCTTGTTACAGTGGGAGATCTGCGGTATTGATTCTTCAGGTGAAGAGAAATGGCGAGCAGTTCGAAAATAGAGATCGAGAAATTTAATGGGCAAAGTTTTGAGTTGTGGAAGCTCAAGATGGAAGATCTGTTGGTAGACAGAGATCAGTGGGTTGCGGTGGATCCAAGTACTACACCAACAGGAACGTCAGCAGATGACTGGAAAAAGTTGGATCGGAAGGTGAAGAGCACAATCTGATTGTGTCTCTCAGATTCAGTATTACTGAATGTGTCAGGGAAAGCTACAGCCAAGGAGATATGGAATAAGTTAGGGAAATTGTATCAGTCTAAGTCCCTGGTAAATAAATTGTTCCTGCGGAAGAAGTTGTACAACCTGGGGATGAGAGATGGAGACTCGGTGACAGAGCATCTGAACGCATTCAATACTGTGGTAAGTCAGTTATTATATGTTGAGATTAAAATTTCAGATGAAGATAAGTGTATTAGTTTACTGTGCTCTTTACTAGACTCGTGGGATAGTCTGGTTGTGGCCATAGGTAGTAATACAACTACCTTGAATTTCGATGATGTGGTCTCATCCTTGTTGTCGAAGGAGATGAGACGAAAGAACATGGAAGAACATAGCACAAATGCATTATTTGCAAGAGGACGCTCCGAGGATAGAAATAGATCTAAGTCCTCAAGTGGGAGATCTAAGTCTAAGGGTAGATCTAAATCTCCCGGAAAGTTTTTAAAGGTATGTTAGAGATGTGGAAAAGAAGGACACTTCAAGAAGCAATGTAGATCCAAAAGTGTTGAGAAAGTGAAGGGATCTGAAGGTGCTCCCTCTACAAAAGAAAATACCTCCAAGGAAGGAGGAGGAGATGAGTACTTGGCTTCTTCAAGCACACATGCAGATCATGAGTCATGGTTGGTTGACTCAGGTGCATCCTTTCATATGACTCCCCACAGGGAGTGGTTCTATGAATATGAAAGATATGATGAAGGTAATGTTTTCCTAGGTGATGACTCAACAGCCAAAATCATAGGATGAGGAAAAGTCAAGTTGAGACTCATAGATGCAAGGATTAGAACACTACCTAGTGTTCTGGACATCCTAGGATCGGCCAAAAATTTGACTTCTGTAAGCAAAATGGACAATGCAGAGGTAAAAACAGTATTTGAAAAAGAAACTTGTAGGATGGTTCGAGGAGCAATGGTGTTGTTGAAGGGAGTTCGGATTGGAACTTGTATAAAGCTGCAAGGAAGCACTATTAGTAATGGGTGTAATAGTTCCATTGTTCCTAATATTGGAGCTAAAGAAGACTGGGGCATATCGGATTGGAACTTGTATAAAACTCCTACAGTCTTTGGAGAAAAGGTTATGTTGTGGCATCAAAGACTGGGGCATATCGGAAAAAAGGGACTTCGAATACTACACGGTAAAGGTATGGTTGAAGGTATGTCTAACTGCTCTCTGGATTTTGATTTTTGTGAACAATGTGTATATGGGAAGCAGAATCAGGTAAGATTCCCCTCTGGTGCAACAAGGGAAAAAGGAATTTTACAACTAGTGCACAGTGAGGTGTTTGGAATTGCATCAGTTCCATCATTGGGAAAATCTGTGTACTATGTCTCATTTATAGATGACTTATCGAGGAATACTTGGATATATTTCCTCAGGAAGAAATCTGAAGTCTTTAACAGCTTTAAAGAGTTTAAGGCTCTTGTTGAGAATCAAACAAAGAAAAGAATTGAGGTGTTGAGGACAAATAATGATGGAGAGTTCTACGGGAATGAATTTGAAGAATTATGTAAGAAGTGTGGTATAGCAAGGAAGAAGACTACTCCATATACACCTTAGCAAAATGGAATTGCAGAAAGGATGAACAGGATGTTATGGAAAAAGCAAGGTGCATGCTTCGTGGTGCCGGGTTAGGGAAAAAATTTTGGGCAAAGGTAGTGGGTATTGCATGTTACCTGGTCAATCAATCACCCTCATCAGCACTGGATGACAAGACTCCACAAGAGGTATGGACTGGTAAGAAACCCTCTCTCACAGATCTCAAGGTATTTGGTTGTGAGGCCTATGTTCATGTTCCAAAGGAAAACAAGAGTAAGCTAGATAAGAAGGTTGAAAAGTGTATCTTTATTAGGTATAAAGATGGTCTCAAAGGTTATAACCTTTGGAACCCATAAACTAAGAATGTTGTGTATAACCAAAATGTGGTATTTAGAGAAATGAAAGATGTTGTCAAACATGAAGTCCTGCCAAGTAAGGAAGAACCAAAGAAGAAAGATTTTGAGTTAAAGGATGATGAATCGGATTCTACAGAAAAACATGAATCAGAAGAAGAAGATCCTCATACTCCAGTATTGAGGAGATCGGTTCAAGAAAAAAGACTACCAGAAAGGTATACTCCACCTGATTTCCGTTCAATTTTTTCTTTTTCTATTACTGATGATGATTCTAGAACTGTTAGGGAGGCAGTGGATTCAAAGGATGGAAAACTCTGGAAAAAGGCCATGCCTAAAGAAATGGCAGCCTTAGATAAGAATGAGGCTTGGGGTCTAGTGGAGTTGGCGACTGGAAGAAAGCCCATTGGCAGCAAATGGGTATTTAAAAAGAAGTTGATTGCAAATGGCAAAGTGGAAAAATACAAAGCTCAGTTAGTAGCAAAGGGTTATTCCCAGGTTGAGGGAATTGATTTTAGTGAGATTTTTTCTCCTGTTGCCAAGTTAACCTTTATTAGATTTTTGTTATCTATTGTTGTTGCGTTTGATTTTGAAGTAGAACAGATGGATGTGAAGACAACATTCCTACATGGGGATCTGGAAGAAGAAATCTACATGAAGTAGCCAGAAGGATTTGTTGTGAAGGGAAAGAAGGCGTTGGTATGCAAGCTGAAAAAGTCCATGTATGGTTTAAAACAATCACCAAGGATGTGGTATCAAAAATTTGATACTTATATGTTGGGACTTGGCTTCACAAGAAGCAAAGAGGATCATTGTGTGTATTTTAAATTAATTGGTGATCATTTGACTTATTTGCTCTTGAATGTGGATGACATGTTGTTGATAGGAAACAACAAGGAGATTATCCAGGATGTGAAAACTCAGTTGTCCTCTAAATTTGACATGAAGGATCTTGGTGCTGCAAATTTCATTTTGGGCATGGAAATTAAAAGAGATCGGAAAAATCAAGAAACTCTAGTTAAATCAAAGAAAATATGTCGAAACAATATTGCAGAGGTTTAATATGCAGGAATGTAAACTGGTCAGGGTTCCTATTCCTGTAGGTGTAAAGTTATCTGCGGATCAGTGTCCCAAGACACAGGAAGAGGAGGAGGATATGTCTTGTGTTCCATATGCGAGTGCGGTTGGAAGTTTGATGTATGCAATGATCTGTACTAGACCGGACATTGCACATGCAGTGGAAGTTTTGAGCAGGTATATGTCAAAACCAAGGAAGGAGCATTGGACAGCAGTAAAGAGAGTTTTCAAGTATTTGTGTGGCACTACTAGTTATGGATTGTGCTACCAAGAAAGACCGGGCTTGGACAGAGTATTGGACATACATGGCTTTGTGGATGCAGACTGGTCTGGAGATCTGGATCGTAGAAGATCTACAAGCGGGTATGTGTTTAACTTGTTTGGAGGAGCAATCAATTGGATGAGCAAAAGACAATCTATAGTGACAATTTCAACTAGAGAAGCTGAATACATGGCAGCCACTCATGCAAGCAAGGAAGCAGTATGGTTACAAAGATTGTGTTTAGGTATTGGGTTGGCACAGCAAGTTGTAAGGATAGATTGTGACAATCAGAGTGCAATTTCTCTAGCGAAGAACCCAGCTTATCATTCAAAGACAAAGCATATTGATGTTCAATATCACTTTGTGAGAGACATGGTTGAAGAAAAGAAGGTGTTGCTGATGAAGGTGGACAATTTGAAGAATGTTGCAGATTCATTAACAAAATCTATGAGCATTGAGAAATTCTCTTGGTGTAGAGGATCTATGGGCGTTGTTGCCCTGGATTGTTGACTATGTAACCCTGTAACCCCCTATATGCAAAGAAAACAACAAGTGGGAGAATGTTGGGCTTGTGTTATTCTTTGCATGGTGAGCAGTGTTAAATTCTGAAGAAAAAAAATCCTCGGTTTTCGTGCCCGTTTTTGGGCAGTTTTTCGGCACATGGTTTTTTCGTCTATGGTTTTCTATTTCCGATTAAGGAATTAGGGTTGTTGACTAATTCAAGTCATTGGATTAGGGTTTTGGATGTCGTTGGCTCCTATATGTATATTGTATTGTAAACAATGTATGATATGAATGAATATAGAATCTGTTGGTTTTCTCGGTTTGGGTTTCTAGGGAAAAATCTTTGTGTAATGTGTGTATTTGCCATTGTATCTTTTCTGTTCTTTTATTGAAAATCTTTTTGCAGTAAATAATAATAATAATAATAATAATCTATTTTTAAGGTCACGACCAAGCCAGACACCAAATTGGTGTATGAGACCCCCTCCGCCCAGCAATTTGACAGGTAAATTCTACGGAGGTATACATACCCTACCCCCCTTTGGATTTGAACTTGTGACCACTTAAGAGGAAGCACACGTTCTTAACCATTAGGCCCACTCAGGTTGTATATATAATCTAATTTTAAGGTCACGGATCTACAAAATCATGCGAAGACACGAGGAAGGCATATATTTAACAAAAGGACCTTGCTCTCAACTTCTTCAAAGATAAACGAAATTGAGCACCATTGTATATCGCAGCATGCTAACATTGTGAATATATTGATTCATCAAAAGAAAAGAATAAGTATCCTCGAAGCTGAATGTAACATGTTGAGGAACTTGGCTCTGAATCTGCATAAGGAAGCTCTATTTTTAGCCTCCAACAATCGGGCATCTAACAATTCAGCATAGGAAAATTTCAAAGAAGAAACAGTCTATCAGCTCAAGGAGTCAATGGACTTGGAACAGCAAAACTCCCCTCCATTTGACATGAGTCAAGAATAAACAAAAAGTAACCAGGTCTTTCATTGATCTTCATGCATTTCAAAGTTATTAGAATCTCGAGAATTTTTGTCAAGCAGGCCACAAGCAAGAACACTTGGAATGTTTTTCATATAGTATGTTTTGAATTAATTTTTGTAGCGACATGGGATTGCTTAGTTTTATCTTCTGAAGCTCTAGACAGTTTATGTAACCATTGTTAGCTATGTTATAGCCCCCTTATTAATATAGTATTTTTGTTCTAGTTAAAAAAATAGTGCTTACCTCCAAGTTTGCATTTTGTTTTGAAGATGCTCTTCCGCAACCAGCAAGCTTCCTATGGGGCCCCTGTTGTTGCCTTGTAATTGTTGCCATGCTTCTCCTCAACATCAAATTTCTGGTTTTCTCAGTACCATTGCAACTTGCTCCTCTAAAGTTTCTCCCTACATTAAAGTAGCTCTTAATTCATTTCTACAAAAATCTTCTCCTTGTGAGAATTTGAAAGACTCGTCACCTTTTGTTTCACAAGTGTACCAATAAATTGGCCACCTGAATTCACCATATCATTTGCCCCTACCTCTAAAAAAACATATACCTTTGCCTCTTCTACAAAAAGTATATTCCTCCTTAGAATTTCCTGGCTTTTCTTGCATGCAGCTTATCCTCTACCAAAGTTCCTCCAACTAACATCCCACACTAGTTTTTATTCCAATTCCAATCTAACTGACAGGCTTCTTTGAAAGACTTTAATTTACATAGACTAATCTTGTCTTGAATAACAAAGTGAAACCTGTTCACATAACTTTAAATCTACTAGTCTTCATCCTCTTCCTGTCCAACTCAAATTAAAAGCTTGTATAACTCATCTGTACATTCCTACACACTATGCGCAAATATTTCTCTCAACTTCAACACCATCTTGCTCTAACTTCCAATCTTGTGCTTCCCCTTCTGAATTGACTCTTGTTGCACATAATCCCATCAGATGACAACGTGACCTTTAAACCCACTATTTATGGATTTCACTCTTTGAGGGCCTTCCATCTTCTTGAATTCAAAGTACCTCTCCCTCTCATTGAGCCAATCTATCAACTCTAGTTGAGACTTCCATCATAACATGAAAATTTATGTATTGTTGACTTTGCCCTTTAGCAGTCTCACAATTTACCCCAAAACATCTCCTCCTTCTACATCTTCTTTTTACTCTGGTTTTGATTCACTTGCTTCACCATCTCTGATTCTCTGTCTATTTTCCAACTCTTCTATCCATCTCCTTAACACCTGCAATGCTTTGTTTACTGTCATTCCGCTTTCTCTCTGCACCATTTCTTCACTAATATGACCTCAATCTATCTCTAAGCACCTCCTCTCAACTCAATTTTCTCTTCTCCTAGAACTCAAACCCTCACTGATACTAATGAAGCAACCCAGCATGGTGTCCCAAACTCATCAATCCTCTGTGCAACTTCCTACAATAAAGTTGTCACACAAAAGGGCACTAAAACAACTATCATAAAAATGCAATCAAATCCAAACAAACAGAGATTAAGGGACCAAAGCTAATTTCATTAATATAATACAACATAGGTCATATATTACAAAATCTCAATTTATGTTGAAAACTTTGGCTCTAAATATTTTCTCTCGGATAATCTCACTCTCCTACTCTTTTCTCCCATACTGTCTGTCCTATCTATTTACTTGAATCTTAATATTTTAATTGCTCCAATGATCAATGTATTTCTTCAACTTTGATTTTTTCTTCAATTTCACACACGTGATCACCTTCTTCCGTATGCTGTTCCTCTTACATTCTATCTCAGACACATTGTTTTGTCCCACTTCCAAAACTGCCCTTCAAATCCTTATTGCTTCTACACATAAGTTCTCCTCTTCTACCTCACCTTTACACATGCCATCTCATTGTGTACCTTCATCCTGACTTTGCCATGTCCTTGCTTTCAATGAAATCTTATTTTCTGGGTCTAAACTAAGCATCTCTTTGGTGCTTTTCAAACTGTGTGTTGCTCCTTCGAACTGCTTTTGTGCTTTTCAAACTGTGTTGCTCCTTCAAACTGCTTTTGTGCAATAAAATTTTGCATGTCTAAGTTATTCCTTCAAAACTTCACTCCATGCTTCCCCTCTAACATTGTCTTGATTCCTTTTGGTGTATGATTTCCTCACTTGCACTTGTATCTTTCTCAAAGGCTCCTTCATCAAAGAGCAAGTGAGGAAATTTTGGCAATAGTCATCCCAGTGTGTGGCACTTGGTGCAGAATGACAATTTGGTTGTTTGCAGTTGTATTGTTCCTCGATATAGCATCAAACTACAACAATCTGAATTTATATATGACTAATGATCTTTTAGCCTTTGACAAAAGTAGTGATTGCAAGCTCAAGAGAAATTATTGCAACTCTATGGTGTTTATCCCTAATGGTGAGGGTAACATTCTCCAGTTGAGACTAACAGATGTCATGTTGACCCCAAATGAATGGTTGTCCTAGTAGTATGCCACATATGTCCAACAATGCTACCTCGTGGAGTACTTCATCCTAGAATGCATTGATTGAGTACTACACACTATTTGTGTGCCATGAGCAAATGTTTTCCTTGAATCAACGAAGGGTGTACCAATATAGGTGCAGCGTACTTGAGGCGTTTGATTGTGTCCACTACAATCAAATTCTTATGGTTCCCATTATCAACAATGAAGTGAAGAGGTTAGCCTCTGACCTACATCTATGAATGAAATCTCTTTACTTGGATTTGTGGCCTGTGCAATGAGGACTGCAAGGATTAGTGATTCAAGCTCTGAGTCAATGACGTGGGGCTCTAGCTCTAGCATTGTTTCTAGATCTTGCACCGTAAGAACTATGCGAGTGTGACAAAATGTGTGAAGGTCCTGTGGTAGCTACACAACTTCCCTGTCTACTAATATTTGTTGTAATTTTGTTACAATCATTAATGTTAAGCAAGTTGCCATTGACCCTATTGCTCGAGGTTAAGTTGTTTTGGGAGGTCAAAGCCTGCAAACACTTTTTTTTGGGTCAAGACTAAAAAGCATCTTGTGTTAGTTCTTTGCACTAAACACTTCTTCCATCTTTGTTGCTAAGATAAGAGCATCGTCGAGGTTGTTGATGGTTAGAAATTCCAACTCTATCTAAATAAATGTAGGGTGCAATTCACTATAATATTTGAGAATCTTATGCCACTCAACTTTCTATCTGTCAAGGCATGCCATCATGTTGTAAAACTCATTAGTGTAGTCCTAGACTAACTAATCTCAATATTGGTTCATCGAATGTATTGCTTGTTATCACACAATCTTGCACCCCAATGCAAAAGCCCTCACAAGGTACCAAGGCTGAGTGTAACAAGAAAGTGTTGTCACTGTCACCTAGACAACTACTTCCCTCTTTTTAGTGTGGGACAAACCCAACACAAGGGAGGCTTCCCCGACAGCACCTGGGGTTCCCAAGGTAAAACATGTCAAGTCTAAGGTCACCTATGTTACTACCCAATTATAAGCAACTTAGTATGATATGAAAATTGAGAGTTAAGTTGATTGGTTAAAGTAGATTCCGGATTTAGGTTATGAGTTCTTTAGAGCAATTTTGGGGGGTGTATTATATGATTATCAAATGTATTTTATTCCCAAAACATTCCAGATCTGAAATCTACTCTTTGTTTTTGTAAAACTTGTTTAAAAGATGGATAAAATGCAGCATAGACAAGTACTAAACAGCAATATATTTCAGCCCTTAAACAGATTTAAAAGAGAGGGTTTCTAGGGCTAAAACCACAAGTAAACCTGAAAATAATGCAACTTGCTAAATCTGAAAATGAAATGGAACATAACAGCCACAAAAGATGAATCGTTTCACTGTTTTAATGCAGAAATATGGACCAACAAGATAAACTTTGCAAGAGAGACAATTTATAACTCAAACACATGCAAAATTGACCAAGACGTCTAGGGTTTTATGGCTGAAAATTTAAGTGCACGCTACAAAAATTCAGATCTACTAAATTTGGATTTTGAATTTATGATTGACTAGAAAAATTAATAGGCTAGTGTCTACCCGATTGGGCATATGGGATCAACTAAGGCTCCTTTTGAGAAATTGTAAGTGAAGCTAGGGTGATAGTTAGGGTTGTCCACTACAAACCCTAGCAAATCATCCTAGTTGCTTTACAAGCTTCAAGATGATCAAGGGGAAGATCCTCCACTTAGAAATCCTCAAATAGTCTTGAGAAGGGACCTATCAAGAAAAGAGAAGAGGGTGCACCACCAACACTAGAGATGCAACACCACACTTATAACAATTCAAAATAAATTACCACAAGGATTTAAAGAGAACCACTTACTCATCAAATCAACACGCAAGACCATTGATCCATTGAACATCCATCAAATGCAAAGCATCCACAAGGAAAGATGTGCAAGAGGCGCTCTACCTAACCATCCATAGCATAATCCAAAAAGTAGAAAAGGAATTTCCTTCACGAGTTCTAGCAATGTTCACAATGAGAGGTGCTTCTCTTTTTATAGACGAGGGATCTAACAATCTTCTCAATAGAAAATAATTATTTCACTATGTTGTTCCAGAGTCTGTACTTAAGACTAGAAAGTACAGGGTCTAGGCATCCGAAAGTGGTGTGAAAGATAAAAAGGGGGAGGATCAACCTTCAAGAAAGGAAGCTAATGCTGATTTCTAAGTTGCCTCTGTCTCACTTCCAAAAGTTCCTGGATGCTTATATCTCGTTCAATGGCGGCCCATGAACGTTCTAGTTCTACCCGGGTGGTGGCTGTTTTGAGTATGGTGTCGAAAAGGTTCAAAGCGATGGTGGTTTGATCCAACAAGTCGGGTTCAATATTGGGTTGTCTGGCAACGGGAACAATCATAGAGGAACAGGGAAAGTTAAAGGAAAGTTTGAGGTTTAGGATGCTGCCTCAAATTTTGGATCGTAAAAAGAGTACTCTCGAATTCGAAATCACAGATAGAATGCAAACCAAAGGCCTTTTACCGTAACTGAGTTAATTTTTAATAAATCATGTGAGAAATGTGAGAAAACATTAAGTTGTCTATAATGTGAGGCACCTATCAAGGGAGAATCTCACCCTATAAACAAAAGAAGAAAAAGACAAGAAGAAATTTGACGAAGCATAAAATATAAAGATCTAAAAAAAATTCACAGGTCTTGTACCTGTTGATAGCCGATACAGAGGAAAAACTGCAAACGATTAGACGTCTAAAAGTTGATCACCACGGTAGAGGTTATACTAAATTGCAATGAAGCATTCATCAGACATATATATGCGAAATGAAATTGAATATAAGATAACAGAGGAAACAAACTCATAACTCAGTCTCAGTCTTCACAGAATCAGGAATCTTTGGATTGCTTTGTATTAATTTTCAAATGAAAACATCTCTATTACAATCAGCCAAAAAAGGTCCAGCCCTCATACCTTCTTCAAAATGCCTATATATACAAACTTCTGAACATTTGAATTTCAATCGTTCCCGAAATTTTCGATTACAAAATGAGAAGTTCAAGCGTTTCGCTTTCTTTTCCTTTGTCATCTTTCATGCGGGTGGAACACCTTCTTTTCTTTACTCTTCGGGTTCTAAAAATAGAACAGGCAGACACTTGTCATTATTTGGTACCGGGAACCTGTCCTTTCGCCTGCTTGGTGCAAGTGACGCACCTCTCCACCAACTGGGCTATCAACCTGGAAGGCTCTGCTTGGTGGTTTGCCTCAAAAGTATAACAATCACTCGCTAATTGTGGCAACCTTCCTCCCACTTGTCGATCTTCGACGATGATAGAACATAACTGTATACTTGGTTTTATTAACCATTTATCGACTTGGACTATGTCAATCTGGTTGATCTGTGATATTTCAGCCCGCTCTTTTTCCTCGTTCTCCTTGATATTTAGCAGGTGCTTGGCTATATCGATCTGGCCCAGTGTCCTAGCGCTACTTTCATTATCGAGACTCAACAAACTTTCATCTATCAAGCTGAAGGTTTCTTCACAAGAGTTTCTTACCTCTTTAGCGCATTCTCTGCTCTCTGATATGTTTCGCTCCCACGCCTTCAGCAAGATGTTACCTCTCGTCTGCTCTGGGATGGAGAGCTTGGAACTACTGCCCATTTCCTTTTTCATCGTGGCTATGACAGCCTCTTGGAAAGCAACCCGAGCCGCCCCCGCTTCTCTTTCTCTCAAAGAGATGTCTTCCAGCACTTGATCAATGATCTGGCAGTGGTTTTGAATGGTTTCCACTTTAGCGAGTAAATCTTGTTGAGTTGCTGACACTCTTTTTCGGATTTCGATAACTTGGGATTGGAATATCGCGATATCTATCACCTGGCTCTCGGCAAAATTTAACTTTGCCTGTAACTGCCCTATCAATTCTTCTTGTTGGCTTATCTGTGACTGACTAGTCTGGGCCGACAGCTGTGTTTGTTCGAGATCGGATTTGAGCCGCTCGATTTCTTTTTGATCGGTTGCTCTGACTAGCTCTAGACCTGTGTTCACCTGATCTCTGACAGTAGCTTCTGCTATAGCTAGCTTAGCCTCCAAAGTTCTGATCAAGCGGTTCTTCCGCATTAATTGTTCTTTTAGGGATCCGACAGAGTATTGGTTGGTTGTAGCAAAAGCCCCCAACATCCCTGCTATCTAAGTTGTGAATTCCCCCTTTTTCATGGCTTTTCCATCGGCTAGGATTTTGAATTTTTTGGCTACCATGCCCGCTTCTCGGTAAAGCTCTTGCTTCACAATGGCCTTTCTCTTCTTTTCGAAGAAAAATTCGTTCAGAAGCAACTCTTCTACAGTAATAGGCGTTAGTTCTTCGCCGAAAATCCATCCCTCGTCGGGGATCACCTTCGTGGACTGTAGGGGAGTGACAGAAACGATGGGACTATCGATTTCCTTGGATGATTTCCCCGGGGTAACAACCGAGGCTGGCTTGCTTGGAGAGTTGGTGATCTCGGCTTTCTGTTTCGGGTCCCCGGTTTGCTTTTTCTTTTCCTGATTTTCCCCTTGGTCAGGTCCTGAATCTTTGGAGCCCTTGGCTTCCGTTTGTTGTACATCTGCAGTCGGTGGGTTCTTACCCTGTAAGACTGGGGGAAGGCAGCTTTGCCGGTGTTCTTGAAGTTTGAAGAAATCTGCCATCTCCTCGGGCGACAGGGTTTGAATCAGACTTAGGACCTCGGCATAAGATCTCGCCCCTCGAAAGATGTCGTCATGAGGCGAATGCTCATGTTCATATCTTTTTAGGCCAAAACTTGCCATGTGATTACCCACGACCTTATGTGGGTCGTGTTTCTTAAACTCAATGTGGACCAATTTAATATCCTCTAAGGCCGCTGCCTTGGCTTTTCCGTGTCTAAAATCTAATAAAGAACATGTATTCAAATGAATGGAGAAGGGCGGCCATACTTTCTTCGACAAACCTTTAAGCTCTTTGCTTATGCCACCGATCACGGTTTGCCTGGCGATTTTGCAACATACCAGCCTATCCGGCATAAATAGTGGTAGAGCCACAGAGGCGCCGAAAACCCTGATGTATGAAAATTCTGCTTCTACATACCAGTCAACCACACTACTCAAGTTGGTGGCGATGCTATCTGAAATCCTGGGCGGTGGGTTACCGAAGATGGAGACATGCATCGATACCATTACCCAATTGAAAATCTCGTATATGAATTATGTGGCCTTATCCTCCCAAAGTTTTGAGTGATAGACATGGATAGGCTCAGCATCAGATGGAGTCCAGCTCCAGCTCATTAGAGGGAAAGGCGTCATGAAACAAACAGCGTCCATGATGTAGACGGACATGAAAAATGAGGCGGCTTTCCCATTCACCTTCTGCACTCGATATTCAATAATCCGACTGGTTAGATTGTCTAACAACAGTTTGGCCCAGTCAAAGGAAAAACCTTCAGCGACTCTATGAATCAGAGGCACCCATGGGAAGTAAAAGTGTGCGATGTCCTCCCTCCCATACAACCTATAGGTCATCATTGCTATATACCTGAATTGTGGTTCTAAGGAAGAGATTGAATGAACTCCGTTACCATCCGCCTTGAATTTTGTGGGGTGTGAGACCCAATCTTTGATCAGATCAGACAAGTTTCTGTCGTATTGTTGGCATTCCTTCCGCTTGAAATCTTCAAGAAACTCGGCATTGTACGCGAAGTTTGGCGTGGGTGACAATTGATACATTGCCTGCAAATGTTTAGGTCGAAAAGTCCCAATCGTCACCTGTTGCTCACTGATAATAGTCCTAGACGAGATATCCACATGGTCTAGCGCCCATCTGATCATATCATAATAGGGAAGGAGTCGTGGCCTTGCCGCTATTTTGTGCATCTCTGCTTGAACGACGATTTTGTATTTGGTGGCCAAATCGTCCTTCTCGTTATCGCTGGAATCATCTGAACAATCCACCAATTCGAACTGAAGAATGTCGAAGGCGTATGACCAGGTTTTGACGGTATCAATACTTCGGGGTGAAGTATCGGAAACAGTATTTGAGCCTTGCCTTGAACTCTCAGCAATCGCCTTGGACGCTTTTCATGGAGCCATGATAGAGGACTCTATACTCAGCTCTCCTATAGTAAAGATGTAGATACAGACAAAAGTTAGCATGATGAATAAGCTTCTTTGCGCAAAATAGAAATGAAATTTGAAATAATGAAAGAAAGAACTCCTTTATCTTAGCCATTTAAAACCCCGGTGTCCTTGTGAACAGAACGGTCAAATCGTTTTAATGAAAGATTTAATAGTAAAAGCAATATCCTTATCTGTCACTTCGCCGTATCTCAAATAAATGCCATAAATTTTTTACGAGTCACAACATAAATTAGCACAAAGACATTTAAAATTACTCCGTAGACGGTGCGTATTAAATTTGTATTAATGCATTTATTGATCCGGCTTAGCTCCTTTAATTAGGTTTTGTTTTAGTCTTTAATCTCCTTTTTCGGTGTTCGCCGTATCGAGAGAAATCACCCCTTCCCTTTGAGCCCCCAAAACCCAAAATCGCGATGATGCGATTTAGTTTAAAAAACGTAATCTGCATTAAGTGCTTAAAGAATATTGCGACTTCGCGACTCGGGGCTATGAAGGTATAGTTCTTTGGAAGAGCGATTGCCGAGTCGCGAAACCCTGACAGTGTTTGACTATGGTTTAAAGCGACTTACCCCCGACACTAACCCGGGTGACTTTTGAAGCCGTCTCACGACTTCACATATCGGAGTTTGGAAACCTTGCAACTTGTAACTCCCGAAACGCGAAAGCGCGAGGTAAAGAAAAGTGATAGACTTGCTTAATGGTTAGGCAATGATGATTTGAGACTATAACGGCTATCGCCACTTCGCATGTCGGGGCAAATTTTTTATTGCAAGAATTATATTTCAACCATTTGTAAAAGGCGGCTCCAACTAGGGATCCAGTCTTCCTGTGAGACGGGAAGAACAGTAGACCACGTGCCTGTATTGGGTAAATGGAGTCAAAGGCTTCTTTCTGCGGAACATGCTTAGGAAGGGGATACAGAGGGAAAAAGAGATTTCATCTTTACTTCTGAAAAGCTTTTCAAAACTCCCATGCATTGTAAACTCAGTTGCAGCCCCATTCATGACCTTCTCCTTCTCGCTACTGAATTTAGGTCTGCTTTAAGATGATCAAAACAATCCTAGGAAATCCAACAGATCTTGCAGCTTTTGGCTTGCATCAAATGAAGTAAATTTCATGCTTTTAATTGGGGAGCCCTGTCTGAACTTGGGATGCAGATCCGGTTTCGAAAAGGCTGGTAACCAGAGTAGAGTGAAATTTACGTATGACAGCCTTACAGATACCTCAGATGTTGCTTCACTGCCAGCGAGCCTGTTCAATACCCCGGTGAAGTTATCTGTCCCTTTTTACTAAATTTCCTTTCACCATCTATCTTATATTTTACTTTTTGAGCGCAAAGTGGGGGCAATGAGTTGTACCAAGTATACCAGGGATGATACCTATGTAAAATTTGCAGTGGAGGTCTATCAACTTGCTTTGATTACCCCGGACCAACCTTCTCTTAGCTTTCAAAGCACCTTAGCCCGCAGGAAAAATGGGAAAGATTACTTCCAGGGGCCTTCCTTCGAGCAAGCCTCAATCCTTAGAAAACTGTTAAGAAACCTAGGAGAGTCAGGATCAGCCTACGCATAACTTTGTTTAGTCAGAGAGTGAGGAGTTATGAGGACTGGCTTACCTTTTAAGATTTGTTTTCCAGCTTCCAAAGCACGTAATCTCTTCTCCCTCTGTGGGAAACCCGGAAAGATGCTTGGTTTTTTAAGAAGGCAAAACCGAGGGTAGAAAGGGGCGACAGAGAAAGACCTGGGAATCGAAAAACAGGGGTCATGGATTAAACCCAACTCTTGGAACCCTTTCTCGGAGACGCTTTACTCTCTCTGCTTATTTTAATTACCTCTTATATTTATCTAGGTGAAACTCTTAGGACCCAGAGTAAGAACTCGTTCTTTTAATGACATATCACACTTATGAGACCATCACAGCACTTTAAAGACCTTCGTTTGAAAAATAGACTTCTCTGGAATTCGCACCTTTGCCTTACCATTTTCGTTCTCTTTTGAAATAACGGAAAAAAAATTCTATCACATGTTTTCGACGAATTTATCTTCCGATATATGACCGTCTGTTTGCTCCTTTCGCTTGTTTAGGCTGCAAGCCGAGATCCTGTAAAGGAACAACACGAAGAGTATCAGGGCTTTAAAAAAACTGAATGCATTGAAAATTTCGTATCCCAACTTCTAGAAAAACATTGACCTATTTTATTTTTGATGAAAGTAGACTTACCAAAGAAAATTACGAAATAAAAAAGAAAACACAAACCGGTATATACAGTGGGAATTTTGGAAACCAATTATTGCATATACTATTTTAAATAACGCCCGTTGACAGGAGCGTTGAGGATTTTACTGTCCAAATTCTCTAACAGAAATGAATTTTTCCTTCAGGAATTGTGACCTTGAACGGTTCGTACCAGATGTGATCGAATTTACCATGTTTTGCCGAGTCTTCCTTCCTAGCATCCCATTTTAAAACCAAATCTTCGGGGAGAAATTCTCTGTCTTTGGCCTTACGATCGAATAGAGCTTTCATGTTGTCCTGGTATTTCTGCAACCTTTCGTCCACTTCGGCCCTGTGTTGTTGGACTTCAATCAACTAGTTTATTCTTCTTGTGACATGATTTGGTTCTTCTTTCTCATCTTGTCAAAGTTTCATTACGGGAAGCGCTAGATTTATAGGTAATACTACGTCGGTCCCGTACACCATTTGGAAAGGAGAAATGTCGATAGACTTTTTTGTGCCTATCTGATTTGCCCACAAAGCGTATTTCAAATGCACATTTTCCCACTATCTGGTTTGCCAAGATTTTTTGTTTTCGCTCAACACTTTCTTAATTATATTGATTAGGCTCTTGTTTGAAGACTCGGCCAGCCCATTTCCCTGGGGGTAATATGTTGTGGAATGACCAAGCACGATATTGTACTTTTGGCAAAAATTGACCATAGCCATAGATTTAAAGGCCTAGGCGTTATCTGTGACTATCTTTCGAGGGCAGCCAAATCTAGACAAAATGTTCTCTTCTAAGAAATCTATTACCACCGAATCCGTAGCCCTTCTAGTTGGAATAGCCTCCACCCATTTGGTGAAGTAATCTATAGCAGTCAGGATCCATTTATGTTGAGCGCTAGAATGAGGATTAATTTCGCCTATAAAATCTAATCCCCATTGCTGAAAAGGGCTTCCGTTTTGACCGGAACCAACGGCATCACTGGAAGTTTATGCTTGCCTGAGAACAATTGGCAAGGGTTGCAGGCTCGGACCTTGGCGTTGACGTCTGAGAAAAGTTTGGGCCAGTAATATCCTACCCTCAGGATCTTATAAGTCGTTGCCCTCCAGGCGTGATGTCCTCCACACACTCCTTCGTGAAATTGGCTTATGACCTTCTCTGTTTCTGATTCAACCAAACAAACCAACAAGAAGCCAAGTGGGTCCTTCCAATACAATTGGCTTTCGGATATACAGTACTTGACTGCATGCAACTTCAGCGTTCTGGCTTTAGATGGAGGTAAGTCACTCGAGCACTTCAAGGTCAACAGGTAGGACACTATGTCTTTGTACCAATCTGATGAAGCAAACTTCTCTTCGATTCTGATTTTAGTTATTTGTTCATCGAGCTCGTTCATGTCCACACACTCTTCACCTCCCTGTAGGCCATTTATTCCGAGAGCTCTGAAATTTGATTCAACTAAGAGTTTAGCCAAACCTTGTCCCTTTACTAGTCTCGTTGGTTTTATCTCCAGGTCGAATTCTTGAATTTTGGCAAACCCACCGTCCTCTTTTGCCATCACTGTCAGACTGAACCAAAATGTCTTTTATGAAGCTGGTGGGTACGTACGCAATTACCTTGGAATGCAACACGTAGGTTCTGAAAGCCTTTAACGCCTTCACCATAGCATATGCTTGTTTTTCCATTTATCATATTTGAGTTCAGTTTCTCTAAGACTTTTGCTAAAAAAGGCTATCGGTTGCTCGAAACCTTCTTCATTTTTCTGGAGGAGTACCACGGCAAGTGTGTGTTCGGAGGCGAACGAGAAAATAAGAAAATCCTATCGATAATCAGGGCTTGCCAGTACGGGTGCCTCGCTTATAACCTTCTTGATGCGTGCAAACGATGCTTTGGCTTCTGCTGTCCATTTCACTTCATTATTTTTCTTTAGCATATCTGTGATCAACTTCACGATTTCAGCAAAGTTTGGAATAAATCTCCTCAAAAAAATTATTTTTCCTAAGAATGACTAAATCTCTTTTACATTCCTAGGGATATTTATTGTGTCTATAGCTTCAACTCTTTTAGGATCAATGTTAATTCCATCTCGAGACACAATATGGCCCAAGAGTTTACCTTCTTGCATAGCAAAGTGAGACTTTTTGGGGTTTAAAGACAAACCAAATCTGCGACATTTCTCAAACGTCTGCTTGAGATGTATAAGATGATCTTCATCACATTTAGAAAAAACGGTTAGATCATCAAGATGGATAACCACACATTTGTCCCTTTCGCCAATGAAAGCGATATCCATAGCACGTTGGAAAGTAGCACCTGCATTCATTAAACCAAAAGGCATCTTGTCATACATAAATGTACCCCAAGGGGCGGTGAAGGTTGTTTTTTCTTTATCGTGTTCGTTGACGGCAATTTGATTGTACCCGGAAAACCCGTCAATCATCGACATCCTATTTGCCCCAACTACTTTTTCTAAAATGTGATCCATTTTGGGTAGAGGGTAATTGTCTTTGAGGGAGGACTTATTTAGATTTCTAAAATCAACACATAGTCTAATTTCCCCACTTTTCTTTCTAACCGGGACCAGGTTTGCTACCCAATCAGAGTATCTCAGTGGTACGATTATTTTTGCATCCAAGGAGCTTTTTGACTTCCCTTTCGACCATGGGCAATAAAATAGGATTGATTTGTCTGAGTTTTTGTCTAAAGGGTTTGACACCATGCTTCAGGGGTATCTTATGTTCAATCACAGTGGTGTCATAGGTTCTCAGCTCTTCATATGACCAAGCGAAAACGTCTTTGTACCGCCCGAGTAAGTCTTTATACTTGCTTTTTACCTCGGGAGGAAGGTACTTTGATATTTTTACTATCCTAGACTCCTCTTTGGTCCCTATGTCACAGTCTTCAACCTCTTTTGGTTGGGGTTGCAAAGCAGATTTTAAGGGCATATCATTTTGGTCGAAAAGTCTCTCCAGAGGGATCAGTCCCTTCGGAATCTGATTGTTCTTTAAAACCAACATGCGATGATTAGCAATTTTCTCTCGGAACTCCTGAGGCTCCTCTCCCTCTTGCATGATCCAGGCACGATCGTTTTGGTTCTCCTGGTCAATGTGGGTTTCGGAGAAATCACCCACCATTTCCAGGAACTTTTTGATATGTTCGTCATCCTCGAAGACCTGCCAGTGTTGTATGTTATTTGGTATGGATGGTCTGTGCCTTACCTCTATGTGGTATTTTAATTTGAAAGCGATAGGGGATACGAAAGTTGAAGCTGCTTTGGCTAACGAATTGGCTTGCAGATTTTCGGTGCATGGGATGTAATGAAATCCCAGGTGCAATTCCTGTAAGATCTCAATCTTGGGTGTTTGGCCTGGTATTGTCGGTTTATCTGCTTCACTATCAACTCTGCATCTCCGTATACTTCCAGGTTCTTTATGTTCAGCTTCCTGGCAGCTTCTAATCCTAAGACTAAGGCCTCATACTCACATGCGTTATTGGTACAATCTATATCCCACTGAAGCCTGTAAGAGAAAGGAATAACAAATTCATTTTTAGGTGCTACAAACAGTACTCCTGCACCTGCTCCTTCATATGACATGGCACCGTCAAAAAACATTTTCCAAATTCCAGTGCTATACAAATTTTCATCTATCTTTCCTGATTTGTTTTCATCTAAGTAATTCTCTTTTGTACAGCTATTTACACCATCATCAAAAGACAAAATACAATTTCCTAGATCTTGATTGGCAACATAAACAGGAAAATTGTTAGGATTCTGCAGGTCGCTCACTGTGTATGCTAGCCTCGTTTCCCTGTAGGGCCGAGTAAATTGTCCACCAAACACAGGAATCGTGGCGTAGGTCATGTCTAGTTGAAGAGACCCCCAAAGTTTGGCTCCCCACGACCTAGATAGCAGTAAACCATATTTCGAAGGTATATCGGCGATAACTACATCCATCAGGACGCTTTTCACCGAGACCTGTGCAAGGGTGACTACTAAATCTTTTATCATACCCATGCACTTAACTCTTCTTGAATCGAAAGAGTAGAGATCTCCATAAGGCCTGGTGATCTCGAGGCCTAGTCTGTCCATAATAGACTTGGGCATCACATTATGCGAGGCCCCAGAGTCTAGCATGTAGTTATGCAGCAATCGATCATGCACATTCAGGGTAATATAGAAGGGGGCGACGTTGTCTCTGGCACCCTCGAAATGTGGACCAAAAGTGATATTAGGCTTATCATCTTCCATGTTTATCACGTCAGAGTGACTTTCTAGATCTGAAAAACCTATCATTTTGGTTATCGGCTTTCGATACACAGGATTTTTCACTAATTCGACCAGGGGGATCGGTATTTTGATCTTATTTATCTCATTTTCCACTACCTTTGTCCGTTTCTCTGGTTGAAACCTCGAACTCCTTCTTTTCTAACTTATTTGTTTGTGCTGATTTATTTCCTGTGAGTTTATCTACCGGTATATGTGTTTCAACTGTCTTAGTTTCTTTCGCTTGGGTCTCAACCTGCTTTACTTTGGGATTCAGCAAATCTACCTCTTTTACTTTTCTATTAGGTATCTCGGTCTCTTTTGGGACGGGCTGGTATATTTCTCCTCTGGGGAGAATTTTCTTGGGTTGAGGAGTCGACGCAGGTTTGTTTTTAGGCCTCAAGTAGTACCTAGGTCAGACCTCAGCCATTATAGAATCAGTTATTTCTTGATCAACAGAAACATCAGTGTTGTTTATGTCAACATCTTTATTTGACGGTTGCAGGTGTTTAAGGACTTCTCGTAGTCTTCTTTAGTTAAGTAAGGTTGTGTGCAATCGTCACCCAAATTTGTCACATCTTCATCTAGGTCCTCGAAATCTTGCAGGTCGTTTCCTCCTATAAAATTTTCATTTTTTAAAGGAGTTTGAATTTTCTGGTCTTCATTTTTAATCTGTCTTTATTGATTTTGAGGATTGGGGTTTCTTCTGAATTCCCTCTTCACGAAAGGATTTGCCTTGGATTGATCTAGCTCCATTCTGGAAATCTTATTTGATAACTCTTTGATTGTCCTAGCCATATCATTGATTTTATCATCTGAGGATCTACTAGGGCTTGAGGGTCCCACTTGTTCCCTAAAACATTTGGTTTCTCGGTTTCCCATTTCTACCTTTGTTTTCAATTTGCTAGAAGCCATCATGTTAGATTCGATCTCTAAGGCATCATCTTGCATTCGGGTCAGGGTAGCCCCTCTCCTTTCTCTCAAAAGAAGTGTGAAATCAGGTTCGAAGGCTCCCGCAAAGGTTACCTTGGCTGCAGGTTGGGATGGTTTAACTTCGGCTGGGATCTTATTATATAACTTGTTAAATCTTTGAATGAATTCCATAATAGTTTCCGAAAAAAAAAATTTAAAGACCCAAACTCGGTCAAATAATACAAATGGTCTTTCCTTTCGCCCCATTGGCTAAGAAAAGAGTCTTCTAGGGCATCATAGGATAATATCGAACCTGCGAATAGACTTTGAAACCAGGTTCGTACCTGTCCTTCGAAAGTCTAGACGAACAACCTCAAGTATATGTCTTTGTGTTCGAGACCTAGGATATCTGCGAACTGATCAAAGAAATTTATATGTTCGGCCACGGTCAAGTCCCCTTCCCCTCTAAATTTAGGTAAGTTTTTCATGTAGTTTTCAAGAAGGTCGTGAAGAGGGACAGGCAAGACCAGAGGCGCATATCTTGCAGCTACTTTAGTGAAAACTCTGGGAGGCGGGGGCAGCCCTTGGCCCCCCACTTCTCCTCCTGGAGCCCCTCCACCTCCCCCTCCTAAAACCCCTCCACCTCCTCCTCCGGCAGCAGCCATCGATACTACAGGATAGGAAAACGGTGCGTTATAAAGAGGGTTCTGGAACACTAAAAGCGAATCCTTAGCTTCTTCGAGAGACGAGAAAACTGAAGAAAGATGAAAAGGGATGCGAGGGCTTGGTTCCTCGGATTTGCAAGAGATGTAATCAGGGGAACCCGCGGGCGTGGAATCTGAGTATATGGTATACTCTTCGAGACTAGGCGAGGTCGTGAAATCTAACTGAAGGGTCGGCAGGATATCGATCGTTGATAAATTTACTGCGGGATTTTCCCTTTATGTACGTCAGAGGTTGTCGGATGGATTTCACTTCTAACTTCAAGGAGAGCTAAAGTTGGGTTGATGGTTTCACGGGGGAAATTGTGCGAAGTTGAAGGTTCAAAAGAACTCTTAGCCTTGGGTTGTGGGTACTTAAGCTGGTAGACGGCAGTGGTCGCCTTAAGGGAACCTTTTGTTTTCAGTATTTTTTCGGGATCGGAAACGAGCGTGGTCTGTTTACCATCCGGGTTTTGTCTGGTGTTCTTTCGCCCGTAAGCCAGCTTACTTAAACGTGGAGTCGCCAAGTGAATGATGAAAGTTTAGCCTTAACAAGGTGTTCACCCTTTGTTCACTATCAAAGGGTAGGAACTAAGAATGTCGTTCTCCCAGGGAAAAGGTTTCGTAACTTCAGTCCCCGGCAGCGGCGCCAGAAAGATGTTGTTCCAAAGTCTGTACTTAAGGCTAGAAAGTACAGGGTCTAGGCATCCGAAAGTGGTGTGAAAGATAAAAAGGGAGAGGATCAACCTTCGGGAAAGGAAGCTAATGCTGATTTCTAAGTTGCCTCTCTCTCGCTTCCAAAAGTTCCTAGATGCTTATATCCCATTCAATGGCGGCCCATGAACGTTCTAGTTCTACCCAGGTGGTGGTTGTTTTAAGTATGGTGTCAAAAAGGTTCAGAGCGATAGTGGTTTGATCCAACAAGCCGGGTTCAATATTGGGATGTCTGGCAACGGGAACAGTCATAGAGGAACAAGGAAAGTTAAAGGAAAGTTCGAGGTTTAGGATGCTGCCTCAAATTTTGGATCGTAAAAAGAGTACTCTCGAATCCAAAATCACAGATAGAATGCAAACCAAAGGCCTTTTCCCATAACTGAGTTAATTTTTAATAAATCATGTGAGAAATGTGAGAAAAAATTAAGCTGTCTATAATGCGAGGCTCCTATCAAGGGAGAATCTCACCCTATAAACAGAAGAAGAAAAAGACAAGAAGAAATCTGATGAAGCATAAAATATAAAGATCTAAAAAAATTTCACAGGTCTTGTACCTGCTAATAGCCGATACATAGGAAAAACTGCAAACGATTAGACGTCTAAAAGTTGATCACCACGGTAGAGGTTATACTAAATTGCAGTGAAGCATTCATCAGACATATATATGCGAAATGAAATTGAATATAAGATAACAGAGGAAACAAACTCATAACTCAGTCTTGACAGAATCAGGGATCTTCGGATTGCTTTGTATTAATTTTCAAACAAAAACGTCTCTATTACAATCGGCCAAAAAAGGTCCAACCCTCTTTCCTTCTTCAAAATGCCTATATATACAAACTTCTGAACATTTGAATTTCAATCGTTCCCGAAATTTTCGGTTACAAAATGAGAAGTTCAAGCGTTTCGCTTTCTTTGCCTTTGTCATCTTTCATGCGGGTGGAACACCTTCTTTTCTTAACTCTTCGGGTTCTAAAAATAGAACAGGCAGACACTTGTCATTATTTGGTACCGGGAACCTGTCCTTTTGCCTGCTTGGTGCAAGTGACGCACCTCTCCACCAACTGGGCTATCAACCTGGAAGGCTTTGCTTGGTGGTTTGCCTCAAAAGTGTAACAATCCTTCGCTAACTGTGGCAACCTTCCTCCCACTTGTCGGTCTTCGACGATGATAGAACATAATTGTATACTTGATTTTATTAACCATTTATCCACTTGGACTATGTCAGTCTGGTTGATCTGTGATATTTCAGCCCGCTCTTTTTCCTCGTTCTCCTTGATATTTAGCAGGTGCTTGGCTATATCAATCTGGCCCAGTGTCCCAGTGCTGCTTTCATTATCGAGACTCAACAAACTTTCATCTATCAAGCTAAAGGTTTCTTCACAAGAGTTTCTTACCTCTTTAGCGCGTTCTCTGCTCTCTGATATGTTTCGCTCCCACGCCTTTAGCAAGATGTTACCTCTCGTCTACTCTGGGATGGAGAGCTTGGAACTACTGTCCATTTCCTTTTTCGTCGTGGCTATGACAGCCTCTTGGAAAGCGACCCGAGCCGCACCAGCTTCTCTTTCTCTCAAAGAGATGTCTTCCAGCACTTGATCAATGATCTGGCAGTGGTTTTGAATGGTTTCCACTTTAGCGAGTAAATCTTGTTGAGCTATTGACACTCTTTTTCGGATTTCGATAGCTTGGGATTGGAATATCCCGATATCTATCACCTGGCTCTCGGCGAAATTTAACTTTGCCTGTAACTGCCCTATCAATTCTTCTTGCTAGCTTATTTGTGACTGACTGGTCTGGGCCGACAGCTGTGTTTGTTCGAGATCGGATTTGAGCCGCTCGATCTCTTTTTGATCGGTTGCTCTGACTAGCTCTAGACCTGTGTTCCCCTAATCTCTGACGGTAGCTTCTGTTGTAGCTAGCTTAGCCTCCAAAGTTCTGATCAAGCGGTTCTTCCGCGTTAATTGTTCTTTTAGGGATCCGATAGAGTATTGGTTGGTTGCAGCAAAAGCCCCCAACGTCCCAGATATCTGAGTTGTAAATTCCCCCTTTTTCATGGCTTTTCCATCGGCCAGGATTTTGAATTTTTTGGCTACCGTGCCTGCTTCTCGGTAAAGCTCTTGCTTCACAACGGCCTTTCTCTTCTTATCGAAGAAAAATTCGTTCAGAGGCAACTCTTCTACAGTAATAGGCGTTAGTTCTTCGCCGAAAATCCATCCCTCGCCGGGGATCGCCTTCGTGGACTATAGGGGAGTAACAGAAACGATGGGACTGCCGATTTCCTTGGATGATTTCCCCGGGGTAACAATCGAGGTTGGCTTGCTTGGAGAGTTGGGGATCTCGGCTTCCTGTTTTGAGTCCCCGGTTTTCTTTTTCTTTTCCTGATTTTCCCCTTGGTCAGGTCTTCTATCTTTGGAGCCCTTGGCTTCTGTTTGCTATACATCTGCAGTCGGTGGGTTCTTACCCTGTAAGACTGGGGGAAGGCAGCTTTGTCGGTATTCTTGAAATTTGAAGAAATCTGCCATCTCCTCGGGCGACAGGGTTTGAATCCGACTTAGGACCTCGGCATAAGATCTCGCCCCTCGAAAGATGTCGTCATGAGGAGAATGCTCATGTTCATATCTTTTTAGGCCACAACTCGCCATGTGATTACCCACGACCTTATGTGGGTCATGTTTCTTAAGCTCAATGTGGACCAATTTAATATCCTCTAAGGTCGCTGCCTCGGCTTTTCCGTGTCCGAAATCTAATAAAGAATATGTATTCAAATGAATGGGGAAGGGCAGCCATACCTTCTTTGTAAAACTTTTAAGCTCTTTGCTTATGCCACCGATCACGGTTTGCCTGGCGATTTCGCAACATACCAGCCTATCCGGAATAAATAGTGGTAGAGCATACGGGGGCACAAAGGCACCGAAAACCCTGATGTATGAAAATTCTGCTTCTACATACCAGTCAGCCACACTACTCAAGTTGGTGGTGATGCTATCTGAAATCCTGGGCGATGGGTTACTGAAAATGGAGACATGCATCGATACCATTACCCAATTGAAAATCTCGTATATGAATTCTGTGGCCTTATCCTCCCAAAGTTTTGAGTGATAGTCATGGATAGGCTCAGCATTAGATGGAATCCAGCTCCAGCTCATTAGAGGGAAAGGCGTCATGAAACAAACAGCGTCCATGATGTAGGCGGACATGAAAAATGAGGCGGCTTTCCCATTCGCCTTCTGCGCTCGATATTCAGTAATCCGACTGGTTAGACTGTCTGACAACAGTTTGGCCCAGTTGAAGGAAAAACCTTCAGCGACTCTGTGAATCAGAGGCACCCACGGGAGGTAAAAGTGTGCGGTGTCCTCCCTCCCGTACAACCTACAGGTCATCATTGCTATATACCTGAATTGTGGTTCTAAGGAAGAGATTGAATAAACTTCATTACCATCCGCCCTGAATTTTGCGGGGTGCGAGACCCAATCTTTGATCAGATCAGACAAGTTTCTGTCGTATTGTTGGCATTCCTTCCGCTTGAAATCTTCCAAAAACTCGGCATTGTATACGAAGTTTGGCGTGGGTGACAATTGATACATTGCCTGCAAATGTTCAAGTCGAAAAGTCTCAATCGTCACCTGCTGCTCGCTGATAATAGTCCTGGTCGGGATATCCACATGGTCTAGTGCCCATCTGATCATATCATAATAGGGAAGGAGTCGTGGCCTTGCCGCTATTTTGTGCATCTCCGCTTGAACGACGATTTTGTATTTGGTGGCCAAATCGTCCTTCTCGTTATCGTTGGACTCATCTGAACAATCCACCAATTCGGACTAAAGAATGTCGGAGACGTATGACCAGGTTTTGACGATATCAATACTTCAGGGTGAAGTATCGGAAACAGTGTCTGAGCCTTGCCCTAAACTCTCAGCAATCGCCTTGGACGCTTTTCGTGGAGACATGATAGAGGACTCTGTACTCAGCTCTCCTGTAGTAAAGATGTAGATACAGACAAAAGTTAGCCTGATGAAAAAGCTTCTTTGCGCAAAATAGAAATGACATTTGAAATAATGAAAGAAAGAACTCCTTTATCTTAGCCATTTAAAACTCCGATGTCCTTGTGAACAGAACGGTCAAATCATTTTAATGAAAGATTTGGTAGTAAAAGCAATATCCTTATCTGTCACTTCGACGTATCTCAAATAAATGCCATAACTTTTTGACGAGTCGCAACATAAATTAGCACAAAGACATTTAAAATTACTCTGTAGACGGTGTGTATTAAATTTGTATTAATGCATTTATTGATCTGGCTTAGCTCCTTTAATTAGGTTTTGTTTTAGTCTTTAATCTCCTTTTTCGACATTCGTCGTATCGAGAGAAATCACCCCTTCCCTTTGAGCCCCCAAAACCCGAAATCGCGATGATGCAATTTAGTTTAAAAAACATAATCTGCATTAAGTGCTTAAAGAATATCGTGACTTGAGGCTACGAAGGTATAGTTCTTTGGAAGAGCGATTGCTGAGTCGTGAAACCCCGACAGTGTTTGACTATGGTTTAAAGCGACTTACCCCCGACACTAACCTGGGTGACTTTTGAAGTCGTCTCGCAACTTCGCATATCAGAGTTTGAAAACCTTGCCACTTGTAATTCCCGAAGCGCGAAAGCGCGAGGTAAAGAAAAGTGATAGACTTGCTTAATGGTTAGGCGATGATGATTTGGGACTATAACGGCTATCACCAGTTCGCATGTCGAGGCAAATTTTTGATTGCAAAAATTATATTTCAACCATTTGTAAAAGGCGGCTCCAACACCCTAGATCTAGCATAGAAAAACATAAACAACCAATATCTCCTGAACTAATTATGGAGATATTGTCAACAATGAATAAAAAATGAGGTGGTTATGCGACCTATACAATGATGTCCACATAAAGGAGGAATGAATCAAAAATATCCACAACAAACTCCTCAACTAAGCTTAAGCCAAATAACTCAACAACCAAATCATACTCCTCAAAAGAGTGAAAGAGGCCACGCGTGTGGCACGTGTCAGATGTGTAGGCCCTCTAGAAGTGGACGACTCCATCAAATAGGCTCAAATCATGGTTGGCATAGTATCCAATGTGAAACATCTCGCTCAAAGAGTGGAATGACCCCCAACGACCTTGTCAAAGGGTCCAAATGACCTCCATAAAGTGTGCAACCACCCTATCAAAGTCTTCCCATGCAATCACAACAATCCATGCAAGATATCACAATGATCCATGCAATGTACAACATCCAAGTCAAGGCTCACAATGTCCAAGATAGTCACAAATCCCAAGGCATGTATCATAGATTCCAATGTAGGTACATTGATCCCAATGCAGGTACACAGATCTCAAGGCATGTACACAAATCCCAATGCAACATAAATAATGAGTCGTGTCAAAGTGCAAGTGTCATTGGGTAGAGATATATTAAGTATCATATTCTAACTTCACAATAACTCATAGAATTCATTCCATTTGCCAAGTTAAGATATATTGGGGACAACATCAACCCTTATTACATGTGACAACTCCTTAGACAAGAAGTAGTTCTTAGGACACTAAGTGAAGTGTATTTGTAGTGATAGATGATATGACTAGGTGGGTAACTTCATGAGTTGAATTGCATAGCCAAGTTAGGTTTGTTCAAGATATTCCTCCACATGAGCACCTTCAAAGATGAGGGTGCCCCTTTTTGCATTGAGTTACCATTTCATCGGCACTATTTCTTACTGCTCCTTTTTTTTCCTTTCTCTTTATTTGATTTGTCCATTTTTTTAGATATGCATTGTTAAGCATGGGACTTGGGGCATTGGCCTCATAGTGAGGTGGCATAAGCTCAAGCTTTATTTTTGACTTTTGATTTTTACATTTGCTGCATCAACCTCAAGCTTATAGCTCTTTTTTTAGATGTGGCTTTTCTCATGGGACTACGAAGCATGAACCTTGTTATGACATATGACAACCAACCATGAGTGGGAAAACAGAAATCGAAAGAGATGGAAAGTGTTAAGTATGGTTTGGGCTATGGACACGCTACACCTTCCTAGGCCTCTAGTAGTACAACTCAACCCAAGAGTGACAACACTTATCTAAAGAATGACTATGATCCACCATGGCAAAACAAGGCAAATAACATCAATTTAGAGTGTTATGATCCATTATTAATTTATTAGACTTAACCAACGTTCACCACATTCACAACAAATACATGAGACACTATCACCTCATATGAGCAATGAAATGAAATATGACAGTGCACAATATACATATCAAGCCTTGTAGGCATAATCATCAATGAGAGTGAGCTGAGCAAATGTAGAGAGCATCTCTGGCCAAATGTCCATGGAAAACCATAGATCTCATATGTGGAACTGTTGACTGTGATAAGAATCACAAGTGAAAAAATCCTCTAGTTATCCCTACATGTCAAAGGGATAACATTGTTCATCACAGTATTTCAATGGCTAGAACTTATTGTACATTGCCCCCACTAAATTTAACCAGATGTCAATAGGATCTCCCTTGTATTCACACTATTGGTGGTATGATTTTCACCAATTGAGTAAGAATGGCGCATGTCTGAGCATGACAGAGGAGATTTTGTCTTCATTGCTAAACCAAATTGTACAATAGGTTCCCAACTGCTAGAGCAAATCATTCAATGCTTCACCACCCATCTTGCCTTAAAACTAAGGGATGTTGATGTTCGCCTAAGTGTAGAAAGGATTGTGGCCACCAAACATGTTAGATCCAATGTGCATATATGTGTAGGTGTCGTTTAGGGATGAATCCTACAGGGTATCTCATTTATGTCAATACATCTCCTCTTGTTGTCTTTGAAATACACCCTCGACGATGGCTAATGCCCACATTTGCTAGCACATCTCAATCATGGGATCATCACCAAGGGGATTTTTGGGGTCGATGTTACCTACCATTAAAGGTCGTGGAGAGTGTGGAGGAAGGAGAGATAGAGAAGTAAAGTCGATTCCAAAGCTTGCACTATAATCTTGTACACCGGGGCATCCAATGTTAAAGAGTTGCCCAATCAACTTACTCATCACAACTCTGATACCACAAAATCTAACAAAAGGTGGGATCAAGAACATTGGATGTGTAACACTACGAATAGAGAACATCCACAATTGTGAAGTGCACGAGCATTGAAAACTTCTTAGCACAATTTTAACAACAACAAATGTGTAATAAAGAATTTCAATAATGTGTTGCAAAGTGCATAGTTGAATAGACACATAATAATATCAATGAAGATGTGTAGTAATAGGATATACTTAAACAATGAATTGTTCTGCACAATGTAGACCAATCTATATTGTTATGCCAAAGAGAACTAGAAAGCTTTCATGAATATCAAAAGCAAATCCACACAAGACAAAAGATATATAGCTCAAATTGTACACTTATTATTGTCATTACAAAGTGTTTTAAAAATTGAGCATTGCAGCTATGGAACTACAAAGCAACAATGTGTGCTTCTAGCCTTCTGAAAGAAGGTTACGGGAGTTATTCACCCTAATGCATGAAGAAGAGTAGAGAAGGGACGAGAAGAGAAGACAATTTAAGATGTTGAGATGATGATTAAAAATGAGCTAAATCATGATATAATATTTATACATGAGCAAGGTGATTATTATTTTATCCAAGGTGGGTCCAGACGATCAACCTTTGGTCACCATGCTCGAGGGTAATCACTACTTTGAGGCACAAAATCAACTCAGCCCAAGCATATACTAATTCATTTAGGGTTGACACAAGTTGTTGGTTGTTGAACTGATGTTGTGGAATCAGGATGCTTGGCACAATCACGGGAGATCTAGCATCGAGAATGTCTAGCATTGGATCGACACTTGAGGATGCTTTGCACAATCACAGGAGGTTTGATGCCAAGAAAGTTCGACATCAAATTGGCTTTGGCACTTGGTGAAAAGTGAATTTGATGCAACAAAAATTGTTGGTATTTTGGCACAACATCGTCCCAATGCAACAAGACCAATTAGGGTTGGACATTGTTTGCAAGAGTTACACGTGGATCAAGAAACAAGTATTCAGCTACGTTGATATAACACACAAGCTAGTGTTGAATTCTCTTATTATGTCAAGGATTGAAATCCTTCTCATGCTCATGACAAATGAACCAACTTAAGAGTAGAAGGGTGAGGAGAATTATTTCTCTGAAAAAAGATAATCAATATTTGCATCAAAAGCAAAAAAAGCAAAAAATTATTAGGGAAGGTTTATAAGGAACCAAGTCATACCAACTATCATTATGATAGGGTTTCTAGATACAATCCAAGCAAGGTAAGAGCAGCAATCTACATGGGGAACAAATACAAAGGAGGAAGTCTAAAAAATTTACCAATTTAGTGCCTTCGTATAGGGCCTAAAATTGTGTCTAGACAAGGGGATCAAAAAAAAAAAACTCCTAAGTTGTTTCTAAGAATAGAACATAGGAAAACCACAAAGAAAACTGTATTTTTAAACTAAGCTACCTAGCTCCAAAAGTTACCTTCAATGCAAGACTCTTTAAGCATAAAGTGTATCAATTGGAACCCTAAAATCATTGCCTTCACTGAATCAAGAATAGCATGTGATAATAATTTAGTTCGATGTGAACACCATGGAGCATAAAGCCACATTCCACAATTTAGTTTATATGGTTTTGTATTATGGCTAGGCACCAAAAGGTAAATAGGACACTTGAGCTCAAAGGAGCTTAATTTTCCCCTTGGAGGTTGGAAACTTTAGGATTAGTTGATCCAAGCATGTTAAATTTATTATCCAACCTCCTCTATGTACTCAAAGTAACTAAGGCAGCTCACAAGGGCCGGTTGTCAATCTGTGGGGTGAGTTGACAAGGTTAAGAAGATCTACAACCAAGTGAGTAAGTGTCATAACAAGTTGATGGATCTCTTCCATACCTTGCTAATGGAAAGAATGTAAATTGGAGCACGAAGCCATCCAAGGAAGGTTAAAGAACTCGTTGATGGTTGAGAAGGGGTCAAAATATCGAAGTCCAATCCCTATTCAACCTCATTCTAGCAATCAGTAATATCGGAATGAAGATTGAATTGTCACCTCTGGAGTAACATTTCTATTTTTGTTATTACAAGTTTTTTTTAAGACCTACATAGGTCTAGAAGCAAAAGTAACGACCTGGTTGTATATTCATATGAAATAGGGTGTCTTAGCTTCACACAGAAGCTTGAATCTAAATCTAAAGAATATGGTATTGATTTTGCAAACCTTTGAAATAACCATTTTTTTATTATTCTCTAAAGTAATGGAAGAATATTTTTTTCTAACCAAAAAGAATATGCTCGTATGTTTCTTTTGTTTTAGCTTTTACAAAAAAACAGAGAGAGAGAGGGGGGGAGGTTTAAGTAAAGGTTAAGAAGTTTCAAATAATTAACACTTCACATTTCCAAGAAGCAGCATTCAACTGAAAATCTGAGAAACAGTTTTATAGGATTCTATACCTACCAAAGTCACTAATACTATAGATTACTCCATGAAAATATTTTCACTTTACCTACTTCACAATCATTCCAATCAATATAACGTGTTATAGAAGCATATTAATCCAGACTTGTAAAATTTTGATGAGTAAGTCTAGACAAAGAAAATCAGCGCCCTTATTTGCTGCTGTGTTCATTGGTGGTTCATTGAATTCCTTTTATACATTTCATCTTGTGTAATAACTAGTTTAATCTACTTCTTATAAACTGTCCTTGTCACTGCATTGGACCGCTAATTATGCTATCTATTAATCGAATACAAGGAGAATGGCATATCACGCATAAGAACGAGTTTCAACTTTTTCACTATTGTAAAACGGAAATGTATATTTTACGTTACCACCTAGGTCCTGCGGGCAAGCTAAAAAAATGCAAGTTACCAGTTTAAAGGTAATCCCTTGGAGGTTATAGACAGTTATATATCTATGAAGCCTAAGAAAGATGCACCCCGGACCCAAATATTGTCTACCAAACTGAAAAATGATTCCTGATGCTCAAATCAGGCGGAAGAGTAGACGATATCAATCGCGCTAAAATATAATGCCTATTTATCTCAGAGACATAATTCTCCAGAGGTGTAGAATATGATAGAATATGATAAAATCCACATCAATAGATGATCGAAATGCAATTTCGCGAGCACCAAATAGAGTCCAAAAGGATTCCATTTAACTTTTTCCTCAATCGAGATATTAGGTACAACCCATTTTAGTAATTTTACCCCTCACTGCACTACGAACCAACCTTATGCTATAATATGGTCTGAAACATATATCAACAACCCTTACAAGATTGCAAACAGGGTCAGATCCTGTGTAAGGACAGAGAATAGGCATGATGGAATAAAAAGGCAACCTACCACAAGATTTTATCCAATTCTTATTTGCAAATGAGGTTTTAAGGTTTAAGATGCATAACATGAATCAATACAAATCCTTACTCCAAATTTAGATTTTCCAGAAACAGAGTGTTCCGTCAGAAGTATAAATAGAAGCTCATGAAAAGAGATGTAATGCTAAGAACTTTTGCATCATCTAGGCAGAGGGAATGGTACGGGGGTTGTGGATAGATGTAACATGCATGCATACCACTTAGGTCGCAGGGTTTGCCATCCACAAGTATTGCGTCCTGCTCAGACTTGCCAGTGGAGTAGCCTTTCTTGACAAAATACCCCAAAAGATTGCTCCAAGTAACGAAGGAGATGAAATCAGGGCCTCTGCTAACATAGATGTCGTTAAATTTGACGCTTGATGGGTTCAAGCCAAAGCTCCTGGATATGGTGCCCACGTCCAATTTAGCGTCTTCAGTAGCCACGAAGTCTAGCACCCTCTCAGAGCCAGGATGGCGTAGCTTTACTACTATGCATTTGCCCATTCTTATCGGAGGCTGGTTAACAATTTTGATTTTATACGTTGGATTAAAACTTCCTTACACTCCTCTGCGAGCATAAACGATGAATATATATGGGTGCATCTCAATCTGGTTGCCTCTAGAAGGGTTTAGAAATCCTTCGTCACGTGTCGATATGGTTTAAAAGTAAGTTTGGCGACCGCCTCCGCCCGGGCTGGCCCCGCACTGCTCCGCTCCATAATACCTATTATTATAATAATAGGTGGGAAGAAAGAGTATGTGTTTTGTGATTGTTCGGAAAAGTGGAAAGAGAAAAATATTTATTTTAGAATGTGAGGCAGCTAATTCTTGGAATAATCTATTTAGCAAAGAATTTGTTGAGAAGCTGGGAGCGATTATTGTAAAACTTCACAGGAAAAGGGGAATACAAAAGTCAAATGAAAAAACAATCTGTCCCATAGGCTATTTTTAGCCTCGTGGATGTTAAAAATACTTTCTTTCTTTCTTTCTTTCATATTGTTTTGTTTTGTTTTCTTGGCGGGTGGTGTTTGAGATGCTGTGGGTTAAGTGTTCAGTGAAGTAAACTAATTCTATTCTCTTCTCTTTTGGAAATTATAATTTTATGGTATGAAGATGTTTGGAAATTATAATTTTATAGTATGAAGATGTAGTGATAAGGTGTTTCTTTCGGATTCATCCCATTAGTTTTTTATTTGACGTTTCGGACCAAACAAATGTGGTCCATCATAAGGAAGAGTTTTAAAATATGAGGGAAATCTGAAAAATCATTAGGTGTATAAATATGAAAAGTTTTTTAGTAAAGAGCCAACTTATTAAAAATACATAAGACCTAAAATATTACTAATCAATTATTATTAATCAGTTTCTAGAATCTGTCCTTGTGGTTAGTGTTGGGATCCAACTTTAACTAATCTTCCAGGCATCATCTTTGTTTAGATTGTTAGGTTGTTTTTCGATTTCGATGGCTTCCCTAAATTTTCTATTGTGATAATGATCTACTTCGGCAAGAATTTTGGCCTCTTCAATAGAAATATGATAACTGTTGGACTGAATATCGACTCACTTGAGCTCTGGATGAATCTCAGATGATATCCCTTGGGGGTTGTGCACCTCCTAGGCTCTATCAATGCACCCTGGTGATTCCACCAACAAAATCCACTGATATTTGTCTCGAAATGTGTGCCCTAGCCTCCTCTGTACTAGGTCGAAAGGGTTTCACCGGATCTGATCTGGAAAGCCCCATAGAAACCCAAATGTCCCTCCTCAAGAACTGAGCACTTCCTGGTTGTTTGATGCGCCCTGGCAGATTCCACCATTAGAATATGATGAATGGTGGCTCAAAAGAAGTGCCTTGGCTTCCTCTCAACTGGGTTGGAAGGATCTGACAAAATAAGCCTTGGTCTCATCCAGCTACACAAAACCCTCTATAACCCTTGCGCCCTCACTGGCTGCGTTGCAAAAATTGTGATTGCATCTATATACTCCTGATCTAGCACGATGAAATACCTAGATGGTATCTCCAATGGGCTAGGGTGTGTCTTCCAACACCAAAACCGATCTCAGTTGTGGTTTCCTCCAAAAATCCACAAAACATCAAAGGGGTCGACTTCCTCCTTTAGAACATGTCTTCCCCGATCTAATTTTCGTTGACATCACTTAAGCTAAGCGCTTTTCCTCCTAAGTCAAGTGATTAATTAATTAAATCCCTCCCTCAACACCTTTTTCTTCTATTTCTCCGTTTACTTTAGCTTAAATGACTTTTCCTATGCTTTTTTGGCTTAATTCATCGTTTAGCCATTTATTCACCCTTATTTTTCCCCTTGTTCCTTGTTTGTGCCTGGTTATAGTCTACGAGAACAGATAGACTACTAAGTCACTCCTTGTTGGCCTACTCTTGGGAACGAGACATCACAATCCTCCCTTCCTGATATTGTTTGTCCTCGGGCAACATCAATCATGGGTGTTGCAATATATGCTCTCACTCCCATGTAGCATCCTCCACTAGAAGTCCCCTCCATCTAACCAAGCACTTCCTGATGACCATGCTCCTCAATCTGCGCTCTCTCTACTCTAGCACCTCCTCTAGTACTAGCTCCAACGGACCCTCCTCATCCAAGGGTGGAAACTCCTCTGAAATGCTAACATGTTGCCCCACTGTCTTTTTAAGGCAAGAAACGTGGAACACGTTGTGAATCTTGCTACCCTCCGATAGCTCTAGCTCGTAGGCCACTTCACCTACCTTCCTGTTGACTATGTATGGTCCATCGAATCTAGGCTTCAGCTTCTCTACCCCGCTTCTTTTTAGGGAAGATTGTTTGTACTGTTGTAATCGCAACAAAAAACCCAGTTCCCTACCTCAAAACTGTGCTCTATCCTCTGTCTGTTTGCATAGGTCTTATGTTGGTTCTGAGCTACCTGTAAGTTCTCCTTTACCGCCTGTAGAATCCTCTGACTCTCCTCAACCCAGTCTTTGGCCTCTAGGACCCTGTTATCCCCAAACACAGTCTCCACAAAAGAGGGTGCATCGTATCCATACAATGCTCTAAACAGTGACAACCTAATAGACATGTGGTAAGTTGTGTTGTAACAATACTCACCCATGTGTGTTGTTGCCCCCCCCACATAATTTCTCAGATACCCCTCCACCCATTTGTTGACAATCTATGTATGTCCATCTGTCTATGGGTGGTAGCTAGTACTCATGGCTAACTCGGTGACCACCAACCGGAAGAGCTCCTACCAAAACGTGTTGATGAAGTGCCCATCTATGTCACTGACTATTTGCCTAGGTAAACCGTGCAACCAGAAAACCTCTTTGAAAAATAGCTCTGCTACCTATATGGCCTTTTAGTCCATGGGTATGGTAAAGAAGTGTGCAAATTCGGTGAGCCTATTGACCACTACAAATATATTGTCCCTCCCCTGCACTCGAGGAAGACCTGTAATGAAGTCCATAAAAATGCTCTCCCATTTCTGCTTCGGAATGGGTAGAGGTTGAAGTAACCTCGTGGGGTGTGTCTGCTCGTACTTGTTCTACTGACAAGTTGTGCACTCCCGGATGTGTTTCAGTACATCATCCTTGAGACCCTTCCATGATAATCTCTCCTTGATATGCTTGCAAGTTTTGAAGTATCCCTGATGCTCGGTTGTAGGTGAATCGTGACACACCTTTAAAATATTCCCTTTCAAGGTAGATTCTGAAACCAAGTAGATCTGGTTCTTGTAGAAAATGACATCGTCTAGCACCTGATATCTATCATCAACTACTTTTCCATCCAATACCTCACAAGCAAATTTGTTTTTGGAGTACTCCACCAGCAAATGTGCCTTCTAGTCTATGCAAATATTCATCATCGAACACCCTAATGGCCTCCTGGACAAAGCATCTGCTATGACGTTCATTTTTCCCTTAACATAATGAATGTGAAAGTCAAAAGATTGGATCTTTGAAACCCACTTATGTTGTCTCTTGATGAGGTCTTTCTTATCCAAGAAATACTTGAGACTATTGTGATCAACCTTCACTACAAATCTGCTACCCACCAGATATTGTTTGAATTTGGTTAAGGCATGTCTGATTGTCGGCATTTCCTTGTCATAAATCGAATAGAGTATCTCTGACTCGTTGATCTTCCTGCTCTCGAACACAATGGGATGGCCTCCCTTAATCAAAACTGCTCCAATCCTCACCCCTAATGCGTTGCACTCTAAGACAAACGACCAAGAGAAATACGGAAGAGCTAGAACATGGCATGTGCTCATAACCTCCTTCATTTTCTCAAAAGTCTGTTGTGACTCATTTGTCCAATGAAAAGCACCCTTCTTGGTTAGATTTGTGAGCGGTGCTCCCAACTGTGAAAAGCCTCTGACAAACCGCCTGTAGTAACTACATAACCCAAAGAATCCCTTCAACTCTGTGAGGTTCTTGGGAGTTGGCCAATCCAGAATGACATTAATCTTCTCCTAATGAACCTGTACTCCCTTCTCACTGATGATATACCACAAGTACAGTAGTTCTCTCATCTCGAACTCACACTTGGACTCCTTGGCATATAATGATTGTGCCTGCATAATGCCCAAGACCTCTTCCAAGTGTGCCAGATGCTCATCCCATGTCTTGTTGTAAATCAATATGTCATCGAAGAATACCAAAAGGTACTTCCTCAATTGTCCCCTAAAGATATGATTCATGCAAGACTGAAAAGTGTCTGGTGTGTTGGTCAACCCAAACAGCATGATCAAAAACTCGAAATGTCCAAAATGGCATCTGAATGTTGTCTTCTCTATGTCCTGCGCTCTGATGTTGATCCGATGATATCTTGACCGTAGGTCAATCTTGGTGAAGAAAACTACCCCATGTAGCTCGTCCATCAACTCATCTATGCGCGAAATGGGGTACTTGTTCTTGATCATTTTCTTATTGAGAGCTATGTAGTCAATGCACATCCTTAATGTGCCATCTTTCTTCAGTACAAGAATGATTGAAGAAGCAAAAGGACTCGTGGTGGGCGTGATGTGCCCCATCGCAAGAAATTCTTTGATTTTTTTCTCGATCTCGTCCTTGAATCTCTTGGGGTGCCTATAGGGCGTGGTGATCACTGGTGTAACCCTTGCCTCCAACTCATATGCTTGAACCCCTTGTCTGGTGGCCTCCTTAGTGGTATCGGCCCAAACATTGGCCCATACTGACTCAGAAGCTTTCTGATATGTGGATGGTAATCATCTATGCCCTCTTAATCCTTCTGGGTGGTGATCAAACACTTTGTTGCATATGCTACATCACCGTGATGGAAGATCTGCTTCATCATCTTCCCTGATACTTCCTTGGGTTCTCTTGTAGACATACCTCTTAGTACCACTATCGATCCACTAGCGTCTCTAAAACTCATAGTCAACGTATGATAGTTGAACTTAATCCCTCCCAATGAATATAGCCATTGTACCCCCAACATTGCATCTATATCTGACAGGTCAACTACATAAAAGGTATTCGTCATGGTGTAGTTTTCTAGCTTGACCTCTAGATCTGGGACCATGTCCAAGCATGTCATAGTATATCCATCTGCTACTGCCACGTGAAACCCCTCAAACTCCCCAGTGTGTAACCCCCTCCGGGCTACTAAGGACACATCTATGAAATTGTGGGTGGCCCCACCATCAACTAGAGTTGTCATTCATTGCCCCAGTACAAGGCCCTTGACACTGAGGGTGTTGTACTTGGGTACTCTGGAAAGGGTTGCTATGGTTCCCCCTTTCACCTCTCTATAAGGTTTTGTCTCCTCCTTTGGTTGTGCCTCTGCCTCTATCTGAGGTTTTTTTGGATGTCGTTATGGCTCATGTGTAGTCTCATCCTATGAATTGTTGTCTTCTTGTGCCCCAATCTCCTCATCCTCCTCCTCACTGCCTGATTCCACCTCATTGTAGTGGATTTGTTCCTTTCCCATGCATCTATGCCCTGAGACCCAAGGGTCTCTGCAAGAGAAGCAATCTTTTTCCTCGTCAACTCTTGTTTGGTGCCATCATCCAGCTTGGGCTTACCTTTCCATTCCCTCTGAGGATTTTTTTATCCCTGTCTCTCTATGGTACAAAGGGTTTGGTAAAGGTTTTGGGTTTCTATGCCGAGTCACCCATGTCTTGGGTGCGCACAATGGCCTCATGTAGGGTGTGAGGCTTAAAAGCCTTAACCCATCCCCTCAATGGTTCTTTCAATGCCTCGATGAACATCATCACCAATCTGTGCTCTCAAATATCTTATACGACCACCGCCTTTTGTTGGAACTCTGTGATGAAGGCCTCAATTGACCCTATCTGTCTCAACTCTGTAAGATCCCTGAAATGGATTTTTGGATCTCTCTTGTCAAACCTCTCCATCAACCTCTCGATGAAATCCAAGTATGAAGTAATGTGGATGTGGCCCAAGGTCACTAACCCATGGTACCACCACTCGTGGGCCTCCCCATCCAAGTGCAAGGTGGCGAAGCTGATAGCTTCAGATTTTCTCATCGGGTTTAGCTTGAAATATGTGTCAATATTATGTACCCATGCCTGAGTTTAGCATCATGATGACTCGTTGAAAGTAGGAATGTCCATCTTTCCCACTTTATTAATGAAGTCCATGTTTTGAGTTTGTGCATTGCCCCTCTATGCCTCCCGAGGTCTGTTTTGATACCTGATCGAACAATATTCTAAAAAAATCATGTCTACATGTACTCTCTGAATGGGTCTCTTGGCACTGTCTGCCCTAGCTGTCCCAATAGTTGTCCCCCTTGGAACTAAGATATAATGGTCAGGGAATCCTCCCAAACGATGTATAGCCACGGATAGGTGAAGGATGTCCACTCGCTCCACCCAGAGATCCAATGGGGCCACTGGTCCCGCCTCTCTGGTGTCCTCCTGACCCACTCGCTCCTCCTATGACATTGGCACCCACAGTGCTCACGTTGTGTTGGATCATCTGTGTGTTGATGGCCATCTATGTTATGGCGTTCATCATGTCTCGTTGTCCTCTGGCCAGGTCATTCAAGATGGTTTGCGTACTGTCGGAATGTTTCTCGGGGACTTTCTCCCTGCCCCCTAGTGTCTCACGCCTGTCACCCATAGTCCTCTCTATATATGCCTCTGTGTCAGAACTGATGTGATCCCTGTCCTCTAACTCTGGCTATGTATCTGACTGAGTGTGGAAGGGAGTGTAGTCTCTTCTATTCATGTCTCTTTTGTATCTACTATGTCCTCTGCGGTACTGAATGTGCTCATCCCCAATATGTCCTAAGCCCTCTGGTATTCTACACCTATTCCCGGAATCATAGGGTCGTGAGAAGCACTTCTTCAAAGGATAGTAGGAAGAAGGCTTTGATAACACCGAAATATCCTAAATTTGGTGGATCTGGATATTTATTGTTGTACTAGTGTCAAGACTCTCTGAACTAATACTCTGGGGGTTTTTGGATGCATTTTAGTTACTTACTTAACATGCTTGGTGATTTTCTCATGTGTGTGTCATATAAACAAGGTTTGAGCAGTATATATGATGTATGCAAAATAAGGAACCAACACAATCTCAATATCATGTATTATATGGAAAAAGCAAGAAATACACTAATATGTTGAAAGTAGAGAAATAATCATCAGCTAGATCTCATGGATTGTCATTGGAATACAATGCAACTAATATAAAATACCTGTGATCAGAAGATGTGGATAGATCTACACATGCATGGATAGATCGCCAACATGCAGCTCCGAAAACTCACGACAACTGCAACAAATGATGGATAAACTCTCCCTGGTGGCTATACTCAATCGATTGGCTTGAAAATTGTCCCAAACTAAGTGCCCTAGCCTCTAGGATCCTCTTAATAACTGTTGGACCAAAGATCGACTCACTGAAGCTTTGAATGAACCCTAGATGATATCCCTTGGGGGGTTACACACCTCCTAGGCTCTGGCAATGCACCCTGGTGATTCCACTGGTGGAAACCACTAACATCAGTCTCGAAATGTGTGCCCTAACTTCCTATGTATTGGGTCGGAAGGGTTTCCCCGGATCTGATCTGGAAATCCCCCTCGAAACCCAAATGTCCCTCCTCAAGAGTTGTGCACTTTCTGGATGTCTGATGCACCCTAGCAGATTCCACCATCAGAATCTAATGAGTGGTGGCCCAAAAGAAGCACCTTGGCTTCCTCTCAACTGGGTCGGAAGGATCTGACGAGATAAGCCCTGGTCTAGTCCAACTACACAAAACCCTCTATAACCCTTGTGCCCTCACTATCTACGCTGCAAAAACTATGACTAGATTTGTATACTCCTGATCTAGCAAGGTGAAACACCTGGATGGTATCTCTGATAGGCTAGGATGTGTCTTCCAACACTGAAACCGATATGGGTGGTGGTTTCCTCCAGAAATCCACAAAACATCAAAGAGGTTGACTTCCTCCTCTAGAACATGTTCTCAACTCAAAATCATAACATAATGAGGAATTAGGTCAAATTCCTCCTTTTATATCTTCCTCGATCTAATTCTTTGTTTACATCACTTAATCTAGGCGTTTTTCCTCCTAAGTCGAGTGATTAATTAATTAATCCCCCGCCTCAACACCTTTTTCTTCTATTTCTCCATTGACTTTAGCTTAAGTGACTTTTCCTATGCTTTTTTGGCTTAATTCATCGTTTAACCATTTATTCACCCTTATTTCTCTCCTTGTTCCCTGTTTGTGTTTGACTATAGTCTACAGGAACAAAAAGACTACTAAGTCACTCCTTGTTGGCCTACTCTTATGAACGGGACATCACAAAACATGGGGTGGTATTGGGTTTGTATCAAGATCAAAAGGAGTGTGATCTCAGAATGGCAGAAGTTCAATACTTATTTTAGATGTCCCTATGGCAATCTCAATGTGCTTGAACAACTTGTGGGAATAGAATTTGGTCAAGATATCAAGTGAAGTTTATAAGTTTTGAACCTTGACCAAGGGTGTAAAACTCCTTGCTTTGAATAGCTAGTCTCAAACTTGTTGGGCATTTTAAATGGCAAGCAATAAGGAGAAAATAGAGGTGGGATTGAGTATGTAATATATGCACACATTGGATGGTCTCGGTGGTGCATGAGCGCAAGAGCTAGGATTTCAAAATTTGTGTCAGAGTTATCTCTTCCATAACGCCACCTAAGAGTAAGAGCTATAGATCCTCCCTTGCTCACCTCTCCAACCCAAAATTTTCTTATGATACAATGTTCTTCAAAACTTCGGTAGAAAAATACCATATGCCTCTCAAATAGATGGAAGAAAATTTGTAAGAAAGATGGCTCAAATCAGTCCTAAATCTAATCATGTCGCCATCAAGGAGAAAGACAATTATATTTATGAAAGAACCTAATAAATTAGTGAACAAGGTTATGGCCCTCCCCAAAGGCACTTGAAAATTAGCTCACGGATAACTGGATTACACTCATCAAAAGCCAATTGTATTTCTAAGTATGTAGTTGCATTTACTATGCATTCTAGTTTTAATGGAAGATCATGACCTCCTTTTTCATAACGAGCCTTCTTTTGTAGGCCCTAGAGGAAATGTATTTGAACTAATGGATGTTGCACTTCATCCCATAGGAAGACATGCCTACTTTTGTCTTGATATGGGTAACACTACCTCATCTTCCCCTCATTATGTGGAAAGCCACAAGAAACAATCTCGATAAATATGTAGATAGATATAACAGAAATAATTATCTTAGGAAGCCTCATGAAGTTTATAACAGAAGCTATAAGAGTTTTGGCTCATTAAATAATGAAGTAAAATGCTACAAATGCAACAATTTTGGACACATGGCCAAAGATTGCAGATTGATTGTTCTTCCAAAGGAACCAAAGCAAGATTTTAACAGTCATGTAAAAGAACCATCGAAGATATGGAAAAGGAAGCAGGATAAACTGAACATTAAAGAATGTTCAATTGCTCTTCAAGCTCAAAGCAAAAAAAGTGTTCAGTTTGTTGACAATGGTCGTTAAAATCATATGACGGGTGACAAGGATAGGTTCGTAACTCTAAAGAAAGAAAGAGATGGATCAGTTTCGTTTGGCAATGATAACTCAGCCAAAATTATAGGAAAATGCATAGTCAAGCTTGGAAGTCAAGATGCCATGGAAGAAAATGTTATACTTGTCGAAAATATGAAGCATAATCTGCTAAGTGTGAGTCAAGTGTGTGACCAGGAACACACACTTCTATTCGACTCAAAGAAATGTGAGATGAGGAAAGAAGGATTAGGCAAGTTGGTGGCAACAACAATATGGACTTCAAACAACATATACAACTTAAATGAGATCATAAAGGAAAGATGTTGCTTGGGAAAGGAAAATGAAAGTTGGCTTTGGCACAGAAGAATGGGTCATATGAACTTTGACAATCTTATCAAAATCAGCAGAAAGGAAGCAATAAGAGAAATTCCTGAAATTTCAAAGCCAACCAATACTTTGTACAAGCACTATCTACATGGAAAACAAACAGGAAGTGAGTTTAGAATAAAGGAATACTCTACAACAAAACCATTGGAGATTGTACACATCAATATATGTAGACCGATGAGAACAAAAGGGCTAAATGGTGAACAATACTTCATGCTACTTATTGATGATTATACAAGAATGGTCAGAGTCTGTTTTCTCAAGAAAAATTCAAAGGCATTCAAATGTTTCGGGATATTCAAAGATATGGTTGAAAACGAGATTGATTTGAAAATCAATTGCTTAAGGTCAAATGATGGAGGTGAGTTCACATCAAAAGGATTTGTGGACTTTTGTGAAGAACATGGATAAAAAGGAAATTCTTAACAGTTAGGACACCTCAGCAAAATGGAGTTGTTGAGAGGAAGAACATAAATACACATGAAATGGAAAGAACCGTGTTGGAAGATTCCAAGTTGGGTGACATATTTTGGGTACAAGCAATACATACATTCATTCATATATTAAATAGAGGAATACTTAGAAGTAACAATGACAAGACTCCATATGAACTGTGGAAGGGGAGACAAAGAAACATCAATCACTTTAGAGTGTTTGGAAGAAAATGTTACATAAGAAGAGAAGATAACAAGATTGGAAAATTTGACTCTCGAGTTGATAAAGGCATACTGGTTGGTTATTCAAGCAAAGGCAAGGCATACAAATGCTACAACCTAAGACTCAACAAAATAGTGGAAAGCATCAATGTAAAGATTGATGAAACAAATGTAAAGAGAAGAAAGTAGAAATTCAAAGAAGCAGGAAGCAGAAGAAGAACTAAAGGAAGAAGAAGTAGGGGAAGAAGTAGAAGAACCAGAAGAGAAGCAACAAAAAGCATAGCAAGACGAAACATAAGACAATCAACAAGATTTCCAGAAACCTGCTAAAACACCTAATTGTGGGGTTCAAAAGAATCATCCACTAGAACAAATTATTGGAGATAAAAATGTAGGAATAGAAACTAGAGGAAGTAGATGATCATGAAAACTAGAACAAAGACATCTAGCACTATTATCCATAGTTGAACCAAACAACTTTGAGGAAGCCAATAAGGATGAACATTGGATCAAAGCCATGGAATAAGAACTGAATCAAATAGAGAAGAATGAGACATGGGAACTAGTTCCAAAACCTAAGAACAAAAATGTGATTGGTACAAAATGGGTGTTCAGAAACAAACAAAACGAAGATGGACAAGTAACCCGAAACGAGGCAAGGCTAGTATGCAAAGGATATGCTCAAGTTGAAAGAGTATATTTTGAAGAAACTTTTGCTCATGTTTCCATAATGGAAGCAATCATAATGATCTTGGCCTATGCATGCTCCAAAAGGATCAAAGTATATCAGTTGGACATAAAATCAATGTTTCTTAATGGAGAATTAGAAGAAGAGGTCTGCATAGAACATCCAGAAGGGTTCCTATTGTTAGAAAGGGTCGATTATATTTGTGAATTGAAGAAATCTCTATATGGACTCAAGCAAGCCCCTAGAGCCTGGTATTCAAGACTGGACAAGCACTTACATCAACAAGGATTCATAAAGGGCAATGGATATAATAATCTCTACATAAAAGTTGATTAGGGCAACATACTTATCATTGAAGTATATGTGGATGACATAATATTTGGAAGTGACGATGACAGGTTGAGTAAGAAGTTTTCCAAAGACATGTAGAATGAGTTTGAAATGTCCCTACTTGGTGAATTGATTTTCTTTTTGGGACTCCAAATATCTTAGCTAGATGAAGCTGTTTTCATTTCCCAAACCAAGTACATCAAAGGAATGTTGAAGAAGTTCATAATGGAAGATTGCAAGTTGAGCAAAGATGACAAATCTAAGGAAGCAGATCAGAGACTCTATAGATCGATGATTGGCAACCTACTCTATGTGACATCCTTAAGACCAGATGTGATGCAAGTAGTTGGACAGGTTGCAAGATTTCAAGCAACACCGAAGGAAACTCATGTTATGGCAGTAAAGAGGATCTTAAAATATCTTAAAGGAACAACATAGTTTAGATTGTGGTATCTGAAAGGTAATAAGCTGACTATGGTTGCCTACACAGATGCAGATTGGGCAAGAAGCATTGATGATAGAAGAAGTACTAGTGGATCAGCCTTCTACTTGGGTGATTTTTTGGTGTCATGGTTAAGTAAGAAGCAATCCTCGGTATCCTTGTCTACGACAAAAGCATAATATATTGCAGCAACGACATGTTGTACTCATGTCCTCTGGATTAAGAAAATTAGCAAGAAATACAAGTAAAGTATGATGAGCCTATTTTAATATTCTGTGATAATACCAGTACTACAAGTATCTCCAAAAATCTAGTGATGCATTCCAAGACCAAGCATATTCTTATCAAGTTTCACTTTCTACAAGAACAAGTCCCAAAAAAGAATATCAAGTTGGAGTACATTGGGCCAAAAGAAAAGATTGCAGATATCTTCACCAAACCTCTCCCAAGGGAGACCTTTGAGTATCTTCAACAGAAACTGGGAGTAGTTTCCGCCCCACAGTGATCTACACAACATCTTGCAAAGAAGACAAGGGGAGAGAATTCGTCAGGGGGAGTTACCCTTGGCCATTGATGTCAAAGGGGGAGAGAAAGAACAAAACCATGAAAACAAGGGAAGCAATGATCACATGGGGAGTATGAGTGTTGCCATCAATGCCATAGGGGGAGATTGTTGGAAAATTGGTTGTCATTGATGTCAACCCTAGAATAAGTCTAGAAGCCTCTTGAAGTGATGGGTGTATTTGAAGAAGTCTCCAAAGTGGTCCCCTTATGGCATAGCTTTAAGCATGGCCCTCATGAATAGATGATTTGAAGAAGTCTACAAGAATTTCCATAAGTATGGTTAAGTGGTTGAGTAGTTAAGAAGCCTCTAAGGTGTGGTCATGAAGTCGAAAGTTGATTGAGGAAAAAGAGAGTGATTTGCATTCTTCCTTCTTGATGGGACCTCATGTGACTTCTGCATAACTCTTTTGTTTTGATTCCTTTTCTGTCATCATGGAGCTTGAATCCTTCTCAGTATGCATTTGTTTGTATCCTAGTCCAGACTTGTCATGGTATGGCCTTTGAATGGTTATGTTCTATTGCATGGCCTTTTTTTGAAGTTCCTTCCTTAGTGAGACTATTTCTGCTTCTAAGCTCTCCTTCATTTTCTCCTTTTCTTCCAATTGGTTTTTTAGTATTTCTTCAATCCTTCTGGCTTCATCTACTTGGACCTTTAGATTTATAATCATCTACTGGACTTCTTCAAAGTTTTTGTTGGGATTTTGAGAACCCTCCTTTAGCTTGATCAATTCTTCCTCGAGTGACTTGTTTTTCTTCCTTTCTCGTTTTAGCTCACTTAAGGCGTTGATCATTTCCGCTTCAAGATCTACTTCACCTTCTTCTTCATAATCTTCTTTGTCACTTTTTTGAGTTTCCAATGCCATAAAGAGAACTCTTTATGATTCATTATCACTATCATCATCCTCATCATATGAGTAATTATCTTCTTTTGAGTAGAGGCTTTTCTTATATTTCCTTTCTTGTTTCCATTTTGATATTTCTTTCTTGGGAACTCCTTCTTCATCACTTTCTAAATTCTTAGCATAAGGACATTTAGCAACAAAATGACCAATTTTACCACAATTAAAGCACATTAAAGGAAGCTTACCTTTGTACTTGCCATTTTCTCTCTTCAACTTCCTTGCAAAATTGGCTATTTCTTCATCTTCATCTAAATCATCGTTGTAGCTGCAACTTGACTTTGAATTTTGTCTATTCTTTCTTGTCTTCTTGGATGCTTTGAAAGTTGCTTCCTTCATGGATGGATAGTCCTGCTCTGTTCTCATTGCATAAGTTGTAAGAATTCCATGTAACTTGTCCATGTTCAATGTAGCAAGATCTTCTCTTTCTTCTAGGGCTGAAATCTTAGGATCAAATCTCATTGGAAGAGACCTTAGTACCTTTTGAACAATTATTGGTTCTTTAATTTATTCTCCTAAGCCTTTAATAAGCTTCACAATTTCATCAACTTGCAGAAAATAAGTTGCAATATCTTCATCTTCCTTCATTTTCAGTTGTTCAAATTGACCTCTATAAGTTTGAAGCTTGGCTTCTTTGACTTTAGCATCTCCTTCGTAAAAAAAATTAAGTTTATCCCAAAGATCCTTGAGTCACAATGTATAACCTTGACATATACTAAACTAGCCATGCCACTTAGAATAGCATTTTTAGCCTTTGAATTGTTTTCACTGAGTTTCTTTCCATCTTTATCTGTTGGGGGACTGGCAGGTGCCTTGTATCCATTTACTACTGCTTGCTAGACATCAATTCCATGTTCTTGCACAAATATTTTCATCCTTCTTCTCCATAAGGCATAGTTCTGACCATCAAACAATGGTGTTCCATTCTTAGTGCACTCCATGATCTTCCTTCCAGTGATTAGACTGTTTATGAAGGACCTGCTCTGATACCAATTGTTGGAATATTCACTAATACTGAGAGGGGGGGTGAATCAATATTAGACACTTTTTACCACTTTTAATCACAATATGCAAGAATTTAAGATATCAACAATTTATCACTTATGATTGCATTCAAGATACCATAAATACACAGTACACAAGAATTTTACGTGGAAACCTAAATTGGAGAAAACCACAGAATGTTCTCTTATATATATCAGAATATTACATTCATAGGAAGCACCAACTTCCAAAATTCTCCAGCACCAACTGGAAGGAGGCTCCAACCCTCTAATTTACAGGTTTCAGCCTAAAGGAATTTGCAACTCCCTTTCCTTGGCCCTTCCTTCCTCTTTTGAATATAAATAAGAGAAAAATAAACATGTCATTGTTCATATCACTGATACTGATATATCACCATCATCAAAATTGATACAACCACATAAAACTCATGCCAATATCTCCAAGAATATCCTCCAAATCATGTGCTCAAATCACCATGATATGCATCAAACTATGTGCCAAGACATCCAAGATATGCCTCAAAGAATATAACATGCCTCAAAACATATACCCAAAATATGCCTTAAACATGTGCCAAAATATCCAAAATGTACCTCAACAATGTGCCAATACCTCCAAGATATGCCTCAAGCATATGCCATAACCTCTAAGATACAAACCTCAAAATATATAGAATAACTTACCTTTAAACATGTGAACAATCTAGTGCATCAAATATTAGATATCCAGACCTTCTTCAACTTCAACATCAAGAAGAATACCTTCCTCGAAAACTTTCCTTAGCCTCGCGGGACTGGACTGAGCAATAGGTGGGGCCTCGTGTGACAATACCAAGATAACCAGTGGGGTCCTTGTGGGACACCCTGTACTTGACCCACGGGGGTCACCTTAGATAAAGTTTCCCATAATCCCTTCACAAATATGCAACTCTGAGACTTCTATCCTTCGCACTGCTCTGCTATCTCACTTGTGTCAAGAGATCACATACTTGTTATATTTCGCACACTTGATTGATTATGAAATGAGAGGCTCTTGATGGGTATTTATATTTTTCCAAGTACCTCCTTTATTTGACTTTAGGGAAGACCTGTAACTTCTTGTTGCAACCATTTTTCTCCTTTTTCTGATTTTGGGGCCGACCTATAACTTCTTATTGCTATTGTTTAGGGGATTTTTAACCATACTTTAGGGCTTCATCTTTAAGAGGCTATAACTTCTCAATCGTGAGGAACCACGTGGCGTACCACCTATCGTTGGAAACAGATTAACAAGGACTATCAATCCAATGAGGTTTTGGATCCATTTGTAATTTCCTTCACTCTCTTTTTCCTCAAGTGTCCTCTCGTGAGGGCCATGCTTAAAGCTATGCCATAAGGGGACCACTTTGGAGACTTCTTCAAATACACCCATCACTTTTAGAGGCTTCTGGACTTCTTCTAGGGTTGACATCAATGACAACCAATTTTCCAACAATTTCATGGAAGGAATGGACACAGTGGAGTTTATCATCATGGTCAAAGAGGCAGTTCATATAAGCCACTATTAGATATAGTTTTAATAATGTCCATTAGAAATAGTTTCAATAAGTTTAAAAAGTTATTTAGTTTGCTTACACACTCTTATTGGATTAGGAAGTTTTATGGAATCTTACGTGTATTCAATAAGATAATTAATGAGAGAGGGTGATGTTGGTTTATCCTTCTCCTTTCTTGTACATTGTTATTTTATTTTTCTCTCTTTTGATCCTCTATCATAACATTTCTAGAAGGAGATGAATGTTTTGGTCATTGATCTTTGTTGGAATTCCTCATAGATGGATTTTAATGCAAATGAAAAAATTTCACCTCAACCCCAAGGTTTCCTAGATCTATTTGTTGTGAAATTTCAACATTAAGGTTGAACCTTAAATATAAATTACAACAATGTGTATTTCATTTCTATCCAACCAAATATGCAAGGCAACCCAAGAAAATAAACAACAAACAAATGTACTTCAAGAGAAATATTTTTCCAACCCTTTGTGCACAATTCCCAACATATAACAGATTTGAAAATTACTTATTACATCATATTTATTACATTAGATCATTTAACAAAATCTAAACTATTTTGTTAAATCAACATGCATGACTAGCACTAGAAACTACTCAATCACCATGAGAACATAAGTTGAAAAATCAAATCTACAAGTACACAAAGTTTGGATAGCAAAGAATGATTCATGTATACATAAGATGAAGTTACAATCACATACCAACAACTTAATACAAGTTGGTACAAATCATGCTCTCTAAACCCTAGCTAAGGCACCCACCATAAATAACAAACCCTAGCCATCAACGCATCTTAGCTAGGAATCACTCTCAACCAAAGTAGTTCACCCCACCAAAGGTCCACAACTAACAAGCATATAGACTGGTGTTGGTCTAATTTACTTGCATAAATCAGGACATTAAATTATCAATCCGGAAGTCCGTAAACTTGTGAGGCACAATCACTGCATGTAAGGGAAATAACTTCAAAATACAAATTGAGAAGAAAATCCAAACTTGAAGATGATCATCAACTACTCTTTGAAATCTAGAAAGTGGAATCTATCCTAATCTTTAAATCTTCAAATGAAATCTAATTCTTTCAACCTTAGGTTATCACTTGCCACTAGTGAAAAATCAGACTGCACAGTGAAATATGCAACTGGTTGTGGGCTCTTTGCAACAATACTCTGTCAACTAGTGAGCTTAAAGGTTTTGAAATAAGGTTCTAACACACATGCATAATGAAAAGACTTGAATTAAATACAATTCCTTCAAAAATAAATGTTATCTCTACTTAAACTATTGCAATGTAAAGCAAAATACTAATTAATCAATCCAACAAGAAAGTAACCAATTTTCTCAATCTAGACTAGAAAAGCTTAACACAGAAAGAATATCAGGTTGTGAGGTGAAATATGCCTTGAGAAAGGCCCAGACAACAATGCTTTTTTCACTTATGTAGGTTATTGATCAAGGACAAAATTATATGCACAAATACTTGAATGGAAAACTAGTTTAAGAAAAGAAAGCATAATTGAGTCAAATCTAAATGGTTGATTAAACATGCATTAGTGCCTATATTGGTAGAAATGTCGGTTGTAGTGTCTTTGGCTCATTCCCTTAGGTGGCTCAAGGACTTGCAACAATACTATGTTAGGCTCCTCAATCTTTTATCCAATAAAGCATTGTTAAACTTGAAATTTGAAAGAAAATCTAATTTCTAGTTGAAAGAAATACTTGCTACAATATAAACAAAGAACTGATATACATATATAACATAAATTAAAGAAAGCAAAAAGAGGTAGGATGGATGTACAATAAAACATAGTTATATACATATGGAAAATGAGTATGCATGCCTTGGTTTGGTGGCCCTCCAAGCCTTCGCTTGCACACACAATTGAAACTATTGACTGAAGAACTTCAAAGCCACTTTGTATTAATAATGGAAACATATACAACACTGAATAATTTTTATATCAAGAACAATAATCAATCTCTCATTATGAATTATGAAATCCTCCCCATTATAGTCTAGCTCTTGAGAATTTATACAAAATGAAACAAAACTATTTAGGCTCAAATCTCTCCCAAAGATTGATGACTCAACAAACAACTTCCCATTTTAGCCGGGTTGAGCTCATAATGAGTGATTTCCTCCATGATTTGATGGGCAGTTTGAATCCCTGTGAAAAACTAGCYGCACATAAAATATGGGTTTTACATATTTAGAAAAATCTCCAAATCTCCCAAATCTTTTGGCTTCTCATGCTTCCAGAATTTGTACCTCTTTGAAAGTTGGTCTGTTGTTTGAGTTTTCCCTTGGATGGGCTCCTAATTTGTTTYCTTTAATATTTTGAGTTCCTCTTTTAACTATTAATTCTCATCCTTTATTTGAGCACTAGTTTCCTTCAAGAGTGCATTCTCAACTTTTATGTCTTTCTAAAATTATCATGTCTTTAATTTCACTCTTGCGCTTTCTGATCTACCTCTTCTTCTTTTTCACTTTACTCTTTGGATGAATATTTTCAAGGTCCACCTCAGTTGACTTAAATCGTATTGCCATTGTCTTCTAATTAAACCCTCCTTCTTCCATCCTATGTTTATAAACTTAGATTTCTCACAATTTTAATGCAAGTTTTGTCTTCAAGTTCAATTCAGGGTTCTCATTGTCTCAATGTATACTCTGTTTCCAATCTCTGTCATAGATTCTTTACAATGTTAATGTGACTCTGGTTAGGCGGAAATATTGTCGTTTAATTCCGTTGTAGTACATGCCCAACTATTTAATTTATTAATCTGAGGTTCATAGGCTTATGAAGCACACACACTATATATGTAGGACTGAAGTAGAAGTAATCTAATCTAAATTGCTGAAATTAAATTAATCTAAGAAAGCATTGGAAGACTAATCTAGGAAAACAGGAAATTAATCTAGGAAGCAATACAACATGTGAAGAGTTGGATGACAAAAGACATATGTGAGCTCACACAATATATCAATCTCAAATTATATTACAAGAATCAAATGACAAAGCATGAAATAATAACAATGAAAGAATCAAAGCTAATAATCCCCTTCTCCTAATTACAAGACTAAATTATGAATAACATTATTCTAACTCCCAAACTAATCTCCCAATTATGAATAACATGATAATCCTCATGAAGAGAGAACACTCTCTTATATACATGAGAGTCTCGAAGAGTGTCATAATTACAGATCCACTATTCTCTCAACCATTCTCAACTACTTTCCCATTATTAGAAGATATGATCCCTTCAAATCCTCCACACATCTCTCACATATATTAGATAGGATATGCCATCCAAATCTTGCATGATCTTCTCCTTTGAATATGCTTGAATGATTGTCCCAAATATTCTTCAAATCTTCAAAGCTTGAAAGATGAAATTTGAATTTGAGGCTAAGTGGTAATATTTGACTTTGTTGAAATCTTCACATATGCTTGCACACATCATCAAACTCATCCAACCTTGATATGTAATGAAAATATGTTATTTTTTCTAATAGTTAATCACAAATTCACTTATAATATGGAAAATAATAAGGAGAAACCCAGGTATTATTATGGAAATGGTATGATGGAAGGTTAATGGGACGATGAAATGTAAGGAAAAGTGAAGGAAAAAGAGGATATAAAAGTGACATTTCTGAGGCCCAACATACCCCCCAACTCAACTTGTTGCATGTCCTCATGCAACCATGCATGGATCTTCTTAAGAACTTTTGGCATTCAAACTATGGCTTTGATTGATGATGTCTTTTTAATAAGGAATATTTCCAGGGTGTAAAATACAAGAGTAGCAACATGTAAAATACATGTGTAACAACATGTAATATATGTGTAACAACATGTAATACATGTGTAACAACTTGTGAAATTTTCTTATGGTTGGTTCTTGTGTGACAACCATGAATACAAAGAATGTTGGTTCTTGTGTTAACAATCATTCATTTCACTTATTGATTTTCTTGCTGCAATAACTTGGTCATATATTCACTGGAAATAATAAGCTATCAATGTGCATAAGAAAGCATCATTGTGTATAAGAAAGCCTTTTCTTTATCTTTATGAATCATGCCAATATGTGTATCAAGCAAAATGCAACAAAGTGTCGTTGGAAAAGAAATGTTAGTAAACCATAAATGGAATGATGAGATGGTAAAATGGAATAATGGTATGTAATGAATATAGGTTCTCTTCCCCCCCCAACTGAAGTGGTTTCATATCCTTATGCAACTTGGCATAGGTTATGTAAGTGAAAAAGGAAATAGTGCATGGTGAGGGAATTTTCCAAAATTATTCATTACTAGCAAATAAGGAATTACATGATTAAAGATTAGAAAAGAATACACCTTCACTTACCCAATAAGTAGATGTAGTTGTTGCGACTGTTGGATTAGGAAAACGTGACTGGTGTTGTAGCTGCAACTGTTGGAACAAAGAATATTTGACTGTGACTGTTGGAAGATGGAAGGTGTCACTGCTGCAGGATCATGAAGATGGAACTACTAATGTTGCTGCTGCTATAACTGGATCATGGAAATGAAGGAATCTGAACTGCTACTGCTGAATCATGTGGAAGGCAGAGAATATGAAATTGTGGTACTCTCATAGATCTGAAATCAAACTGCTGCAACTGCTGAGGGGATCATGAAAAGGTGTATAGTCTTCACTTGCTACAAAATCGATGGTACAATTCTCATCATGCAAATGAATGTGTTGATGTCGAGCATGAAGAGAAATCATTGGATTACCGACCATTGATGAATGTCGTTAACCAATGCGAGACAAACTCACTAGTGATGTCAATGAGTGTCAAGGTACCCAAGTACATCTTGCAAAGTGCAAATAGATGTGTTGATGTCGAGCCACTTGTAAGATCTAACGATCAAGGGGCATTGATGTATTCCCATGATTGTTAGCAAGAGAACTTGCCATTAAGGCATGCAAGCCTCTAGGTACTCAAAATGAACTCTAGTCTATATCCTAGATAAGGTGTTGAGGTTGATGGGGTAAGATTATTGAAAGGTGGGCCTTAAGGAATCCCACATCAGTCAATGAGAGTTTATAAAAAGATTGGTAGGACTATAGATGTAAAGATCTCAGTAGCAACAGGGTTTATGGTAAGGAAATGTAATCATGGAAAGGGGGTTTGTTTTATTCAGGAAGAAAATTGGAAAGGCAAAAATGAATTGAAAAAGATAAGGGAAATGATGTATGCAACTCAGAAAGATAAGCATGTGTGAAGTCATAATGGATAAGGCAATGGAAGATGGCTTCAACACCAGGATGACTAATTCTTTGAAGGAGAAATGGGACAATGTCACAGCATCAAATTTGCGGAAAATGCAAAAATTTGGCAAAATGTTTCTGTGTATCAACAAAATGTTGTTGTGTAACATCAAAATATTTCTGTGCAACAACAAAATGTTTATGTGTAACAACAAACATCAGGATGCGCAAAAAGTTTCTATGTATCAACAAAACTGTTTCTGTTGAGTAACAACTCCTTCAAGCTGTCTAGCAAAGCATGTGTTTCTGAAAAATGTTGTGATTCATGAAAATCACTACAGCAACAAAGTGCGAGTGTCCTCGTTCCTGCAAAACTTAGTACAAATTTCTGCATAAAAATTGTGAGATTTGCAAAGAATATATCATGCAAAACAGAAATAAGTATGAATGCGAGAAACTCATAGAAATAAACTGCGTTTTTATACTTGTTGTCCTTGCATACTGGTTTGTCTTCGATTGCCGTGACAATGACTCAAAAAAAACATAAATCGTGAAAACAACTTAGGAATTTTTAGAATGTCCATTTGCAAATTTTTATTTTAGTTTTGAAGTGTTTTTTATATTTTTATTTTTATAATGTTTTTATAAGTTTTTTTTTTTTTAATAAAACAAAAATAGTTATTATTTTTTTCTTTGTTTGTTTTTATTGTTTTTGTTTTATAATAAAACAAAACAAAAACATATATAAAATATAATTTAATTACAAAACAAATGTTTATTTCTATTTTGACAAAAACATAAATAAATGTTAATTTTATTAATTATTTTTGTTTTTATATAACAACAATTTTTTTTATCAACCCCAAACAACAATACAATAATACCAATTATTGTTGGCAAATTATACTAATACAAAACCTTACAAACTGTAATTGTCATACAAAAATCATGCGAATTATTAGAACCAAAATCCAATTTTTCTTATTGTTTAATAGGAACGAGGAAAATCCAAAGAGCGTTGATTAGTAAATCAAATTGGACTCTTAGATCATGTGCCACGTGGAGCAGAGTTGTTATTAAGTTGAGTTCTTCTTCTTGGAGGGTGTCGTATTCAAACAGTTCAAAACAAATCATTTTTCCCTCACGCGGTCTACAAAACGGAGCTTCGAAGAACCCTGAATTTCTCCCAAATGGTTGTGAAATCCAGAAAATCACTCAAGAGTTACCTAATTGCCTCCGTTCCCAAGAAAACCCATGTTTTATTTTTTTTTCTAATTCACCTCGGTTTGCTCAGAAAATGCATTTTAAAATCATGTGTTTTAACAGTTACGCATTTCTGGCAATTACGTTTTCTGGCAACTACCTCTGAAGAAATTGAAAACTGGATGATGCTTAATGTGGTAAAATTTTCAGAGCTTGTCTCTCACAGAGAAGTTCAAATCGATGGTCATCAAAATTCACAGTATTGCTGTGATTCAAGCCAAGGACTGAGATATCAGATTATTGCGGATGAAGTTGGATTGTGCACAGAAAACAAAGGGTTTGTATTTCTATTAATCACAATTTTAGTTTCGTTTTGTTTATTATTATTTCCTAATGCCTTTATTGTTTTATTGTTTGCAGATCTACAAATTTATTCAATCATTGTTACAACAAAAACGTCATTGTTTCAACAAGTAAAATTTCGCTGTAACAGCATGTAAAATTTCCTTGTATCAGCATGCTGTAACAACATGTAAAATTTTCGCTGTAATAGCATGTAAAATTTTCACTGTAAGAACATGTAAAATTTTCGCTCTAACAACATGTAAAATTTTGCTGTAACATCATGTAAAATTTTCGTTGTAACATGTAAAAATTTCGTTGTAACAACATGTAGAATTTCATTTTGTTTTTATTCATCTAATATTTTATTGTTTTATTGTTTGCAGATCTGCAAATTTAGCAAAAACATCACTGTTTCAGCAAGTAAAATTTTGCTAAAACATGTAAAATGTCGTTGTACCAGCATGTAGAAATTTCACTGTTTCAGCATGCTGTAACAACATGTACAATTTCGTTGTATTAGCATGCTGTAACAACGAAATTTTTCGCTGTATCAACATGTAAATTGGTTTTGTTTTTATTTGTTAATATTTTTTTACTGTGTTTATTTGCAAGTCAAAGAATGGACACAAAAACATTCATTCAAAATCATCCCTATTTTTTTATCCTCGCGATCGCACGAAGCACGGAGGAGAGCATACTTATTAAAAAAAATTAGAGCAAAAACATTGTTTTATTCGTTAGCATACCTATTCTATGCTAATTGAGAATTAAATATTGGTTACGTGTAGGCAAATTTCCAGTGGAGCCAAGCACGTAATAGTAACAACAATATGTTTAGTGGTAATTTTTCAAATGAATAATGGAATTTTACAAGAATGAAAGAATCTAGTTGATGAAACTCTAAATTAACAAAATTAAAAGAAAAATTAAAAGAATCTAACCTGGTAGTCGCTTGAAACCATCATTCGATATAGCTTTCGTCGGCGTAGTTTCTCTCGCTCAGATCATGTTGCAACTCCTCATTGTCCTCCTCGAGTTGTTCAGATGTTGATTCCTTGTTCGTTCATGGAGGAGTATTTAAGCTCTGGGCTGCTTTCAATATCTCCTCTTCGTGAGAAGAGGAGATCCCGGCTTTCACAAGGATCTGAGCGAGTTGTTCCAAGCTGACACTCATAGTTAAATAATATTGCAAAAGGGGTTCTTATAGTACCCAAATCAAAATAAAAAACTAAAAATCATACTTGCTGAAACACATGAAAACCTCTTCATCGTTGCAAAAAATTGAATTTGCAGAAATTGACATTGCCGAAATTGAATTACTAGAATTGAAATTGAAGAAAGTGAAACACTCCCTACATGCCCTTACCCATATGTCACCTCAGAGTTAGAAGCATGATTAATCAAACTAAACTCAATCCATCATGCTTCCTCGACAACGATGCCAAAATGTTAGGCGGAAATATTGTCGTTTAATTTTGTTGTAGTACTTACCCAACTATTTAATTTGTCAATCCGAGGTTCGTAGGCTTACAAAGCACACACACTATATATGCATGACTGAAGTAGAAGTAATCTAATCTAACTTGCTGAAATTAAATTAATCTAAGAAAGCATTGAAAGACTAATCTAGGAAAGCATGAAATTAATCTATGAAGCAATACAACATGTGAAGAGTTGAATGACAAAAGACATATGTGAGCTCACACAATATATCAATCTCAAATTATATTACATGAATCAAATGACAAAGCATGAAAGAATAACAATGAAAGAATCAAAGCTAAGAATCCCCTTCTCCTAATTACAAGACTAAATTATGAATAACATGATTCTAACTCCCAAACTAATCTCCCAATTATGAATAACATGATG
>ML782097.1:165946-193271 GCA_009831015.1 Picea engelmannii | reverse complement strand
GCCTATCCCCCCGACTGGGGGGTCTAGGGGCAAGTGGGCCCCCAGCGGGGGTTCGGGGGCAGTGTCCCCCGATGGGGGTTCAGGGGCAAAGCCCCCGAAGCAAAAATTGCCTTGTAAAAGTATATTGTAATTTCATTGTAAATCTGGACCGTTCATTATAAGGTCGCAGATCGAATGATAGAGATTATGTTAGGGTTTTCTGCCCTAGAAGGCAACCCTCTTTTATGAGGGAAATGTATTGTGGCTATGGTTGATGGTGAATATTGTATTCTGAGAGAGGAGACTGTGAGAGAAAGAAGAGGAAGTTACAATGAGTTTTGCTGTAGGTTGTATCCCTTCATTTGCTGGATAGTAATAAAGGAAGGACCTGGCAATTTCTCTGGTGGATGTAGCCCACACTGGGTGAACCACGTAAATTTGTGTCTCTCTTGTATTATGTGTCTTATGTGTTTTGTTTCTGCATTTGTTTTATTTTATTGCTCCACGGTCCTGTTTTTCTAACACATGGTGCATGATAAGATAATGAAGTATCCACTTTGGGTCGAGGCTATCAAAAGACTAATGTATTTGATGAATATAAGCCCAACCTATTTAGTTAGAGGAATCCAGGAGCAAGCTTAAACCAAAGTTAACTCATTCTCACGTTTTTGGAAGCATTGTGAATGTTCATGTTCCTAAAAATAAAAGAAATGAGTTGGAAAGCAAAACACAAAAAATATTTACATGGACTACATTGAAGAATCAAATGATAAAGAAGTGTCCTCAAACACATGATTATAATAGTAAGAAAAATAATTACATCAAAATATATTTGAGGGATAAGGGCCAAAATCACCTCACATTTGATGGAAGTGAGTATAAATAACTTAACTTATTATAACCATAAAGGTAGTTTCTAAAACCATAATATGGACAACCTATCACAAAATCACATGAGTATGATAGGTGTCCCTTTGACCTAGAATAATATTTTATTATCTAAAATATCATACTATAATATAAATTTAATTTTAGGATCATAATTACTAACATTCCCCTCTTTGATCCAAAAGTTATCTCGAGTGAACACCAAGTTTAATTATGAACTTAGTGAATTTTATTCTTCCAAGTGATTCGATGAAGATATCAAAAGTTTGATCTTTTAGAAGGCAATATTTCAGTTTGATGATTCCCTTTATGATAAAATTTTAGATGTGGTGGTGTTTTATATCAACATGCTTTGTCTTTGAATGAAACACTATATCTCTAGTTGGTTTTATTGTTGATTGATCATCAACCAATAACACAATAACTTCATTTTGAACAACCTTAAGATCCTATAAAATTCTGTGTAACCATATTATTTCACATGCTACTTCCCAAGTTAAAATATACTATGTCTCTGCTATTGAATTGCAATTGTTCCTTGTTTCTTATAACTCCATGACACTACAATAGATCCCATATTCGTTAAATATCCTAAAGTAGATGCCATGTCATCAATGCCTCTAGAAAAATTTGCATCTAAATATCCAACACGTTTGGAACTTTTGTTCCTTTTGTATTCAAGTCTAAAATCCTTTGTCCCTAGGAGATATCAATGTATGCTTTTAGTTACATTCCAATGACTTTCTCTAGGTTCCTGCATAAATATTGAGAGGACGCTAACTGGAAATGACAAGTCTAGACAAGTGTTTGTCGAGTATATTAAAGTTCCAACCAAGTGTTTATATCTGGTACTAATGTCAAGTCCCTCCCTCCCCCACCCCCCCCCCTTAAAAATTTAAAATTTTCAAGTTTTGTTCCATGGGGGTAAGTGTAGGTTTAAAATCCTCCGTACCAAACTTCTTTAATAATTTTGATATATACTTAGATTGGGAAATAAACATGCTCATGTATTTTTGTGTTACTTCAAGTCCAATATAGTAGTGAAGTAACCCCAAATCAATCACTTAAAAACCTATTTTAAGCTCCTACTTTACTTTAAATATATGCTCATCATTGTTCCCTATTACAAGCAAATCATCAACCTACATCACCAAAATGACTAAGTTTTTTACTTGAAGTAAAACATACAAAGTATCATTCCATTCACTCCTAAAAAGCCATCTTTCTAAAGATATGCATCCATTTTATCAAACTAAGATCTAGGAGCTTGTTTTATATAATTCCTTAACCAATTGGGACACTTTGTTTTCTTGCTCTAGAATTTCAAAACATATAGGTTGAACCATATATACTTCCTCCTACAAATCACCATTGAGAAATGAACTTTTAACATCAATTTGGTGCACTTACTATCCATTATGGGTGGTTAAAGCAAGCACCCTCATATTATTCCAGTTAGCTATTGGAGTGAAGGCTTATTTATACTAAATCTCTTATTTCTAAGCAAAACGTTTAGCCACTAGTCTAGCCTTACATTTATCAATTTCACCTCTACCTTATATTTTGTTTTCTAAACCCATTTGCAACTAATTAGTTTTATATTTGGAGGATAATAAAAAAATTCCCCAAGTCTTATTCTTAATCATTGTCTTATATTCACTTTCCATTACTTTCTGCCATTCTTCGTGTTTTATTGGCTCAAAATAATTGGAAGGTTCAATAGTCACATTATCTTTAAGAGCAAAATTCTCTCAACTAAATATTGAACTCCTAGTACATGTTTTATGTTTTTCATCATATTTGACTTCATTGAGAACTTGAATCGCCCACTTTGGAACATGGGAAATTTTAAGACAACCACCCCTAAATTTATATGTATAATAAATGGGCGAATCCCTATGGTACATATGATCATTTGAAGGCTATTTTTGTTATCAATATAAATGCATATATAATTTTTTGGCAAATCTTTTACATAATTATATAATCTTGAAAAATATTTCATTGGATTATAAAATGTTGTAAAAGCTTGGAAAATATTTCACTACATTATAAAATCTTGTAAAATATTGGTGAATCTTTCATTGAATTATAAAACATTATGAAGAATTGGATTTTTTTTATAAAGTATAAACCCATATATAATAATAGGAAAATATATTCATTAACCTGTAATATACTCATTTTATGTGTTTGGAAAAAGAAACATAATTTGCCCCTCCTCCGGATATTGTTGCAAGAATAAGGGGTTGTGTTTGTTAGGGTTCTTACTATACACTCTTATAGGGTTCTTGATAATATTTCACCACAAAGTTCCTATACGTGTTGATCTTGACAACCACTTATGTCAAGCTCAAGAAATATTAATATTTTCTCTAACACTTTTATTATGGATTCTTTATTACTGATTCATCAATTATGAAAGGACTCTTCAAACAAGTTCATCATAGGATGTTCTTGAATAGGAGGGCATATAATTATGTCCATCAACAACTCCAAAAGTATAAGAATATTGATAGGTCACAGTCCATGCATTACTTCCTCTCTAATCATCCATTTGTACCAAAAAATGACCCCTTTCCAACGAAGAGAGATAAATTTTATCCATTATATTTTTGTTGGCTTATAAAAAAGTTAAAAGACACATAACTTTGTAATGAATGTTGGTCATATATTAGGACTTAGAACTATAGGGCACAAAAACACCCACTGAGCATAAATGTTCACTGTTGGGTACAAATGAGACCATAAAAGCCTTTGGGGGGTATAAACTTAGACCTAAAATTTATAAATCAGATTTTTGGTTATCATAAATGCAATTTGGAATGATGTATCACATTCTTGGCTATGCATATATGACATGGCCATTAGGTAATAGGAAATGACATGTGTAGTCAATGTAGATAAATATGAATACTATGAAATGAAACATGCAAAAGCAAACCTTTTTAACAATATGCTAGCACAGAAAAATAACGATTGACTAAAAAATGTAGGTTGGCATGCCTTAGTGGAAATCACTGATTTTGGACATGCAATGGTGTTATCAAGTTTCTAAAATTAATGAGTAATGAAGAACATACATATTGGTTGAAATGGAAAATACATAATATCAATTTTCAATTTATTCTTAAACCACATGATACATCAACATTCATATTAGATTCCAACCATAAGATCCATTTTCAATTTAGACTCAAAACACATAAAAACAATTTTCAAAGTAGGATCAAAACACATGACATTCTCCTATCACAAAAACATACCAAATTGGTTGAAATTTGACTGAATAAAATTTCCTAGATGAGTTTGTAGTCACTTCAAATTTTCCATGTGCTCTTGCACAAGAATGTCTTGTAAACAAAATCCTATCTAATTTGCTAAAGTTATTCATCACAACTACTTGTATGCTACTAAGTTCTAACTTGCTTAGAGATAAAATGTAGAGATGATTTAAAAAATGTTTGCAATATACAATTGAGCACTCGATCAAAGTGTGAAACTCATTTAGCCTACTATACTTGGCATACAATCAATTTTCACAAATTAAGTGGAACTTAACCATCCCCCTCAATACAAAATATAGTTACAAAGAAACTATATGTTTGAAGCACTACCCAAAATAGAAGGCTTGACAATCTCTGCCTCAACATGCTCAACAACTTCAATGGATGGTTGTAGTGCATCCACATGTGACATTCAAATCCTATGAGCATAGATCTCCCCATTTTCTAGCATGACATGCAATCAAAGTGAATAATCTGTATAAGAGAAAGATCACAAAACATTAAAATAAATTTTTTTATACAACACCATTCAATTGTACAAAATGTCCACACAATGTTAATGATGTTCTTTATCTAATCATGATTCACAGATTGTATCTCCATTAATGTTCACCTATTAAATGTAGAAACATGCACCTCAACATAATCTTTCAAGTTTTGGTTCACATGCTCTACAATCAAGGGTGTGTTAGTGACCAATACCACTTGAGGTCTCACATTATTATGTGATCAAAGACTAAAGTTCATTAAGGAATTTATGAATATAGCTAGAATCCTAGAGGCTACATGTAATGTTCTTTTAGTCTTAACATCAAAATTATAATTGCATTAGAGGAGTGTTGGTCTCATGCTAATAGGTCTCCTACGGTGCATATACCTTTTTTCTCTTTTCTTAGCTAAGCATATCTCATACCAATAAGAGTTTACAAAGAAAATATAAAATAAGCATAGTAGATTCTAAGAAGTGAAGATGCTTAAGTCATGCCACAAAGTGAAATGAAATAAAAACGTCTTTCGTTGAACCATCAAATGCATAAATAAAACAATAATAATTATGGAAAACACATTGAATACCTAGAACATAACCAAATCCATATATTAAGCCTAATACCATGTGTTTCTCAAATAAACATGACAAAATATGAACAAAAGTCTTTTTACTCAACAAAGGTATTTAAATTTTACCCATACCCTTAAATCAATGGAAATTAGATGAAACCGATCAAACTACAAAAAAAGGTTTAATTAAGCATCAAATGACAATTATAAGTCTTCAAGGGACTAAAGTCTAACACAATACATAGCTACAATAAACCTAAACTTATGAACTCAACAAAATTATCCAAAAACAAGCAACAAACAAACCTTTAAAATTTGCCAACATGTCAAAGCTACACATCAAGGCAATTTCATGTACTTGAATGAGCCCCTTCTTGCATAGTGGAAGTCTTGTTAAATTGGTTATTTATCCTTTAATATTATGACACTATCTATGTGAAAACATAGGTATCAACTTCATCAAATTCTAGCTTCGTTTCCTATCACATACAAGAAAGAGTCAATGTAATAGTTAAATAAGAAAAAAACAATCTTAAAATAACTTGCATCTAAGAAATGTAGATTGAATGTTACAATGAAAAATACAAACTATAGAACCTATTTTTAATTGAAATGCAACTTCAAATTGACATGCAATAATCTTTCTACCATAAATAACTTCCAACTTACTCCAAAAATATAGAAACAATGAAGTCAATTAAATGACATGAATCACATCATCTGTGTTATTCCATTCACTATTTCTTGCACCACCAATGGAAAACCTATACCAAGATAAGAGTCTCCTCATGTATATTGGATTACATATATTCTTGGGGTATATCAATTTCCCAGTTCTCATCTTGGTCCTCATCTTCTACATTCTGAGCATGCTGTTCTCCAAATGGATTGTCATTATGAGCCTGCAAAACCTTATGTTCCATATCAAGTTCATTAGAGAACTTTGTTATATTGTTTTCTCCCTATATATCACAATCTAATCACCAAAGAGCTAGTGCTCTTTCATATGGAAAATTGTTAATGTCATACTTTGTTACATATAATCTTAAACACGTATCCATATGTTTATCAAGCTTGTCCCTCAACTTTGACTTCAAGAATGATAGTGCACTAAACATTCTCTCATGCCCCACTAACTACATGTAATTATATTTGAATTCAAGAATGATAGTGCACTAAACATTCTCTCATCCTCCATTGACTATATGAAATTCTCTTTTAATATTGGCATCAAAAGTTTAATTGCATTAGAGGAATGTTAGTCTCATGCTAATAGGTCTCCTACTATGAACACATAGGAACCTAGTGCATAGACCATTTTTCTCTTCACTTATCTATGTAGAGCTAATTTCCCTTTCTAAATACCAATAAGTCTTTTAAAAAAATAAAAAATAAACATAGTAGATGCTAAAAGGTGAAGATGCTTAAGTCATGCTACAAAGTGAAAGGATATAAAAAAATCTTTCCTTGAACCATCAAATATATAATGAAAGTAATAATAATTATGGAAAACACATTGAATGCCTAGAGAATAACCAAAGCATTATATTAAGCCTTATACCATATATTTCTTAAATAAACATGACAAAAATATGAGCAAAATGTATTTTACTTAACAAAGGTCTTTAGCTTTAACCCAACCCCTTGTATCAATGGAAATTAGATGAAACCAATTAGGACACAACAAAGGTTTCAATCAAGCATCAAATGAGAACTAGAAGCATTCAAGGGTCTAACACATTCTTTAACCAAAATAAACTCAAACATTCAAACTTGAAAAAATGCTCCAAATGTAACAAACAAATAAACAAACCATTGAAATTTGTCAAGATATCAGAATTAGACATCAACATAGTTTCATCTACTTGAATACAACCATTCTTGCTTAGTGGAAGTCTTGGTAAATTAGTTATCTATCCTTTAATAATAGGACACTATCTATGTGAAGAGATAGGTCTCGGCTTCATCAAATTCCATCTTCATTTTTTTTCACAGACAAGAAATAGATTATTTAATAGTTAAATATAAAAACATTAATCTCAAAATAACTTACATCAAGGAAATGTAGCTCCAATTACAATGAAAAATACAAAATATAGAACCTATTTTTTTCCTGAAATGGAACCTCAAATTGACACATAGTAATCTTGCTATGATAAAGAATTTCCAACCTACTCCACAAATAGAGGAATGATGAATCAATCAAATAACAAAAATCACATCATTTGTGCTATTCCATTCATTATTTCTTTCCACCAATGGGACATGTATACCAAAATAAGAGTCCCTTGGGCCCTCATATATATTGGATTAGATAAAATCTTGGGGTATATCAATTTCCTATTTCTCATCTTGGTCCTCATTTTCTTCATTCTGAATATGATCTTTTGTAGATGGACTATCATTATGATCCTCCAAAACATTATGCTCCATATTAAGTTCATTAGAGAAATTTGTCATATTGTTTTCTCTCCTTCTTTCATATGGAAAATTGTTAATGTCATACCATGTTACATATAATATTAAACATGTATCCATATGTTTATCAAGCTTGTTCCTCAAATTTGACTTCAAGAATGATAATGCACTAAATATTCTCTCATCTTCCACTGGTCCCAAAATTGTGGCTTGACATAAATATGCTAATTTGAAATATTCTAATATGTTTTCCTGTAAGTATTGGCTAGAACCTAAAATAGTCCATAATCTTGTTATTGCACCATATTCTACAGGATTCTCCAAAACATGAAATTGCTTCCACATTATTTCAATGAAGCATGTGGCTTGTTGAAATAATTTTGATGAATCTAAAATACCTTGATACTATTCTCCATGTATCTAGACCTTATAGAAAAAGTGGTGCATTAAATTTTTTAACTTTGCTAGAAAGTTAGCTTTTAAAGTGGTTTGACATTGTTGACTATTCCAACATTGAGGGTACACCACATACATGGCCTCCAATAATTTATCTGGAGGAAATGATTTTCTTATCTCTGATGTTAATGATTGTGCAGTTTCTATCAAGTTGTGTCTCACTAAAATTATTGAATAAGTCTCTTGACATTGGGCAATATTTGGTGAGTCATCTTGTCTTAGCAATATAATGAAGGGGAACCATATACCCATGCATTTCCATACATAATATCCCTTTTCTTTTATCAACCTTAATTTTTTTTAGCATTTTCTATATCAATGATTGTAGTCCAATTTGTAAACTATGGAATTGTAAAAGACTTTGGCATCATATACAAATTATCCAATGAAAGGCACAATAATTTTCTTGCATTTGTGTATTTTACAATATACATTGTGCAATTTTGAGACATTTTCATGGGGACATTCATTTCATATAACATAGAAAGAATTCCAACCAATGTTAACAATGTATCTATGTCAGTTAGTCGAAAGAGAATACCTGGAGCTTTTTCTACACTAAGTGATGTTCATACATCACCCCTACCAAGGATTGGTACTCACTAAATATTCCTTGAGTTGGCCCATTCAATGAGATCCATCTTGTATCAACATTTTTTAATAGTTTTTTCTTTTTTTTTTCTATTCGTAACATCATCAACAAATTTTTGAAACTATGAAAATTGTTTGGGAATACGACAAAAAATTGCATAAGCCTCATGCATAAGATGTTTAACTTTTGAAACTAATGGATTTTATATGCAAGATTCATCCTATGAGCCATATAATGAATACTCGATGCTTATATTTGTAGTATAACACAAATTTGATTCCTTTTTCCTTGCATTATCGATGCTCCATATACTCCAACACATACCAACTTGTTTGCAATCTTTAAATGATCCATACTACCAATTTTATTCAAACTATTAATAATAAGATCATAAATATTTTCAGCTATAGAACCTTATTTTATGAATCCCAAGTAGATAGGAATGCCTAATATGATCATTAACCATATAAATACTCATGTAGATCCATGAAGTATTATCAATAACTATAACTTCATCCAAAGACAATGACAAAAATACAACAGTCACAATATTCTCTTTCATATCACCATTTTCTATTCGAGCTAAATATCTCGTCCATTCCAAACCACTCATTATATACCAATGAGAAGTGGTAAATTTTACACTTGAAGAAAATATAGACATTTCATGTAATCTGGATAATCTATCGAGGACGAGCTCTAGATAAGATGTGAAATACAATGCTTGATTGCATAGTCTTGGATAACAAATTTCTTTCCATTGTCTTTCCAAATAAAGGTGTGATGGTTCCTCCACTTGCCTCAAGTTTTCCCATATCAAATATTTCTTATATTCATCTTCACATTTGACATGTCAACATTACTCAAAAGATTTCCATCCGATAATAGATTTATCCTCACCATTTACAATTTTCTTATCATACACCTTTTATGCATGCTTCTCTATTGTATCTAACTTCATCTTCAATTTCACTACCTTGCCAAGTTTCCAACTATGTATAATGCATCTAAATTCTTTTGAATTCTCTCGCATTTGTTGTAGGTATTGGTTCAATAAATGGTAATTTTGAGACCCATTCTGGTTGGAAGTGTATCCCTATTTCCCATTGGCCTTTTTTCTTTTTTGTGAATGGATTGTGTCATCTTCCAAAGAAAATATTTTGACATTTTTATTGCCATTTCCAGTGAAAATGCATTTATCTTGTTAGGATATTTAGACACTTAGGAGTTTGTTAAGATATACTTGGTCTAATGTGTCGTTAGGTAAAAGTGTGTTTCTTTATCATGCATTAGTATGCATTTGTAGTCAGGAAATCCGATGGTCACGATATGTTCATGACATAGAGTGATCTGACGATTCATATTCTCCTCGATCTTAACGACCATTGATCCGTGGATTAACACCTAGTTGGTCCATGATCTCTATTTAAAGAGCATGGAGGGTCATTTGCTGATGATCAATTGTGAGCACCTCTCTTGTAAAATATCTTTGTAATTTTTTTCTTTTGCATTAATAAACTGCTCCAAGTGGCCGCATTGGCTGAAGCCGTGGATGTTTCCCCATAGGGGTTTTACCACGTCAAAACATTGATGTGTTGATTTTTGATCTGGTTGTGTGAGTGGTTACTGAAGGTGTTCTTCCTTTGTTGGATTACATGTATTGTCGAATATGGTATCAGATCCTGTTTGAAGACCCACTCCCATTGTAGATCGAGATCGTGAAGCTGAGTTGCATGATTTATAGTTTCTGCAATTTATGTACATTTTTGGGATAAGAGGACCGTTCCATTGCACTTGGAGCACTCGTTTCAGTCAGGAACACTTTTCGTTTTACTCGAAAAGGTTTCTGTTTTCCCAAGATACAACCATTTCAGCTATATATGGAGGTATAAAGCCTGAATATGCCCTTTTTAATTTTTTCTAGAGTATTATTTCGGTTTTATATTGTTTGTTTCTGGATTACTACTCTTTTAGATCTGTGTATGCTCTTTTTCTCGTGCCCTGTGCGATCTCGAAAAATCAGAAACAGATAGGAAAATGTGCATTTTCCGGGTAAGCTAACTGAGATCTAATCCTTGTTGACATCGAGAAGCGAAATTTTTTTCTTCTATGAAAATAATTTTTGATGAGCATGTTCTCCAACGACATCAACAAAAAACAACAAAAACACCTCCAATCATCCTGCTAAACAATACAATATGTTTTACAACAACAACAACAACAACAACATGCCCAATCCTCCCGCTAAACAATACAATATGTTGTTCAACAACAACAACAACAACAATCCTCCTGCTAAACAATACACTGTGTTTTGCTAGCCCACTTGGTTAAAAATTGTCTTAATAAGTAAGAGGTCTTGAGTTCAAGTCTCTTTTTTTGTTACTTTTTTTGAAAAAGTTCATGCTCCATTGTAAAATGTATTTCACTTCAAGTATAAAAGTGAATCACTATAAGTAGCTTTAATATTTTATTTTAGAGTTATTTATTTTGCTTGTAGCTTTCTTTTATAAAGTAATTTCATTGTAAAAGTGATCCCCACTTCTTTTTTATAAAAGTTGGACACTTCATAAAGAAACTTATTTGTAAAAGTGATGTTATTTGGAGGGGTATCGCCACCATGTGGTTCTTTGGTTATCGTTTATGCCTTTTTTTTAAAGGGGCATAACTTTCACATCCGAAGTCCGTTTTCAGTGCCGTTTTTTTTTAAAACCGCCTATTTTTTTCGCGATCTTTCCATCTAGATCATCAATTTTGGTTTTTAAATCCATATTATCTACATATTTAATACGACTTCTTCCAGTAATATTTTTCTTAACAACACCTACTACTTCCAATAAAAATCTCATATGGAGGATTTATTAATAAGTAAAGGCTTGTATCAGATTACCTTGGGAAAGGAAAAAGAACCCATTGATGTTGTTAAGAAATTTAAATGGGCTAATAGGAGTGACAAAGTACATGTACTGATCGAAATGTCCATCTCTCCTGATTTAAGGTTCCACCTTCAAGAAATTGATGACCCCGATGAAGCTTGGGAAAAGCTTGAACCTGTGTTTGGTAAACACAATATTATTCAAGCACATCAATTAGAAAATCAAATACCGACTTTAAGTCCAAATGTTTTTTCTTGCATTGAAGACTATCTATCTAAATTTTAAAAACTCAGATTTTTATGTGAAGAATGTGAGATAAAGCTGGAGGAAGAGTGTTGCATCTATATTATTCTTTCTAAGCTAGGTAGTGCATATTATGTGTTTGTATCTACCTTTTATTCCACGAGAGAGGCTCTATGGAAAGTTGTACAACTTGGAGTGATCAACACTGCAGGTACCTCCAACAAAGCCTTAGTAGATTAGCAGAAATATAAACCCAAGAATCCTAAGAAGCAACATCCTCGCCACAACAACAAGTAAAACAAGGGCACCAAACCCACTCAAACAACTTCAGCTCCTAATTTTGACAAATGAGCAAAATCTAAAAATAATAAGATAGACAAACATTGCAACTTTTGTGATAAATATGGTCATGACGAGTCCAAATGTTTCAAGAAGAAGGCAACTTTAAAAGCAACGATGAAGAAGCACAACATCAATATTGATTCTACTACTTCTTCTTCTCATGGACATGCACTTTCTACTTCTGGTTTCTCCTTCAATGGAACTTTTACTTCTTCTTTTGATGAGTGGTTTATTGATTCTGGAGCATCTTATCATATGGTTAAGGATAAAGACATATTTTCTTCTCTAAATGAATGTAACACCAAGAAAATATTTGTTGGTGATGATAGATCTCTTAGTGTTGTCGGATCTAGAACAATTCAAGTAGATAATGCTCATTTCAATGATGTAGTATGTGTTCCAAGTCTTTATTGTAATCTTCTATCAGTATATCAAATCACTCATTTAGGTGAAGGTAAAACCATAGAGTTTTCACCTCACCAAGTTGTAATCAAGGATCTAAAATATCCTAAGCATGTTCTTGCAATTGGAATTGTTGATGATATTACTAGTGTGGCGTCCCCAGGCTGCCAAGCCGGGGACATCGCTACCACCTAGCTGCTAAAATTGAGCTCTGATACCAATTTGTGCCACCCCCAACCCTTTGCTGGGCAATGTCACTTGAAATAAATACAAAAAAAAACTTCTCACTCTGTTCTGATAATCAAACTGTCCATACCCAGGCATATACCTGCTGTGCTATGGATGACAGAGCTCTTTGTGGAACATCATACATATAAACTTAAACAACTAATATGCATTTTACTAATGCACAAATTAAATATGGAAATCACAGTAAAACATACATGCAACAACACATGCCATTCTTATAAATATAAAGACATGTACATGATACACAACATACATATTAACATAGAAATGGTATTTAAATTTTAATGAGAAGACCACCAACTATGTGCAGACTTTCCACGAACCTCCCAACCTTAGACTTTGCTACTCCAAGCTATCAATAGTGGGTCACCCCCGAGCTGGGACTAAACTCCACCTAGGGTAAAGGAAATCCTAGGCTAGGCCGAGGTTACAAAGTCTCTAGGAAGGATTCTATCCCCAGGAGTCCACTCACGTCCACAAATTATAGTCCCTCATTCCCCACGTTCCTATCCCACCCCATGGAGTGTGCCCCTTCTTTGCTCAACAATTCTTCGGCTGCCCCATTCTCCTTCTAGGGCTTCAACAACATGCTAGACAGGAAGTCTTAGAGAACTACAACTATCGTGAGGCTCCCTCTGGGAAAATCACTTCCCCAACAACATCTCTCACATGAAGAGAGTTGCTCATAGGCCTCACAACCTGCTTCTTCAGTCCAACTCCTAGGCCAATCCAGTCAGGGTAATCATAACAAAAAAATCAGGTATGGCTTTGGTAATGACAACAAGCCACACCAGTCCAGAGAAAAATATGGGTAGCAACAATAAAATGGTTAGGGCGCGATATGGCTCAGGCACTACGCAGTTGTGTTGTGCCTCATAGTTAAAACAGGTTAGCTTCACGAGTTTGCAGGTTTTAGAGCTTGGATGAATGTTGCATAGGTCAACAATGGAGAAAGGGGATGGCTGCCTCAATGCTCAGTGTTTGAGTGTGTGCATGCATGCAGAGCATGGAAAGAATGGCGAGCAAACCTCACAACAGATTGTTTTCTCACATAAAACTACATGTGCCAAGGTTGACACATGGATCCCTTGGGAGATTGTTCCTCTCCACTTGGAGTTCATTCCTCTCCACTTGGAGTTTGTTCCTCTCCCCAAAGGAACTTAGGATAACAGGGCTTATTTCCCAAACCTTAGTCTTTGTGAAAACATATTATAATATTCCCTTGGGTTAAGCCCTCAAGATTAGCCCTTTTTCCTAGCCTCTTAGCCTTTTTCCTTTCCCTTCCCAGTGGATATTAGTCCCCCATAAATCTTCTTTGTGGTCAATCTACACACAATGATGTAATTGTATTAATGATGTGAGTATTTACATATACAAAAATAGGCTCACTGGCCTTAAGCAATCCAGGCTCTCCGGCCTGATCAACACATAAACCTCCCATATTATAAACACTTGCCTCACCAACCTATAAACATCATTACAATTCAACAGGTGCTCGACCTTGGGGTATTACAATATCCTCCCCTTATTTATGCATTGTCCTTAGTGCATCATATTTTCACATTACAACAAGATTTTCAAAAATCTCAAAAAGATGCAGGTATTCTGCCCGCATGGCCTCTTCGTTCTCCCAAGTGGCATCCTCAGGACTGTACCAGGTCCATTGGACCTTTACAAGCTCGATGGCTCGATTTCGGAGCTGCTTGGTTTTCTGGTCCATAATGCATACCAGATGCACTTGAAAAGCGCCTTCTTGCTCCACCTGAATTACATTCCAATCAATAACATGATTAGAATCAGGTATATATTTCTTAAGCAATGATACATGGAATACATTATGAATGGTCATAGATGCAGGTAATGAAATAATATAAGATACATAACTGATCCTTTCTAGGATTTCAAATGGCCCACAATAATGAGCTGCCAATTTGGAACAATTTCCCAACTTTAGGGAACTTCTATTGGCCTTCACTTTCAGAAACACATGATCTCCAATACATAATTCTCTGTGAATTCTGCCCTTATCAATGCATCTTTTCTTCCTTTCTTGAGCAACCTTTAAATTATGCTTAATCTTTGACATCTACTCTTCCATTTCCTTGAGAAACTTGAGCCCAACCACTTCTCTATCTGCTGGGTTGTCCCAACTTACTGGTATGTTTCACTTTCTTCCAGAAAGTGCCTCAAATGGGCTCATCTACAAAGATGCCTGGTACCCATTGTTGTAGGCAAATTATCCAAGTGTGGATAATATTCCCACTTTGATGATTTGTCCATCACATACATTCTTAGCATATCCTCTATCACTTGGTTCACCCTTTCAGTTTTCCCATTAGACTAGGGATGATAAGCTATGCCGAAGTTCAAATTTGTTCTGAACCCTTTGAATAATCCCTTCTAGAAGTTTGAGGTGAACTTTCGGTCTTTGTCAAACACAATTGTCTTGGGTATGCCATGCAAGCGTGTTACTTCCCTCATATAAATATCAACAACATTGGTTGCCTTGTGAGTAACCTTCATTGGAATGAAATGGGCAACTTTGGTAAGCTTGTCCACCACCACCATGATAGCATCATGTTGCTTTCTTGTTCTGGGAAATTTGGTGATGAAATCCATTGTCACCACTTCCCACTTCCACTTAGGAATGTGCAATGGCTGCAACAACCCAACTAGGTGTCTATGCTCAACCTTGACCTTTTGACACTCCAGACATATAGCAATGTACTCAATAATATCCTTCTTCATGCTTGGCCAATAATATTGGATCTTGACAATGGAAATGGTTTTCTAATATCCTGGTTGTCCAGCATAAGGTACATTATGCTTCTCTTTCAAAATCATACTCCTCAATTCATGAGAATTGGGTACATAAATTCTGTTCATGTACAAGAGAATTCCATCATTTCCCAATTCATAATCTTCAAATTTCTGTTGCATTTTACCTTGTTGTAATTTTGTTACCAACTCTATGTACTACAAATCTACTTTTGTAGCCTCAAAAATTCCGCCATTAAGATCAGTTTGATACATGCTAATGGCTGTAGCATGCAGTTCATGCACTCTGCTGCTGAGTGCATCAACCACTTTACTCTCTTTGCCTTTGATGTGCTTAATATCAATGTCATACTCACAGATAAATTCCAACCATTTGCTCTGCCTGGAATTTAAAGTTGGTTGATCAAACAAATATTTCAGACCATTATGGTTTGTCCTCAGCTCAAACCTTTTTCCCATGAGGTAATACCTCCACTTCTTCAAGGCATGTACTATAGCTGCCAACTCCAAATCGTTAGTGGCGTAGAACCTTTCATGCTCTTTCAATTTTCTAGATTTAAAACATACCACAAATCCATTCTGACTGAGGACTCCAACAAGTCCTTCTTTGCATGCATCTGTGCAAACCATGAAATCTTCATTTGGATCTGCAATTCTGAGAATTGGAGCACTGGTTAACAACTGTTTCAATTTTTGGAAGCTCTTTTCACATTCTATTTTCCATTGAAACTTCACTCCCTTCCTTCACAAAGAAGTGATTGGGTGAGCAATCCTCGAAAACCCTACAATGAATCTTCTATAGTAGCCAACTAGTCCCATGAAAGATCTAACTTCTGTCACATTCTTAGGTGTTGTCCACCCTTTAATAGCTTCAATCTTTTAAGGGTCCACTGCTATCCCTTCTTTGGATATGATATGACCCAAATAGTGAATTCGGTTATGATAAAATGAACACTTGCTCAATTTGACATACAATTGGTGCTCTCTTAACACTTGCAACACAATCCGCAAGTGATGCCCATGCTCTTCTTCTAACTTGGAATATACAAGGATTTCATCCAAAAAGACAATGACAAACTTCTCTAAGTATTCTTGGAAGACACCATTCATCAAGCACATGAAAACAAATGGTGCATTTGATAACCCAAATGGCACCACTGTGAACTCATAATGACTGTACCTTGTCCTAAAGGCAGTCTTGCTGATGTCTTCATCTCTAATCCTTACTTGATGGTAACTAGATCTGAGATCAATCTTTGAAAATATCTTTGCATCCTTTAATTGATCAAAGAGATCACTGATCCTTGGGAAAGGATACTTGTTCTTTACAATTACCTTGTTCAATTGTCTCAAGTCGATGCATAATCTCAATGTCACATATTTCTTCTTCACAAATAATACTGGGGCACCCCAAGGTGACACACTTGGGTGTATATACCCCTTCTTCAGAAGTTCTTCAAGCTGCATTTGCAGTTCCTTCATCTTTGGTGTACTCATCCGATAGAGAGTCTTTGATACTAGAGCTGCTCCAGGCATCGAATTTATAGAGAAATCAATATCTCTCTTTGGGGGTAGTCCTGGTATCTCCTTGAACACATCCTCAAAATATTTCAGGACTGCATGATCCTCAAGATTTGGCACCTTATCCTTAGGCTCTTCCTCCATATGAGATGCAAATATTTTCCATCCTTTCCTGTAACACTTCTTTAGCTGCATTGTTGATATCTCTCGGACAATAACTTCCCTAGGAATTCCTTGGACTATTCTTGGGTTCCCTTCCTCGTTCAGGAAAGTAAATTCCTTGTTATGACAGTCTAAGACGACATGGTGTTGGTCCAACCAATCCATACCAATTAGACAGTCATATGAACCCAATGGCAGGATGTTCAAACCTGCCTTGGTACTTAGTCCCTTCATGTCCACTGGACATGATTTAACCAACTCAACAACTTTTCTCTCGACTCCTGTATCCAGCCGTACCAGCCAAGATTTCCCATGCTCTCTTCTTGGCAATTTCAATCTTTCCACTACCTTAGGATCTATATATCTATGACTATATCCTTAATCTATTAAAATAGTAAAGGCATGGTTATTGATCATACCTTCTACTTCAATCATGTGTGATTGAAACTCATCTTTCTTGTTGTCCAGGGCTACATAGATCCTTGGCACACTTCTTCCCATGTATTCCACTATTTCTACTTGCTGTACATTGTGGACAACTCTCACTTTATCACTTCTATGTGGATAATCTCTATACATATGATCTCCTTTACAACCCCAACATTGAATGGGTATTTGCCTTGGCCTTTGCCCACCTCTCTCAGTCACTTTGGGCTCTCTAAGGGTTTGTTTTCCCTAAGAACTGTTTTTGAAGAAGGGTGGCTTGTTCCCCTTCTTCCTTTGTTCCCTCTTAAACTTCTTCTTGTCCTCCCAAGTCTTCTTGAAAGCAGGGTTTCCCTCTTGTTGATCATATAAGCACTTAGCTCACCTTAATGTTTCCTCCATGGTTTTAGGATCATCATACTAGATTTTATCACTAATGAAAGATGGCATCCCACTCAGGTATCTCTAGATCTTAAATTTATCATCTTTGATGAAGAAAACATACTTCAACAGTTCTAAAAATCCCCTTTCATACTCATCAATGGTCATGCTTCCCAGTTTGAGTTCAAAGAACTCTTTCATCTTTTTGTCATAATATCTCTTGGTTGAGTATTTCTTCTCAAAATGATTCTTGAATTCCTTCCAAGTCACATTTTTCTCTTTAATGTGCTACACCTGCACAAGCTGGTCCCACCACACGGACGCATTTTCTTTCAACTGATAAATAACAATTCTTCCTTATGCATGAGATGAATAATTATGCAGTTGGAAATATTTTCTCATGCCCAACAACCATGTCTCGACATCTTCATCTTTCTTGTGCTCTCCATCAAAAGTAGGAGGTTTGATCTTGTTCATTTCTCCTCTCAATTCATCTACCCCAGACCTCTTATACTTCCGGGAAGGGCATGGACTTGAGCTGTTATGTGCTCTCCTTTTGGATTGTCTCTGAGAATGATGGTGATGTCTGCTATCACTCTCAGATCTTCCTTTTTCCTCAAGGGTCATGTGGCTTCTTGATTTGTTGGATCCACTCTCCTTATCCAACTTCTTTTCAATTCTGTCCAGACTTTTCATTAAATTCATATTGAAGTCTTCCTGCTACTCCTAGGCTTTCATAAGCCTTTCATTATCATCCTTGTGACTCTGGACATCTTTCCGCAAATTTCTAATGGTCTCTACCATATTCATGTTGTCATCATTTGCTTCTCCATGTCCATTGGAGTTGGTTCCTTCAACTCCCAAATGGACATCCATTCCTCATATTTCATCTTCCTGGATGTAAGCCCCCATGTATCATCCATTTCTCTGTCCATTATGCTGATATGATCTGATCAATTTGTTGTTAATTCTACAAAATGTGCAACCAACAAAACTTTGTCAGGTTAACTGTCTCAACAATTTCATAAAAACTTGAACCATTTTGGTTCAATAATATATATCAGTCTTCCTTTTACTGATTCCTTGAGTAATTTTCTGACCAGATCCAATTTCTGGGTGAACAATTATCTTCTACTGTTCAAGATCTTTCCAATGCCTTCTTCCATGCTCAATTCTGAGTTTTGAGCAGGAAGTTATGGATACTTTAACAATTTGTCTTTTCAGTGATGTAATCCCTATACGTGGATTATTTCATCTCAGAGCCGAATTGGCCCTTGGATCCATGATATATCCTCTCTTAAGGTTTACAGGCCTTCGTACTCTGTTAGGTGTAGGTATGCACAAATCAAAAACCCCACGGGCTTCTTCTTTAAGCCTTTTTTTTTCTTCTTAAAAACCATTTTAGGGCATTTAGCCCCTTTTATTTGGCCCCCAATCTCATGTGAAAACAGGATGTGATCCAACACTAACAAATAGGTGCTTATCCGGAGCTTCAGAGGTTCTCTCAACTCCAAAATTCCAATTCCCCGTAACTGGAAAAACCGTTGATTTTTCGATCACTTTAAGATCACAGGTCCTGGTCGATTGCGAAACTCAAACATGCTCTCAGTTTAACATCAACCCCGACTTACGCAATGGAAAGATGTGAGATGGAGCAGAAATCAACCTCCACCATTGATCTTCCTCCCAATGGAGATCTATGATCTTGGTTGATTGTGGAATGTGAAATAGCCCCCTCGTTAATTTTCCTTTGGATTTCCACAATCGTTCCCGTCTATTGTTCTATTCCACGTGGATCCGATGGTCATGATCTCACCCATTAATGATCTGGGATTTCTCCACGTATCCTCTCATGCTCAACGATCGAGATTAACTTCGATGCTTCAAGAGTTCTCAACTCAAGCAACCTGCAACTCAATTCCTCCATAGTACCAAGTCTCCGAACCTTGGGATTTGGTGCCACGCTTCCTCTGTGATCAACGATCGAGATGGATTCTGGCCTTCCGGCCTTCGAAAGTCCTCGACCTAAAATTCTTATGCCTTGAATCCTCCAGAGTGCCAAGTCTCCGGACTACAGGATCTATTGTTGCGTGTCCTCCCTCGATCAACGATGAGGATTTACTACACTCTTTGGAGCTTCAAGGGTTTCACCTTCCTCATACTTCATTCCTTCTGAACGCCGAATTGGAAAATTCCCAAGATCCACTTAGTACTGCACACCCATGGTGCTACGTGTTAAAAACATGGGGTGACATGTGGCCTTATCATCAAGTGACATGTGTCAGATCATTATTGGTACAACATGGTCTGTCAAAAGTACAAAATCACATGACATGTGGCATGCCTAGGGGAGGTCCACATCATCCAGGTGATGCCATTATGCCATGTCACATCCACTGCTTCGGGACTGCGAGGCTCCAGACTTCGGAACTTCGGGACTCTAGAGCTTCGAGACTTCAGAGGATTTCACATCTGCACACCCCAAGACTCCTGAACTCTGAATTTCTGAACACTTCCACGTCACCCCCAATGATGTCATCATGTCACATCACTTCGATGCTCTAGGACTTCGAGGATCTCTTCCTCCTTCTCAACCACAACCCATTTCTTCCAGAGTGCTGAATTGCCAAACTTCTGGACACTTGATAATCTGCTGACACGTGTCTCTGATAACGGATGGTCCGGATTGGTCTTAGACTTCTGAACTTTGGGGCTCCAAGAGACTTCCCACACTACACCACAAATCTCATGAACTTCGGATTCCCGAATAGGTTGATCTGCCGACACGTGTCCTCAAACATGAATGGTCCAAATTAACCCCGGAGTTCAGGACTTCAGAAGATTTATTTTCTTACAACTTAAGGAATCACTTCTCCCGGAGTGCTGAACCTCAGAATTTCCATGAGATATATGACTCACTTTGTTCACGCGTATATCTGATGATTGGGATCCGACCTTCACCACTGCACACAATTCCACCAATTTCCCCGAACTTCGAACCACCAAACTACCTGGGAAATCCAATGGATCTCCTCTTCCCGAATGATTTATGGTTGAGAGTCACTCCAGGACTTCGGAGCTTCGTGCTTCAACTCCTTTCTCAACAAAAAATTAAAAACTCACTGAAGTAACAAAGTCCGAAGGAATTGATGGTTAGCTTTCGTGCACCTTCTCTAGATCTAATGGTTGTGAGGGATTTTTCTTTTTCCGAATAGATCCAATGACCCAAATTTAAACTTTGTGGCCCAATACCACAGTTGCCATGGTTTATCAAACTTCTATACCTCCTAAGATTTTGAAAACAACCAAGGTGTTCCCTCAGCACCCTCCTGACACTTTGTAAAATTAATTCTATGAAAATTTTTCTTCAAAAAACACTTCTACGACCCAATTCAGGCTCATTGTCAAAACCTTGGGCTCTGAGACCAATTTGTGGCATCCCCGGGTTGCCAAGTCAGGGACATCACTACCACCTAGCTGCTAAACTCAATCTTTGATACCAATTTGTGGCGTCCCCAGGATGCCAAGCTGGGGACATCCCTACCACCTAGCTGCTAAACTTGAGCTCTGATACCAATTTGTGCCACCCCCAGCCCTCTGCTGGGAAATGTCACTTGAAATAAATACAAAAAAAAACTTTTCACACTATTCTGATAATCAAACCATCCATACCCAAGAATAGACTTGATGGGATATGGCTGACAGATCTCTTTGCGGAACATCATACATCAACTTAAACATCTAATATGCATTCTACTAATACACAAATTAAATGTGGAAATCATAGTAAAACATACATGCAACAACACATGCCATTCTTATAAATATAAAGACATGTACAAGATACACATCATACAAATTAACATAGAAATGGTACTTATCTTTTATGAGAAGACCACCAACTGCGTGCAGAACTTCCACGAACTTCCCAGCCTTAGACTTCGTTGCTCCAAACTATCAGTAGTGGGTCACCCCCGAGATGGGACTAAACTCCACCCAGGGTAAAGGAAATCCTAGGCTAGGATGAGGTTACAAAGTCTCCAAGAAGGATTCTTTCCCCAGGAGTCCATTCACATCCACAACTTATAGTCCCTCATTCCCCACGTGCCTGTCCCACCCCAGGGAGTGTACCCCTTCTCTGCTCGATAGTTCTTCAGCTTCCCCACTCTCCTTCCAGGGCTTCAACAACAGGTCAGACATGAATTCTTAGGGAACTACAATTGTCGTGAGGCTCCCTCTAGGAAAATCACTTCCCCAACAACCTCTCTCACCTGGAGAGAGTTGCTCACAGGCCTGACAACCTGCTTCTTCAGTCCATCTCTAAGGCCAATCCAGTCAGGGTAATGACAACAAAAAAATCAGGTATAGATATGGTAATGATAGAAAGCCACACCAGTCCAGAGAAAAATGTGGGTAGCAACAACAAAATGTCTAGGGTGCGATATGGCTTAGGCACTGCGCAGTTGTGTTGTGCCTCAGAGGCAAAATGGGTTAGCTTCACAGGTTTGGAGGTTTCAGAGATTGCATGAATGTTGCAGAGGTCAACAATGGAGAAATTGGATTACTGCCCCAATGCTCAGTGTCTTAGTGTATGCGTGCATGGGGAGCATGGAAAGAATGGTGAAATAATGGTGAGCGAACCTCACAACGAACTATTTTTTCACATAAAACTACATGTGCCAAGCTTGACACATGGCTCCCTTGGTAGCTTGTTCCTCTCCACTTGGAGTTATTTCCTCTCCCCAAAGGAAATTAGGATAACAAGGGTCATTTCCTGTAAATGTGTTGAACCTGCACAAAATAAATCTAGCTAGAAAATACCACACACATTTGTAGAGAGAAATTGAGAAAGAAGAAGCAAGAGAGAAAAAATGGAAGAATTCTCATTAACTGTATTCCACACTCAAAGAGTGAATAATTTACAATAGATATAGGATACATGAGTAACTAATGCACCATAGTGGTGGTCTAGATTGATCTCGACACACACCAACAATTACGAGAGTAAACTGCCACCTAGTCTAGTCTCTCATGCAGTTACGGGAGTGAACTGGCACCTAGTCTGAGTTAACTAGTCTATTAGTCTTCAGTTAACTGACTGAAACAAAGTGAAGTGAGGATTAGTGAATCGCGAGTAATGCGCTAGTCTAGTGATGATCCCAAGGACAATTCTCATTAGCTGGTGATAATCCCAATGCTGCATGGTGATAATCCCAATGCTTCATGGTGATAATCCCAATGTAGCATATAAATTCCTCTCAACTAATCAAACTGAAGTGAAAATTGAAGAGAATATTCTCCTAGAGGAACATTCTCTCATAAAATATAGGAGACTGAATAATGACTAATAACCAAGGAAAAACCTTAGGAAAAAGAAATCCTAGGTGTGTGTGAAGTAACTCCAACACCCCCCCTGAACATCAATATGGTGAAAATAAAGAATGGGTCTCGTCAATGAGGCCATTTTAAGTACCCAGATACAAAAGATACACTAAAATAAATGAGGAAAGAGGGAAAACCTCACGGGAACTCCCCCCCTCAAATTACAATGCATAAAAAAAATGAGAAGGAACAAAAAGCAGTTGCTAAGTAACCATGTCCTTCACTCCAAGAAGACCTCGCAACTGTGCAAGTTTGTGCTCATTGAAAATTTTGTTGAAGATGTAGATGTCTGCGTGGATATGATGAAGTAAATGTACGATTGAGATGTCCACAAATATCAACTTTCTCTTCTTGTAATGAATAAGATCCAAATAAAGTTTGGATGAAACTTTGAAAATCGTGCATCCATTTTCGGAAAAATGTTGAAATTTTGTTGATTTTAAAATGATCATAACTTCACTTCTTGGACTTCGTTTCAGATGATTGTTTTTTTGAAATTGGATATTTTCCCGAGAGGAATTCAAAAATCCAATTTGTTTTTGCAAATTTTCTCAGAAAATATCATAATTGAGTTTGCTGTGCACAACTCCCCTTTTGTCTTCTGATATGCATGCATTGTGGATGGAAAAGTGTCTGTATGTGACCCCTGAGATGCATGCCATATATCTTCCACATGAAATTCAGAAAACAAATTTGAAATGGAGTAGACATCATCTTCAATTAATGGAATACAAATTCTTGCAAATACTTGTGTAGAAGACTCTTCAAAATAAAATGTTTGATCTTATGATGGCTTCTCTTCTGAATCTATCTGTTCAACCTCCTGCATGAAATCTTCACAATGTTCTTTATTCCCAAATAGAACCTCCAATTTGGTCCATAATTCATTTGGAGTTAAGTCTTATGAGACATCATATACTTGGTAGAGAGTTTCTAGATAAATATACAAGCAAATAAATCTTATGGCCATATCTTGTCTATTGAGAAAGTCATTTTTCTCATCGACGAAATCAAGCTCTAATTCCATTGCCATGGTTATTTGGTACAAGCCTCTATTTCTGAGAAGAAGTAGAATCTTTGGCTTCCACTTCAAATAGTTATGAGGTGTGAGAAGTGTTGTCGGTGAGTAAAACAAAGATTCCATCTTTTTTGCGTTCTTCAATCTTCAGTACCTGCAAAAATAATTTGGTGTAGCTTTTGCTTAGCATTCTGTTGGCTCTGATACCATATAAATGTGTTGAACTTGCACAAAATAGATCTAGCTAGAAAATACCACACACATTTGCAGAGAGAAATTGAGAAAGAAGAAGCAAGAGAGAAAGAATGGAATAATTCTCATTAACCGTATTCCACACTCAAAGAGTGAATAATTTAAAATAGATATAGGATACATGAGTAACTAATGTGCCATAGTGGTGGTCTAGAGTGATCTTGACACACATCAACAGTTACAGGAGTAAACTTCCACCTAGTCTAGTCTCTCATGCAGTTACGAGAGTGAATTTCCACCTAGTCTGAGTTAACTAGTTTATCGGTCTTCAATTAACTGACTAAAACAGAGTGAAGTGAGGAGGAGATTAGGGAATCATGAGTAATGCGCTAGTCTGGTGATGATCCCAAGGACAATGCGCATTAGCTAGTGACGATCCCAATGCTGGATGGTGATAATCCCAATGTAGCATCTAGACTCCACTCTACTGATCAAATTGAAGTGAAAACTGAAGAGAATATTCTCTCCTAAAATATAGGAGACTGAATAATGACTAATAAACAAGGAAAAACATTAGGAAAAATAAATCCTAGGTGTGTTTGAAGTAACTCCAACATTTCCCAAACCTTAGTCTTTGGGAAAATATATTATAATATTCCCTTGGGTTAAGCCCTCAATCTTAGCCCTTTTTCCTAGCCTCTTAACCCCTTCCCTTTACCTTCCCAATGGAGCTTAGTCCCCCACAACTCTTTCTTCGTGGTTAGTCTACATGCAACAATGTAATTATATTAATGATGTGAGTATTTACATATACAAAAATAGGCTCATTGGTCTTAAGTGATCCAAGATCTCTGACCTAATAAACACATAAGCCTCCCAACTTATAAACACTTGGCTCACCATCCTATAAAAATAATTACAATTCAGCAGGGGCTCAACCTTGGGGTATTACAACTAGGTTGTGCAAATTTGACAACTTTGGGTCATCATCTTTCCCATCAGTTTTTGTTGCTCATAGCAATGACTTGAGCAAACTTTTGCATGAATGGTTTGGTCATCTAAACTATCGTTCATTGCAACAACTATGTAATCAACATATGGTGATTGGTCTTCCTCTTGTTTCATGCAGAGATGGTGTTTGTTCTGGTTGTGTTCTCGATAAACATCATAGGGACAATTTTGACAAACGTGCCTCTTGGCACACCTCGAGCCCTTTGCATCTTGTTCACAGTGACTTGTGTGGTCCACTTTCTTCTCTTTATTTTTCTGGGTGCAAGTATTTCTTAACTTTCATTGATGACTTTTCCAAATGTACTTGGGTTTACTTCTTAAAACTTAAAAGCGAAGTTTTTGACAAGTTTATGGCCTACAAGGACCTTGTAGAAAAGTAATATGGACATCAAATTGAAAGGTTAAGAAAAAATAATGGAGGCGAATATGTGAACAATAATTTTACAAGTTACTACACTACACATGGCATCCAAATGCAACACATTGTTCCATATACACCACAAAAAAATGGTGTTGCTGAGAGAAAGAACTGCACATTAAAATAAATGACTAATTGGATGATCCAATATAAGGGATTAAGTCTAAAGTATTGGGTGGAAGCTATCAAATGTGCAAATTACATATTAAATCACATTCCCACAAAGGCTCTTAAAAATATAACACCGGAAGAAGCTTGGACTACAATTAAACCAGATATAAGTCACTTCTAAGTATTTGGTAGTATAGCATGGACTCATATTCTTGATGAGAAAAGGAAAGCATTCCAACCTAAAAGTGAGAAGTGCATATTCGTTGGCTATTCTGAATATGTCAAAGGTTATATACTTCTTCAACCACATTGTAATGAAATTATTATCAGAAGATATGTTAAATTTCATAAAAAACTCTTGGTCTGCGAGCCTAATTCGACGATTGTGCCTGCTTCGACGTGCGATCCATCTTCGATGTTTGTGCCTTCTTCTATTCCTCTTCTGGTTTCTTCTTCATATGATGACAATGAGGATGAAAATCCACCTCTTCCTACTCACCTTCCTCTAGATGATTCCATTGAACCTGAACCAACACCAACATCATCGCTTCCTAGATGGGTCTGTTCAAAACGAGAAGCATCTGATGATCTTATAGGTGATCCTTCAGATCAGTGTTGGACATGTTCTCAGTTCCAGTGAGCCTCTTCTCTTTTGGCTCAAGTTTCAGAGACTCATGATCCATAGACATTTTCAGAAGCTTCAGGTCATCAAGATTGGGATACAACAATGAATGAAGAGTATTGTTCTTTAATGGCAAATGATACTTGGGATATTGTACCTCTTCCAAAAGGAATAAAAGTTGTCATATGTAAATGGGTCTACAGAACTAAGTATGCATTATATGGAAGTGTTGAAAGACACAAGGCTCGATTAGTTTCCAAAGGATTTTCCCAAGTAGAAGGAATTGAATATAATGAAACCTTTTCTCCTGTAGCCAAAATAAATTCCATCCACCTTGTTCTTGCCCTTGTTGCCTCACATAAATGGGAGGTCCATCAGATGGATGTTAAATCCGCCTTCTTGCATGGGGATTTGCAAGAATAAGTCTAGATGGAACAACCTCTTGGCTATGTCTAGAATGACTCTAGCTTTGTTTGTCACCTTAAGAAATCTCTTTATGGTATTAAGCAAGCTCC
>ML782097.1:127933-165157 GCA_009831015.1 Picea engelmannii | reverse complement strand
GAATCCTTGTCGCTTCAACAACTCCTTTCAGATTTTGGATCCAAACAGTAGGATCTGACCAACCTTTGGTGTGACAATCAAAGTTCCATCAAGCTCACAAAAGACCCATTTCAACATCAACACAACAAACACATCGAGCTACACTTGAACTTCATCAGAAAGCTCATTCATGATCTAGTTATTGAAGTTCTCCTCTAGAGGAAATTATTCTCTCATTCATTATATGGATATTAGATTCATTCTCATAAGAGTTGACATCTCTTTCAACGATAGGTTTCTCAAAAGAGATCGAAGCATAAAGAGAATGTGGATCCTTGCATTGAGGTTTTTGAAAGTATGATAATACATCCTTTTGTCTTGATTTTTTCTTCCCATGACCGGTGTTTGACATCTCATTGAGTATTCCACAATTGAAATTTCAAATCAATTTAGAAACCAAAATTGAAACCTACATGAGAAAAATATATAAAATTAGTACAATTCCTACCAAGTATAGAATCTTTGTATCTATTTATATTGTTTATTATCTTTTTTATGAAACCAAATTCTCTGAGAAAACATACAACCAAAAAGGAAAACCACCAATGCTTACATGAATCCTAGAAAATACAACTTTAATACATTGCAATAAAAGAAAGTTCACAAAACACCAGGAACTAAAAAATTAAATGCTCCTCAACATTCTATCATACTACACATCTCATATTTTAAGCCAAGCATCTCATTAATGCGAATTGTCTTAATGCATTTTTCAACTTAAAATTGTAAATTGCAATAAGTGGCTAAAAGGTTGACGATTTTAGGATTTAAAGAAGAACCCTTCTCCATCATCACATGGGTATTAAAGTTGCCCACATTTGATGTTCATTAAGGGGGGAATCACCCACACACATAAAATTGTCAGACAACTTGCACATGTATTGAAATGAAATTTAACTAGTAGCTAGCATCCACGAGAACATGGAGCTTACACATACAATGGCAAATTGCTACAATGTAATTCACCCATCACCATGGATCTCAAATTCAACCCATCATAAAAAGTGAACTTTAAATCAACTTCAAAAGAATAGTTACTAACCATCACCCACATAATAGAGAAGGAACATCAACCCTTCACAAATTCACTTTAGACATGATTGGATGCCATTGTAAGATATTCTTGGACATTGACTCCACTTGACCATCCCATTAACACATGACAACATATAAAATCCCACAATATTTGACAGCTTCAAAATTTTGAATCATAATTAATATCAATTTGTTGTTTTTCCAGCAACCACATTTCCATTTTGTTTCCCATGAATTTTTGAATATGAAATCATGGACACATGATTTGTTGTAAATAATCAATGATCTTACTGGGGAAATGAACTTTACATCTAGAGGAAATTCATTTTAAATCTAGTACACACATTGTTAGTTTGTGCATTCATGGGTTTTATCTATGGTCTTATGATTCGTTGGAGAATATCAATAGTATTAATGGGAGATGAATACTCACTACCATTCTCACTACATTCTTGAATTGATTAGATTTGAGATTTAAGAACAAGAATAGGTTCTATATAGAAAGCACAAAACTAAGTTGAGATATTTAAATCGGTAAAGGGCCACACAATTACATTGGTATAATTTCAATGGTTAAATCCTAAAAAATGCCAAACTTTTGATGTAAAACGACACCATGTTTCAATGGAATCTAAATTCAAAACACATAAAAATATCAAAACAAAGAAATGTAGAGACAAGGAAAATACTTTTGTGGATGCTAATACTAAATAGTAAAAGTTAAAATGCATTGAAGTGAGTCGTGAAGAGTCTCTTAGCCATGTTTTAGTCTTGTTCATGTTTTTACCAACATCTGGTAAATATAAAGGCAATGAAGGAATATGTTCTAGAAAAAAATCACAAAGTTGAGTTAGATATTTAAATCGGTAAATAGCCACAAAATTACATAGGTATAATTTCAATGGTTAAATCTTTAAAAATGTCAAACTCTTGATGTAAAATGGTACCTTGTTTCAATGGAATCAAAATTCAAACAACATAAAAATAGAGAAATAGAGAAATGTAGAGACCAGAAAAACAATTTTTGTGGATACTCATACTAAATGGTAAAAATTAAAACGTATATAAGAGAGTTGTGAAGAGGCTCTTAGCCATTTTTCAGTCGTGTTCATGCTTTTAATATCATCTAATAATTATAAAGGCAATCAATCACACCTGAAATTAGAACTAAAGTACATATCTAAAACAAATCAACGATGAACTTACAAACAATATGAGAAAAAGCCTTTTATGACACTTTTGGACTTGTTAGTCAGCTCATATATTGTTGAAATTTTAAAACATTCTCGATTGAGTGATTGCAGTCTAATGAATCAACACATACCAAAAGGCGTAAATTGAAATTTTACACTAATGTCTACTTACCAAGTGGAATCATCTCTATACCTTCTTGCAGTTCATATTGACCTCTCCTTATGCCTACAATTTTAGTGAGTATCTGATCTAAAAATAGGGGGCTGACTTGTTATGCTATGCAAGCACCCTCTATTCCATTAAAATAAACTTTTCAGGACCTTGCTCAATGTCTTAGTTATGCAAGAGGTTTTATGTGTGAAGTTCATGCTTCTTTTAAATGTTTATGTGTGAGGTATTTAAAAAGTTAAATATGTGTTTTAAACAAATACACAATAAACATAACTTGCAACAAATAAACCAACAAACTCACAACAATAACAAGATGATAAAGGAGTTTACCCCCAACTGGGCTACATCTCCTTGAGCCTCCATCAATGAACTAGGCTCTCTGGGATTAGTTTGTCAAATATTCTTTTACAATCTGCTGCTCAACTCCAATGGATTTACAGATTGTACCATTGGGTTTAGAATACATAAAAACCCCATAAATGACTAATAGAACCCTGAAAACGGATCATGGCTCATCCGGGCATGACCTCTTCTACATGTGGCCTTGAGCTTCCCTGATATTCCTTGTGGCAAAAACACCTGTAAAAGTTTTCAAATACCTCTAAAACCTATCCCAATGTGTTCATAGCATAACAATTAGCCAAAAATGACTATTCAGTCACAGAAAGTAGACTTGGGCTCATCTGAGCATGACCTCCATCAATGGTGGCCCTAAGCTCCCTAGAGCTCCTGAAACTTCAAGATAGAAAAAACAGAAAAAGAAGTCTCCAAATGGCTTTGAAAATAGTGCCAATGGATTCAAAACATCCAAAAACCCCTAGCTAGGCTTTTTCGGCACCTCATTTGGCCAAAAAATGAAAAAGTTAGGCCTCTTGCCATTTTCCTCCTTCAAGCTTGTTGTCTTTGGTTCACCAAAATGCACCTCTGTGTCCAACCTAGCCTCTGTACGTTTTTTTGTGCTTAAACCCAGCACCACATGCATAACCACAAAACACGCGCAACTGTAGAACGATTAGGGAACTAAGCCCCCAACTCTCGGAGGTGTTGGGCGCATGCGGGCCATGTGACCACGTCTCGTGCGCATCAAAAGGGCTCATTTTCCACGGGTGCATGCAAGTGTGACAAGTGGCGAATGGATGGTTTAACCATTTAAAAAATTCCCGTGCAATTCCGGGAGGTATGGTCATATGGTAGGTGTAATGAAACCGGGGGTTGGGGCTAAGCCCCAGCCCTAACCCCACGCCAAACTTACCATAGATACCTTTTAAATAAAAGAGAAAACATATAATAATTAAGTAATAAACTATGGCATGCTGGTTGGGCGGCCTTTTCTTAAACGTTCCCATATGTGGAGGTCCGGGGTTCAAACCCCACAGACTCCAGGGTTTTAAACACTACCATTGTATTAATTTAAAAACAATATCAAAGGATTACTGTTAGGAACTAATAGTGTGGCGTATTGGTTGTTCGGACTTTTTCAAAGCAATGCACCATGGGGGTAGGTTAGGGGTTTGATCCCCTCAGACTCCACAAAGTTTTACCAAACACCCAAACCAATAACAGGGTGCCACGTGGCATCCCATGCCTGGCCATGTGGCACCATACCATTTGCCAAAATGATGCCACGTGTCGCAATATCATTCATCCACATCTGTCAATAAATGATTGCCATGTCATCATATGACACCTCAGCGTATGATCATGCCACATCCGTTGTACGACCTCTGCCACATCAGCTGTACGGTCTGTCCAGTCAGCATTTTTTTTTTTTTTTTTCTAGTATGGCAAATCGAACAAATCACGATATCTCACTCATCCGATGTCTGTTTGACCTCGTTCAAAGTGCATTGGGTTCATGACGATGATGGCTACACACCTATTCGTTTTGAGGCGATTTCGAACATTTTCATTTTTGGGCTAAATTTTGACCCCTAGTCCAGATTCTGTTCAGTAACACATGCATTCGTGTCACTGCCAAGGTTAAAGCAGTAGAATCCAACTCTTTGTTTCATTATGCATTTGCACATGACCTTTAGCATAAAAAATATGCATCATGTTTTAAAGGATTCAGACACTGAATAATCATACATGAAGTATGTGTTAAAAGAGTGAACATATCTAGTCCTTAAAACTCCAAAAAGGAATATGAAATTCAAGGCCAGATCTTGTATTACTATAACTGTGTAATCTACCATCCAAAGAAGTTTAGCTAAGCATCAATTTTTAAAAGAAAGATATGATAGGTCATTGATCTCATTAGTACTTCTCAATAGTCCCTCTAATTATATGTTTTATAAAATGCCCCCTGCCAAAGGAAATAAACCCATATCCATTGAGTTACCATTACCCGACACCATGTACATCAACCCAAAAATATACCTATCATCCAAGGTACCTATAACAAAAATATCCCCTTGTACGAGTATTCATGACTGACAATATCAGTGGCATAACCTCCAACCACACCGTAATTTGATTTAATCCCATCTTAAAGCTCCTTGGTGAGATCTTTAACTTTGTCTATTAAATTTTTTGAATGATAATTGCACTTTTGTTATAAACTTTTAGCCCAAGATCTTACTACATATGTTGTTCAAGTTGAGTGCCCTTTATAAATTCTATGATGTCGCCTAGCAATTGCACACTGCCATAATGCATATGCATAGTCTTAAGTCATCCATACATGTAACCAAAACCCCACATTTTCTCTACTAAGGAGAAATAATAAGTAGTATAGAGGTAGTCACATGTTATATGGCATACCGAGCTTGTGAAGAATTGATCTGATCCTTTTGTTAGGAGACAAATCAAGGTTTCATTTAGGGAGTGTGAGTGCTCCAATACAGAACCACCACAGGCGAGCCATGCATATATCAACATAGTTTGATAGATGAAAGATGCTAAAAAGAAAAAAAAAGGTAAAAAACACGTTTTAATACAACATGAATTACATTTTTAAGGTTTTTGTACCTCAACCATCAACATTGGATTTTCAGAGGTACTATCAAATTTACATAGTAGAAAATATGGTTATATATACCTCCTATTTGATGTTAGATATTATGATCCTAAAGTATTTAGTATAATATTATTTTATTATAATTAGGCTTTTCTAGATTAGATAATAAGTCTAGAAAATAGTCACTTCCTAGAAACAACAAAATAGGAAATTTTTAGAATCTTTATTTAATGTACATGGACACTTGTCATATTCACATGATTATGTGATAAGATGTCCATAACAAAAATTAACTTAGAATTAGTATGATGAGCTTATTAAAGCTCTCATTTTCTCATGTGAGTAATGCTTGAGATTGTAAGATCTTGCATTAATTGTGTAAACTCTTTTCCTTCTTTAATAAAATTTGTATGTTTGAGGACACTTCTATCATCATTATGGTATCAGATTGACAATGATACAACTTTGGTGAAGAGGATATTCCAAGCGAAGAAGACATGGGAAAAATCCATTATCATATTGGTTGCGATTGATTGATATGTCAATTGTCAAATCTTTTTTTTTAAGGAAAATAATTGAAAGATTTTTTTAAGAACTCTTACTATTTTTAAGTTTTGGATCAACTCAACCTTAAAATTGGTTCTATATCCCATCCAATACCTTTCACTAGCCTTTTCTTTCTCATTGTTGTCCTTTTCTTTGCTTCCATAACCAACTTCTACAAAGCCATGATCAATCTTGGTTCCACAGTCCTTTGACAACATATTGCCTTTGTAAAACTGGAATTTTCTGTTAGAGGCATCGATTCCCACACCGAGGGGATGATAAGCCAACATTTTTAAACATGTGTCTCCGTTTTTTTATAGTCATATCTATTTTTCCACAACCGACAAGTGTCTATGTTCCTGCCCCGAAGGTTGGTGACACTGCACCTCATCCATATTAAAGTCACAACCCTCCTCTTCCTCGTTTTGCTGAGCTGTCATTCATCACTTTATTATATTTTGAAACCGGTTCCACTTCTCATTGAACTCACGATTCAATCAAAGTAAATCCATTCAATCAATTCTCCAAACTGTGAGCTATTCAAGTAAATGGATTCACCACAATGATATATCAGATCCTACTTTTTAGAGGGAATGCAAGTCAAATGTATTMAGAAGATGTAACGCATCCACCCTAACCATTCTAGGTGCCCACCATTTCCARYGATTTAGTTTCCAACAATCCATTTGCAAAGTTTGGGTGAAAGACAATTTTGAAGATATAAACACAATTGGAAGATGGATATTGTTTGAGTGAGATAAGAAACAAAGTGCTATGCTACTCACCCATCTACAGAAACCCTCAAGCACCCCTTTTGACAATTGTGTGTGTGATCTGTATGCAATGATCTATATATTAATTTTTTTACAAGATAAGGAGCACGTGCCATCTCTGATCGTCGTATGATCAACAAAGCCCGTTCTACGATCATTCTTGTCAAAAATCCACAATCTCTAGCGCATGCACCTCCTGCATTCAATCAACGATATTGATAGCATGATTACCATCCTCTTATAAACACTTCCTAGAAACTTTGCAGTTGACGGGAAAGTTAGAGAAGATCACATTTGATCAGTTGAGTGAATTGTTAGCTTAACATGATACAAATTTTGGGAAGAAGAAGCAAGTCGATGAAGACGTCTTCTTTACAGAAGCCAATACTAGTAAACCTTCAATTGGAAATTCAAGAGGAAGAGGAGCTCAATTCAGTAATAGAGGACGTGGTAATTAATATCATTCAACTTACAGAGGACAAGGACGAGGAAGAAGTCAAGGAAGACGAAGAGGCAATGGTCAAGGAATAGGAAACACAAATTATCAATGGAGATCAAACAACTTCACGAGAACTCAATCATAAAGACCTGAAAATCGTAATAATAAGTTTGCAACTTATTCATAGTGACCTTTGTGGACCCCTACAAACTTCTCTAGGTGGATATAAATATTTTCTATTCTTCATTGATGATTGTAGTAGAATGACTTGGATTTATTTTTTAAAAAGCAAAGTCAGAAAACTTTGAAAAGTTCAAGATTTTTCAACGCCTGGTTGAAAACAAAACTAAGAAAAATATTGGCACATTATAGACCGATAAAGGAGGGGAATTCACCACCAATGAATTCCATACTTTCTGTAGTGAAAAGGGAATCAAAAGGAAATTTACAAATGCATACACTCCTTAACAGAATGGAGTAACAGAAAGGATGAATCACAACTTTTTAGGAATGGCATGATCCATGTTAACCTTAAAAAATTTAAGTCCCTTATACTGGGTTGAATCAGTTCATACTACCATTTACTTAAGGAACCAATCTCCCACTGCTTCTTTGGATGGGATCACACCATATGAAGCATGGTATGGATTTAAGCCTAGAATCAAACATCTTTGAAATTTTGGTTTAGATTGTTATGCATTAGTACCTAAAGAAAGGAAAACTAAGTCAGGTTCTTGAAATGTGAAATGTATCTTTCTTGGATATTCCGATGAAAAGAAGGGATAAAGTTTCAAAATTCACCTTCATTCGGGGTTAACCAGAATCAACCCTAAAAATATACGAATTTGATAGGAATGGGACAAAGAATGCCTCAAGGTTGCGAGAGCTCGGGAACCCACCTATATCTCTCAAATGGGTATCAAAAAATCATTTTATATTTTTAAACCCATAATTCAACTTCTTCAAATTATCCTTCGTTCAAGGATGGTCAAACTTGGGCCTAAAATGACCCGAAATTAATAAAAAGGGGCCCAAGAACTACACATCTTCTCTCGCAAAAGGGACCACATGTACAACTCTCAAATGGGTCTCCAAATATGATTTCATCTTTGGAAATGAAGAATTTTCCTTTTCAAAAATCACATTCATTCGAAGTTAACCATAATCAACCCTAAAACGATACGAACTTGATCGAAATGGGCCAAAGAATGCCTCAACTTTACGAGCACTCAGGAACCCACTTGCATATCTCAAATGGGTATCAACAAATTATTTTATATTTTAAAACCCATAATTCAACTTCTTCAAATTAGCCTTCGTTCAAGGCTGGTCAAACTTGGGCCTAGAATGACCCGAAGTTGAGAAAAAGGGGCCCAAGAACTACACGTCTTCGCTCACAATTAGGACCACATGTACAACTCTCAAATGGGTATCCAAATATGATTTCATATTTGCAAATAAAGAATTTTGCTTTTCAAAAATCACCTTCATTCGGGGTTAACCATAATCGACCCTAAAACGATACGAATTTGATCGAAATGGGAAAAATAATGCTTCAACGTTACGAGCGCTCAGGAACCCACTTGCATCTCTCAAACGGGTATCAAAAAATTATTTAGTATTTCTAAACCCATAATTCCACTTCTTCCAAATAACCTTCATTCAGTGGTAAAATTTATGCCTAGAATGACCCGAAGTATAGAAAAAGGGGCCTAAGAACTACACCTCTTCACTCGCAATCAAGAGCATGTGTAAAACTCTCAAACGGGTATCCAAATATGATTTCATATTTGGAAATCAAGTATTTTTCATTTCAAAAATCACCTTCGTTCGAGGTTAACTAGAATCAACCCTAAAACGGTACGAATTTGATCAAAATGGGCCAAAAAATGCCTCAACGTTACGAGTGCTTGGGAACCCACTTGCATCTCTCAAATGGGTATCAAAATGTTATTTTATATTTTAAAACCCATAATTCTGCTTCTTCGAAATAGCCTTCATTCAGGGATGGTAAAACTTGGGCCTAAAATGACCCGAAGTTGAGAAAAAGGGGCCCAAGAACTACACGTCTGTGATCACAATTAGGACCACATGTACAACTCTAAAATGGGTATCCAAATATGATTTCATATTTGCAAATGAAGAATTTTTCTTTTCAAAAATCACCTTCATTTGGGGTTAACCAAAATCAACCATAAAACGATACAAATATGATCGAAATGGGCAAAAGAATGCCTCAAGATTACGAGGGTTCAAGAAGCCACTCACATCTCTCAAATGGGTATCAAAAAATTATTTTATATTTTTAAACCCATAATTCCACTTCTTCCAAATAGCCTTCATTTGGGGCTGGTCAAAGTTGGGCCTAAAATGACTTGAAGTTGAGAAAAAGAAGACCAAGAACTACATGTCTTCGCTCACAATCAAGACCACGTGTACAACTCTCAAATGGGTATCCAAATATGATTTCATATTTGCAAAAGAAAAATTTTTCTTTTCAAAAATCACCTTCATTCGGGCTTAACCAGAATCAACACTAAAACTATACGAATTTGATCGAAATGGGCCAAAGAATGCCTCAACGTTGCGAGAGCTCGGGAACCCACCTATATCTCTCAAATGGGTATAAAAAAATTATCTTATATTTTTTAATCCATAATTCCACTTCTTCCAAATAGCCTTCATTCGAAGCTGGTCAAACTTGGGCCTATAATGACCCGAAGTTGAAAAAAAGAGGCCCAAGAACTACACGTCTTCTCTCGCAATCGAGACCACGTGTACATCTCTCAAATGGGTATCCAAGTATGATTTCATTTTTACAAATGAAGAATTTTGATTTTCAAAAATCACCTTCATTCGGGGTTAGCTAGAATCGATCCTAAAATGATACGAATTTGATCGAAATGGGCAAAAGAATGCGTCAACGTTACGAGCGCTCCAAAACCCACTTGCATCTCTCAAATGGGTATCAAAAAATTATTTTGTATTTTTAAACCCATAATTCCACTTCTTCCAAATAGCCTCCATTCGGGGCTGGTAAAACTTGGGCCTAAAATGACCCAAAGTTGAGAAAAAGGGGCCCAAGATCTACACATCTTCGCTCACAATTAGGACCATGTGTACAACTCTCAAATGGGTATCCAAATATGATTTCATATTTGCAAATGAAGAATTTTTCTTTTCAAAAATCACCTTCATTCGGGGTTAACCAGATTCAACCCTAAAACGATACGAATTTGATCGAAATGGGCAAAAGAAAGCCTCAACGTTATGAGCATCCGGGAACCCACTTTCATCTCTCAAATGGGTATCAAAAAATTATTTTGTATTTTTAAACCCATAATTCAACTTCTTTTAGATAGCCTTCGTTCGGGGCAGGTCAAACTTGGGCCTAGAATGACCCGAAGTTGAGAAAAAGGGCCCCAAGAACTACACGTCTTCGCTCGAAATCAATACCACGTGTACAACTCTCAAATGGGTATCCAAATATGATTTCATATTTGCAAATGAAGAATTTTTCTTTTCAAAAATTGTCTTCATTCAAGGTTAACCAAAATCAACCCTAAAACAATACGAATTTGATCGAAATGGGCCAAAGAATGCCTCAAAGTTACGAGCGCTCGGGAACCCACCTGCATCTCTCAAATGGGTATCAAAAAATTGTTTTGTATTTTTAAAACCATTATTCAACTTCTTCCAAATAGCCTTCATTCAAGGCTGGTCAAACTTGGGCCTAGAATGACCCAAAGTTGAGAAAAGGGGCCCAAGAACCACACATCTTCGCTCACAATCAAGACCACGTGTAAAACTCTTAAATGGGTATCCAAATATCATTTCATATTTGGAAATGAAGAATTTTTCTTTCCAAAAATCACCTTCATTTGGGGTTAACCAGAATCAACCCTAAAATGATACGAATTTGATCGAAATGGGCAAAGAATGCCTCGACATTGCGAGATTTCGGGAACCCACCTATATGTCTCAAATGGGTATCAAAAAATTATTTTATATTTTTAAACCCATAATTCCACTTCTTCTAAATAGCCTTAGTTCGAGCCTGGTCAAACTTGGGCCTAGAATGACCCGAAGTTGAAAAAAAGAGGCCCAAGAACTACACGTCTTCTCCCGCAATCGGGACCACGTGTACAACTCTTAAATGGGTATCCAAATATGATTTCATATTTGCAAATGAAAAATTTTGATTTTCAAAAATCACCTTCATTCGGGGTTAACCAGAATCGACCCTAAAATGATACGAATTTAATCGAAATGGGCGAAAAAATGCCTCAACGTTATGAGCGCTCCGAAACCCACTTGCATCTCTCAAATGGGTATCAAAAAAATATTTTGTATTTTTAAACCCACAATTCCACTTCTTCCAAATAGCGTTCATTCAGGGCTGGTCAAACTTGGGCCTAAAATGACCCGAAGTTGAGAAAAAAAGGGCGCAAGATCTACATGTCTTCGCTCACAATTAGTACCACGTGTACAACTTGCAAATGGGTATCCAAATATGATTTCATATTTTCAAATGGAGATTTTTTCTTTTCAAAAATCACCATATTTCGGGGTTAACCAGAATCAACCCTAAAACAATACGAATTTGATCAAAATGGGCAAAAGAAAGCCTCAATGTTACGAACGCTTGGCAACCCACTTGCATCTCTCACATGGGTATCAAAAAATTATTTTGTATTTTTAATCCCATAATTCCACTTCTTCTAAATATCCTTCTTTCAGGGTTGGTCAAACTTGGGCCTAGAATGACCCGAAGTTGAGAAAAAGGGGCTAAAGATCTACACATCTTCGCTAGCAATTAGTACCATGTGTACAACTCTCAAATGGTTATCCAAATATGATTTCATATTTGCAAATGAAGAATTTTGCTTTTCAAAAATCACCTTCATTCGGGGTTAACCATAATCAACCCTAAAACGATATGAATTTGATCGAAATGGACAAAAGAAAGGCTCAACGTTACTAGCGCTCGGGAACCCACTTGCATCTCTCAAATGGGTATGAAAAAAATATTTTGTATTTTTAAACCCATAATTCCACTTCTTCCAAATAGCCTTCATTCGGGGCTGGTCAAACTTGGGCCTAAAATGACTTGAAGTTGAGAAAAAGGGGCCCAAGATCTACACGTCTTCGCTCACAATTAGGACCACATGTACAATTCTCAAATGGGTATCCAAATATGATTTCATATTTGCAAATGAAAAATTTTGCTTTTCAAAAATCACCTTCATTCGGGGTTAACCATAATCAACCATAAAGTGATACAATTTTGATCAAAATGGGCAAAAGAAAGCCTCAACATTACGAGCACTCGGGAACCCACTTGCATCTCTCAAATGGGTATCAAAAAATTATTTTGTATTTTTAAACCCATAATTCCAATTCTTCCAAATAGCCTTCATTCGAGGCTGGTCAAACTTGGGCCTAGAATGACCTGAAGTTGAGAAAAGCGCCCCAAGAACTACACGTCTTCGCTCGCAATCAAGACCACATGTAAAACTCTAAAATGGGTATCCAAATATCATTTCGTATTTGGAAATGAAGAATTTTTCTTTTCAAAAATCACCTTCATTCGAGGTTAACCAGAATCAACCCTAAAACGATACGAATTTGATCGAATTGGGCAAAGAATGCCTCAACATTGCGAGAGCTCAGGAACCCACCTATATCTCTCAAATGGGTATCAAAAAATTATTTTATATTTTTAAACCCATAATTCCACTTCTAACTAGCCTTCATTAGGGGCTGGTCAAACTTGGGTCTATAATAACCCAAAGTTGAGAAAAAGGGGTCCAATAACTACACGTCTTCGTTCGCAATCAAGACCACGTGTACAACTCTCAAATGGGTATCCAAATATGATTTCATATTTGCAAATGAAAAATTTTGCTTTTCAAAAATCATCTTCATTCGGGGTTAACCAGAATAAACCCTAAAACGATACGAATTTGATCGAAATGGGCCAAAGAATGCCTCAATGTTATGAGCACTCGGGAACCCACTTACATCTCTCAAATGGGTATCAAAAAATTATTTTATATTTAAAACCCATTATTCCACTTTTTCTAACTAGCCTTCATTCGGGGCAGGTCAAACTTGGGCCTAGAATGACCCAAAGTTGAGAAAAAGGGGCCCAAGATCTATACGTATTTGCTCACAATTAGGACCACATGTACAACTCTCAAATGGGTATCCAAATATGATTTCATATTTGCAAATGAAGAATTTTTCTTTTCAAAAATTACCTTCATTCGAGGTTAACCAAAATCTACCCTAAAACGATACGAATTTGATCGAAATGGGCTAAAGAATGCCTCAACGTTACGAGCGCTCGGGAACCCACTTGAATCTCTCAAATGGGTATGAAAAAAATATTTTGTATTTTTGGGAAGTGGGTTCCCAAGCACTCCTAACGTTGAAGTTTGACTAGCCCCAAATGAAGGTTATTTAGAAGAAGTTGAATTATGGGTTAAAAAATAAAAATTAACTTTTTGATACCCATTTGAGAGATGCAAGTGGGTTCCCGACCACTCGTAACGTTGAGGCATTATTTTTCCCATTTCGATGAAATTCATATCGTTTTAGGGTCGATTCTGGTTAACCCTAAATGAAGGTGATTTTTGAAAAGCAAGATTCTTCATTTGAAAACATGAAATCATATTTGGATACCCATTTGAAAGTTGTACACATGGTCCTAATTGCGGAAGAAGATGTTTAGTTCTTGGGCCCATTTTTCTAAACTTTGGGTCATTCTAGGCCCAAGTTTGACCAACTCCGAATGAAGGCTATTTAGAAAAAGTGAAATTATGGGTTTAAATATATAAAATAATTTTTTTATACCCATTTGAGAGATGCAGGTGGGTTCCTGAGCGCTCGTAACGTTGAGGCATTCTTCAACACATTTCGATCGAATTCGTATCGTTTAAGGGTTGATTCTGGTTAACCCTGAATGAAGGTGATTTTTGAAAAGACAAATTCTTCATTTCCAAAGATGAAATCATATTTGGATACCCATTTGAGAGTTGTACACATGGTCCCGATTGCAGTAGAAGACATGTAGTTCTTGGGCCCCTTTTTCTCAACCTCTGGTCATTCTAGGCCCAAGTTTGACCAGCCTCGAATGAAGGCTATTAGGAAGAAGTGGAATTATGGGTTTAAAAATATAAAATAATTTTTTGATACCCATTTGAGAGATATAGGTGGGTTCCCGATCTCTCGTGTAGTTCTTGAGCCCCTTTTTCTCAACTTCAGGTCATTCTAGGTGCAAGTTTGACTAGCCCCGAATGAAGGCTATTTGGAAGAAGTGGAATTATGGGTTTAAAAATACAAAATAATTTTGTTATACCCATTTGAGAGATGCAAGTGGGTTCCCTAGCGCTCGTAACATTGCGATATTCTTTTGCCCATTTCGATCAAATTCATATCGTTTTAGGGTTGATCCGGGTTAACCTCGAATGAAGGTGATATTTGAAAAGAAAAATTCTTCATTTGCAAATATGAAATCGTATTTGGATACCCATTTGAGAGTTGTACATGTGGTCCTAATTGAGAGTGAAGACGTGTAGTTCTTGGACCCCTTTTTCTCAACTTCAGGTATTTCTAGGCCCAAGTTTGACCAGCCCCGAACGAAGGCTATTTGGAAAAATTGGAATTATGGGTTTAAAAATACAAATAATTTTTTGATACCCATTTGAGAGATGCAACTGGGTTCCCGAGCACTCGTAATGTTGAGGCATTCTTTTTCCCATTTCGATCAATTTTGTATCGTTTTAGGGTCAATTTTGGTTAACCCCGAATGAAGGTGATTTTTGAAAAGCAAAATTCTTCATTTGCAAATATGAAATCATATTTGGATACCCATTTGAGAGTTGTACACATGGTCCTAATTGCGGGTGAAGACGTGTAGTTCTTGGGTGTCTTTTTCTGAACTTCGGGTCATTCTAGGTCCAAGTTTGACCAACCGCATATCAGGGCTATTTATAAAAAGTGGAATTATGGGTTTAAAAATATAAAATATTTTTTTGATACCAATTTGAGAGATGCAAGTGGGTTCCCAAGTGCTCGTAACTTTGAGGCATTCTTTTTCCCATTTCGATCAAATTCATATCATTTTAGGGTTGATTCTAGTTAACCCCGAATGAAGGTGATTTTTGAAAATACAAATTCTTCATTTCCAAAGATGAAATCATATTTGGATACCCATTTGAGAGTTGTATACGTGGTCCGATTTTGGGAGAAGACGTGTAGTTCTTGGGCCCCTTTTTCTAGACTTCGGGTCATTCTAGGCCCAAGTTTGACGAGCCTCGAACGAAGGCTTTTTGGAAGAAGTGGAATTATGGGTTTAAAAGCATAAAATAATTTGTTGATACCCATTTGAGAGATATAGGTGGTTTACCGAGTTCTCGTAGTGTTAAGGCATTCTTTGGTCCATTTTGATCAAATTCGTATCATTTTAGGGTTGATTCTGGTTAACCCCGAATGAAGATGATTTTTGAAAAGCAAATTTTTTTTGGGGGCGGTTTTTTGCTATTTTTAGCGGATTTTGCTATTTTTAGCTGATTTGTAAATTAATCCCGGATTAAGGGGTTAGGGTTTTGGTATCTACGGAATACCTAAAAACATTGTATATATTGTATGGCGAATGGTGAAATTTGATATAATGAAAATAAGAAAGGTTTTCCCGGTTGAGGGTTTCCGGTAAAAATCTTTGTGTAATCTGTGTATGAGCCATTGATTAATTTCTGTATTGCTTAAGAATCTATATGCATTGCTTTACTTTGCAGGTTTAAAACTTACAAAACAAAGGCTATTTGGAAGAAGTGGAATTATGGGTTTAAAAATAACAAATAATTTTTTCATACCCATTTGAGAGATATAGGTGGGTTCCCAAGCTCCCGCAACGTTGAGGCATTATTTGACCCATTTCGATCAATTTCGTATCATTTTACGGTTGATTCTAGTTAACCTCGAATGAAGGTAATTTTTGAATAGCAAAATTCTTCATTTGCAAATATGAAATCATATTTGGATACCCATTTGAGAGTTGTACACATGGTACTAATTGCGAGGGAAGACGTGTAGTTCTTGGGCCCCTTTTTCTTAACTTTAGGTCATTTTAGGCCCAAATTTGACTCGCCTCGAATGAAGGTTATTTAGAAGAAGTGGAATTATGAGTTTAAAAATATAAAATAATTTTTTGATACCCATTTGAGATATGCAAGTGGGTTGCCGAGCGCTTGTAACGTTGAGGCATTATTTGGCGCATTTCAATCAAATTCATATCGTTTTAGGGTTAATTCTAGTTAACCCCGAATAGAGGTGACTTTTGAAAAGCAAAATTTCTCATTAGCAAATATGAAATCATATTTGGATACCCATTTGAGAGTTGTATACATGGTCTTGATTGCGAGCGAAGACGTGTAGTTCTTGGGCCCCTTTTTCTCAACTTCAGATCATGCTCGGACCAAGTTTGACCACCCTCAAACGAAGTGGAATTATGGGTTTAAAAATACAAAATAATTTTTTGATACCCATTTAAGAGATATAGGTGGGTTCTCGAACTCTTGCAATGTTGAGGCATTCTTTGGCCCATTTCAATCAAATTCGTATCGATTTAAGGTTGATTATGGTTAACCTAGAATGAAGGTGATTTTTGAAAAGCAAAATTCTTCATTTGCAAATATAAAATCATATTTGGATACCCATTTGAGAGTTGTACACATGGTCTTGATTGCGAGCGAAGACATGTAGTTCTTGGGCCCCTTTTTCTCAACTTCGTGTCATTCTAGGCCCATGTTTGACCAACCCCAAATGAAGGCTATTTAGAAAAAGTGGAATTATGGGTTTACAAATATAAAATAATTTTTTGATACCCATTTGAGAGATGCAAGTGGGTTCTCGAGCGCTCGTAATGTTGAGGAATTATTTTTCCCATTTTGATCAAATTCGTATCGTTTTAGGGTCGATTCTGGTTAACCTCGAATAAAGGTGATTTTTGAAAAGCAAAATTCTTCATTTGCAAATATGAAATCATATTTGGATACCCATTTGAGAGTTGTACATGTGGTCTTGATTGTGAGCGAAGACATGTAGTTCTTGGGCCCCTTTTTCTCAACATCGGGTTATTCTAGGCCCAAGTATGACCAACCCCGAATGAAGTCTATTTAGAAAAAGTGGAATTATGGGTTTAAAAATAAAAAATATTTTTTTGATACCCATTTGAGAGATGCAAGTGGGTTCCCGACTGCTCGTAATGTTGAGGCATTCTTTTTCCAATTTCGATCAAATTCGTATCGTTTTAGGGTCGATTCTAGTTAACCCTGAATGAAGGTGATTTTTGAAAAGAAAAATTCTTCATTTGAAAATATGAAATCATATTTGGATACCCCTTTGAGAGTTATACACGTGGTCCTAACTGCGGAAGAAGATGTGTATTTCTTGGGCCCCTTTTTCTCAACTTCGGGTCATTCTAGGCCCAAGTTTGACCAACTCCGAATGAAGGCTATTTAGAAAACGTGGAATTATGGGTTTAAAAATATAAAATAAATTTTTGATACCCATTTGAGAGATGCAAGTGGGTTCCCGAGCGCTCGTAACATTGAGGCATTCTTTGGCCCATTTCGATCAAATTCGTATCGTTTTAGGGTTGATTATGGTTAACCTCGAATGAAGGTGATTTTTGAAAAGCAAAATTCTTCATTTGCAAATATGAAATCATATTTGGATACCCATTTGAGAGTTGTACACGTGGTCTTGATTGCGACCAAAGACGTGCAGTTCCTGGGCCCCTTTTTCTCGACTTTGGGTCATTCTAGGCCCAAGTTTGACCAGCCCTGAATGAAGGCTATTTGTAAGAAGTGGAATTATGGGTTTAAAAATACAAAATAATATTTTGATACCCATTTGAGATATGCAAGTGGGGTCCCGTGTGCTCGTAACATTGAGGCATTATTTTGCCCATTTCGATCAAATTCGTATCGTTTTAAGGTCGATTCTGGTTAAGCCCGAATGAAGGTGATTTTTGAAAAGAAAAATTATGCATTTGCAAATATGAAATCATATTTGGATACCCATTTGAGAGTTGTACAAGTGGTCCTAATTGTGAGCGAAACCGTGTAGTTCTTGGGACCCTCTTTCTCAACTTCATGTCATTCTAGGCCCATGTTTGACCACCCTCGAATGAAGGCTGTTTAGAAAAGGTGGAAGTATGGGTTTAAAAATATAAAATAATTTTTTGATACACATTTGAGAGATGCAAGTGGGTTCCCAAGCGTTCGTAAAGTTGAGGCATTCTTTAGTCCATTTCGATCAAATTCATATCAATTTAGGGTTGATTTTGGTTAACCCCGAATGGAGGTGATTTTTGAAAAGACAAATTCTTCATTTCCAAACATGAAATCATATTTGGATACCCATTTGCGAGTTGTACATGTGGTCCTGATTGTGGAAGAAGACGTGTAGTTCTTGGGCCCCTTTTTCTCAACTTCGGGTCATTCGAGGCCAAAGTTTAACTAGCTCCGCATTAAGGATATTTGGAAGAAGTGGAATTATGGGTTTAAAAATACAAAATAATTTTTTGATACCCATTTGAGAAATGTAAGTGGGTTCCCGAGCGCTCGTAACGTTGCAACATTCTTTTTCCCATTTCGATCAAATTCGTATTGTTTTAGGGTTGATTATGGTTAACCTTGAATGAAGGTGATTTTTGCAAAGAAAAATTCTTCATTTGCAAATATGAAATCATATTTGGATACTCATTTGAGAGTTGTACACGTGGTGTTAATTGCAGGAGAAGATGTGTAGCTCTTGGGCCCCTTTTTCTAAATTTCTGCTCATTCTAGGCCCAAGTTTGACTAGCCCCGAATGAAGGCTATTTAGAAAAGTGGAATTATGGGTTTAAAAATACAAAATAATTTTTTGATACCCATTTGAGAGATGCAAGTGGGTTCCCGAGCGCTCGTAATGTTGAGGCATTCTTTGGCCCATTTCGATCAGATTCGTACCATTTTAGGGTTGATTCTGGTTAACCCCGAATGAAGGTGATTTTTGAAAAGACAAATTCTTCATTTCCAAAGATGAAATCATATTTGGATACCCATTTGAGAGTTGTACATGTGGTCCTGATTGCAGGAGAAGACGTGTAGTTCTTGGGCACCTTTTTCTCAACTTCGGGTCATTCTAGGCCCAAGTTTGATCAACCTCGAACAAAGGCTATTTTGAAGAAGTGGAATTATGGGTTTAAAAATATAAAATATTTTTTGATACCCATTTGAGAGATATAGGTGGGTTCGTGAGCTCTCGCAACGTTGAGGCATTCTTTCGCCCATTTCGATCAAATTTGTATCGTTTTAGGGTTGATTATGCTTAACCCCAAATGAAGGTGATTTTTGAAAAGCAAAATTCTTCATTTGCAAATATGAAATCATATTTGGATAACCATTTGAGAGTTGTATATGTGGTCTTGATTGCGAGTGAAGACGTGCATTTCTTGGGCCCCTTTTTCTCAACTTCCGGTCATTCTAGGCCCAAGTTTGACCAGCCCCGAATGAAGGCTATTTGGAAGAAGTGGAATTATGGGTTTAAAAATACAAATTAATTTTTTGATACCCATTTGAGAGATGGAAGTGGGTTCATGAGCGCTCGTAACATTGAGGCATTCTTTTTCCCATTTTGATCAAATTCGTATCATTTTAGGGTTGATTATGGTTAACTCCGAATGAAGGTGATTTTTGAAAAGATTTTTTTTTTCATTTGCAAATATGAAATCATATTTGGATACCCATTTGTACACATTGTCCTAATTGCGAGCAAAGACGTGTAGTTCTTGGGCCCCTTTTTCTCAACTTTGGTTCAATTTATGCCCAAGTTTGACCAGCCCCGAATGAAGGTTATTTAGAAGAAGTGGAATTATGGGTTTAAAAATATAAAATAATTTTTTGATACCCATTTGAGAGATGCAAGTGGTTTCCCGAGCACTCGTAACGTTGAGACATTCTTTGGCCCATTTCGATCAAATTCGTATCGTTTTAGGGTTGATTTTGGTTAACCCCGAATGAAGGTGATTTTTGAAATGAAAAAATCTTCATTGGCAAATATGAAATCATATTTGGATACCTATTTGAGAGTTGTACACGTGGTGTTGATTGCGAGTGAAGAAGTGTAGTTCTTGGGCCCCTTTTTCTCAACTTTGGGTCATTCTAGGCCCAAGCTTGACCAACCCTAAATGAAGGGTATTTGGAAGAAGTGGAATTATGGGTTCAAAAAGAAAAAATAATTTTTGGAATCCCATTTGATAGATGGAAGTGGGTTCCCGAGCACTCGTAACGTTGAGGCATATGTTTTCCCATTTCGATCAAATTCGTATCATTTTAGGGTCGATTCTAGTTAACCCCGAATGAAGGTGATTTTTGAAAAGCAAATCTCTTCATTTGCAAATCTGAAATCATATTTGGATTCCCATTTGAGAGTTGTACACGTGGTTCTTATTGTAAGTGAAGACATGTAGTTCTTGGGCCCCTTTTTCTCAACTTTAGGGCATTGTAGGCCCAAGTTTGACCAGCCTCGAATGAAGGCTATTTAGAATAAGTGGAATTATGGGTTTAAAAATGTAAAATAATTGTTTGATACCCATTTGAGAGATGTAAGTGGGTTCCTGAGCACTCGTAACGTTGAGGTATTCTTTGGCCCATTTCGATCAAATTCGTATCGTTTTAGGGCTGATTCTGGTTAACCTCGAATGAAGGTGATTTTTTAAAAGAAAAATTCTTCATTTGCAAATATGAAATCATATTTGGATACCCATTTGAGAGTTGTACACACGGTCCTAATTGCGAGCGAAGACGTGTAGTTCTTGGGCCCCTTTTTCTTAACTTCGGGTCATTGTATGCCCAAATTTTACTAGCCCCGAATGAAGACTATTTAGAAGAAGTGGAATTATGGGTTTAAAAATATAAAATAATTTTTTGATTCCCATTTGAGAGATGCAAGTGGGTTCCCGAGTGCTCATAAAGTTGAGGCATTCTTTGGCCCATTTCGATCATATTCGTATTGTTTTAGGGTTGATTATGGTTAACCCCGAATGAAGGTGATTTTTGAAAAGAAAAATTCTTCATTTGCAAATATGAAATCATATTTGGAAACCCATTTGGGAGTTGTACACGTGGTCTTGATTGCGAGTGAAGAAATGTAGTTCTTGGGCCCCTTTTTTGTTGACAAAGTGTCCTGAGACCCATAATTTTGCTTCGTTTGAGGCTGGTCAAACTTAGGCCTAGAATGACCTGAAGTTGAGAAAACACGGCCCAAGAACTACATGTATTCCCTCACAATCAATACCACGTGTACAACTCTCAAATGGGTATCCAAATATGATTACATATTTGGAAATGAAGAATTTTTCTTTTAACCCATAATGCCACTTCGTCGAGGTTGGTCAAACTTGGGCCTAGAATGACCCGAAATTAAGAAAAAGTGGCCCAAGAACTACACGTCTTCGCTAGAAATCAATACCATGTGTACAACTCTCAAATGGGTATCCAAATATGATTTTGTATTTGGAAATGAAGAATTTTTATTTTCAACACATAATTCCACTTCGTTTGAGACTAGTCAAACTTGGGCCTAGAATGACCCGAAGTTGAGAAAAAGTGGCCCAAGAATTACACGTCTTCGCTTGAAATCAAGACCACATGTAAAACTCTCAAATGGGTATCCAAATATGATTTCATATTTGGAAATGAAGAATTTTAATTTTCAACCCATAATTCCACTTCATTCGAGGCTGGTCAAATTTGCGCCTAAAATGACCTGAAGTTGAGAAAAGGTGGCCCAAGAACTACACGTCTTCGCTCACAATCAAGACCACGTGTACAAATCTCAAATGGGTATCCAAATATGATTTCATATTTGGAAATGAAGAATTTTGCTTTTCAACCCATAATTCCACTTCGTTCGAGGCTGGTCAAACTTGGGCGTAGAATGACCCGAAAATGAGAAAACGTGGCCCAAGAACTACACTTATTCACTCACAATTAATACCACATGTACAACTCTCAAGTGGGTATCCACATATGATTTCATATTTGGAAATGAAGAATTTTGTTTTTCAATCCATAATTCCACTTCGTTCGAGGCTGGTCAAACTTGGGCCTAGAATGACTTGAAGTTGAGAAAAAACGGCCCAAGAACTACACGTATTCGCTCGCAATCAATACCACATGTACAACTCTCAAATGGGTATCCAAATATGATTTCATATTTGGAAATGAAGAATTTTTCTTTTCAACGCATAATGCCACTTCGTCGAGGTTTGTCAAACTTGGGCCTAGAATGACCCGAAGTTGAGAAAACGCGGCCCAAGAACTACACGTCTTCACTCACAATCAATATCACGTGTACAACTCTCAAATGTGTACCCAAATATGAATTCGTATTTGAAAATGAAGAATTTTGCTTTTCAACCCATAATTCCACTTCGTTCGAGGCTAGTCAAACTTGGGGCTAGAATGACCCGAAGTTGAGAAAAAGCGGCCCAAGAATTACATGTCTTCGCTCGCAATCAACTCCACCTTCAAAACTCTCAAATGGGTATCCAAATATGATTTCATATTTGGAAATGAAGAATTTTGATTTTCAACCCATAATTCCACTTCGTTTGAGGTTGGTCAAACTTGGGCCTAGAATGACCTGAAGTTGAGAAAAAGCAGCCCATGAACTACACATCCTTGCTTGACGTGTACACATGTCAAATGGGTATCCAAATATGATTTCATATTTGGAAATGAAGAATTTTGCTTTTCAACCCATAATTCCACTTCGTTCGATGCTGGTCAAACTTGGGCCTAGAATGACTTGAAGTTGAGAAAAAGCGGCCCAAGAACTACACGTATTCGCTCACAATAAATACCACGTGTACAAATCTCAAATGGGTATCCAAATATGATTTCATATTTGGAAATGAAGAATTTTCTTTTCAATGCATAATGCCACTTCATCGAGGTTGGTCAAACTTGGGCCTAGAATGACCTGAAGTTGAGAAAACGCGGCCCAAGAACTACACGTCTTTGCTCGCAATCAATACCACGTGTAAAACTCTCAAATGTGTATCCAAATATGATTTCGTATTTGGAAATGAAGAAATTTGCTTTTCAACCCATAATTCCACTTCGTTCGAGGCTAGTCAAACTTGGGGCTAGAATGACATGAAGTTGAGAAAAAGCGGCCCAAGAATTACATGTCTTCGCTCGCAATCAACACCACCTTTAAAAATCTCAAATGGGTATCCAAATATGATTTCATATTTGGAAATGAAGAATTTTGATTTTCAACCCATAATTCCACTTCGTTCGAGGCTGGTCAAATTTGCACCTAGAATGACCCGAAGTTGAGAAAAAGCGGTCCAAGAACTACATGTCTTCGCTCGTAATTAAGACCACGTGTACAACTCTCAAATGGGTATCCAAATATGATTTCATATTTGGAAATGAATAATTTTTCTTTTCAACACATAATTCCACTTCCTTTGAGGCTGGTCAAACTTGGGCCTAGAATGACTTGAAAATGAGAAAAAGCGGCCCAAGAACTACACTTCTTTGCTCGCAATCAATACTACATGTACAACTCTCAAATGGGTATCCAAACGTGATTTCATATTTGGAAATGAAGAATTTTGTTTTTCAACCCATAATTCCACTTCGTTCGAGGCTAGTCAAACTTGGGCCTAGAATGACCCGAAGTTGAGAAAAAGCGGCCCAAGAATTACACGTCTTCGCTCTCAATCAAGACCACGTGTAAAACTCTCAAATGTGTATCCAAATATGATTTCATATTTGGAAATGAAGAATTTTTCTTTTCAACCCATAATTACACTTCGTTCGAGGATGGTCAAACTTGGTCTTAGAATGACCCGAAGTTGAGAAAAAGCGGCCCAAGAACTACAGATCTTCGCTCGCAATCAAGACCACATGTACAACTCTCAAATGGGTATCCAAATATGATGCCATATTTAGAAATGAAGAATTTTTCTTTTGAACCCATAATTCCACTTCGTTCAAGGCTGGTCAAACTTGGGCCTAGAATGACCCGAAGTTGAGAAAAATCGGCCCAAGAACTACACGTCTTCGCTCACAATCAAGACCATGTGTATAACTGTTAAATAGGTATCCAAATATGATTTCATATTTGGAAATGAATAATTTTGCTTTTTAACCCATAATTCCACTTCATTCGAGGCTGGTCAAACTTGGGCCTAGAATGACCCGAAGTTAAGAAAAAGCGGCCCGATAACTACACGTCTTCGCTTGCAATCAAGATCACTTGCACAACTCTCAAATGGGTATCCAAATATTATTTCATATTTGGAAATGAAGAATTTTTCTTTTCAACCTGTAATTCCACTTCGTCGAGGTTGGTCAAACTTGGGCCTAGAATGACCCGAAGTTGAGAAAAAATGGCCCAAGAACTACACTTCTTCGCTCACAATCAAGACCACATGTACAACTCTCAAAAGGGTATCCAAATATGATATCATATTTGGAAATGAATAATTTTTCTTTTCAACCCATAATTCCACTTTGTTCGAGGTTGGTCAAACTTGGGCCTAGAATGACCCGAAGTTGAGAAAAAATGGGCCAAGAACTACACATCTTGGCTCGCAATCAAGACCACGTGTACAACTCTCAAATGGGTATCCAAATATTATTTCGTATTTGGAAATGAATAATTTTGTTTTTCAACCCATAATTCCACTTCTTTCGAGGCTGGTCAAACTTGGGCCTAGAATAACCTGATGTCAAGAAAAAGCGGCCCAAGAACTACATGTCTTCGTTCACAATCAATACCACGTGTACAACTCTCAAATGGGTATCAAAATCTGATTTCGTATTTGGAAATGAAGAATTTTTCTTTTCAACCCATGATTCCACTTTGTTCGAGGCTAGTCAAACTTGGGCCTAGAATAACCCGAAGTTGAAAAAAAGGGGCCCAAGAACTACACGTCTTCGGTCGCAATTAGGACCACATGTACAACTCTCAAATGGGTATCCAAATATGATTTCATATTTGAAAATTAAGATTTTTTCTTTTCAAATATCAACTTCATTCGAGGTTAACCCGAATCAACCCTAAAATGATACGAATTTGATAGAAATGGGCAAAAGAATGCCACAACGTTACGAGTGCTCGGGAACCCAATTGCATCTCTCAATTGGGTAACAAAAAAATATTTTTTATTTTTAAACCCACAATTCTACTTCTTCCAAATAGCCTTCTTTCGGGGTTGGTCAAACTTAGGCCTAGAATGATATGAAGGTGAGAAAAAGGGGCCAAAGAACTACATGTCTTCTCTCGCAATCAAGACCACCTGAACAACTCTCAAATTGGTATCCAAATATGATTTCATATTTGCAAATGAAGAATTTTTCTTTTCAAAAATAACCTTCCTTCGTGGTTATACAGAATCAACCCTAAAACGATACAAATTTGATCAAAATGGGCCAAAGAATGCCTCAACGTTACGAGAGCTTGGGAACCCACTTGCATCTCTCAAATGGGTATCAACAAATTATTTTATATTTTTAAACCCATAATTTCACCTCTTCTAAATAGCTTTCGTTCGAGGCTGGTCAAACTTGAGCCTAGAATGACCCGAAGTTGAGAAAAAAGGGGCCTAAGAATTACATGTCTTCACTCGCAATCAAAACCAAGTGTACAACTCTCAAATGGGTATCCAAATATTTTATCATATTTGCAAATGAAGAATTTTTCTTTTCAAAAATCACCTTCATTTGGGGTTAACTAGAATTGACCCCAAAACGATATGAATTTGATTGAAATGGGAAAAATAATGCCTCAACGTTACGAGCGCTCGGGAACCCACTTGCATCTCTCAAATGGGTATCACAAAATTATTTTATATTTTTGAAAACATAATTCCACTTTTTCTAAATAGCCTTCATTCGAGGCTGGTCAAACTTGGGCCTAGAATAACCTGAAGTTGAGAAAAAGGAGCCCAATAATTGCACGTCTTCGCTTGCAATCAAGACCACGTGTATCTAAATATGATTTCGTATTTGCAAATGAAGAATTTTGATTTTCAAAAATCACCTTGATTCAGGGTCAACCAAAATCAACCCTAAAACGATACGAAATTGATCGAAATGGGCCAAATAATGCCTCAAAGTTACAAGCGCTTGGGAACCCACTTGCATCTCGCAAATGGGTATGAACAAATTATTTTATATTTTTAAACCCATAATTCCACTTTTTCCAAATAGCCTTCATTCGGGGCTGGTCAAACATGGGCCTAAAATGACCCGAAGTTGAGAAAAAGGGGCCCAAGAACTACATGTCTTCGCTCGCAATTAGGACCACATGTACAACTTTCAAATGGGTATCCAAATATGATTTCATATTTGCAAATGAAGAGATTTGCTTTTCAAAAATAACCTTCATTCGGGGTTAACTAGAATCAACCCTAAAATGATATGAATTTGATCGAAATGAACCAAAGAATGACTCAACATTGCGAGACTTCAGGAACCCACCTATATCTCTCAAATGGGTATCAAAAAATTATTTTGTATTTTTAAACCCATAATTCCACTTCGTATGAGGTTGGTCAAACTTGGGCGTAGAATAACCCGAAGTTGAGAAAAAGGGGCCCAAGAACTACACGTCTTCTCCCGCAATTGGGACCACATGTACAACTCTCAAATGGGTATCCAAATATGATTTCATATTTGGAAATGAAGAATTTGTCTTTTCAAAAATAACCTTCATTCAGGGTTACCTAGAATCAACCCTAAAATGATATGAATTTGATCGAAGTGGAATTATGAGTTGAAAAGAAAAATTCTTCAATTCCAAATACAAAAACATATTTGGATACCCATTTAAGAGTTGTACACGTGGTCTTGATTGCGAGCGAAGACGTGTAGTTCTTGGGCCATTTTTTTCTCGACTTCGGGTCATTTTCTAGGCCCATGTTTGACTACCCTCGAACGAAGTGGAATTATGGGTTGAAAAGAAAAATTCTTCATTTCCAAATATGAAATCATATTTGGATACCCGTTTGAGAGTTGTACACGTGGTCTTGATTGTGAGCGAAGACGTGTATTTCTTGTGCCACTTTTTCTCAAATTCGGTTCATTTTCTAGGCCCAAGTTTGAGCACCCTCAAACGAAGTGGAATTATGGGTTGAAAATAAAAATTCTTCATAACCAAATATGAAATCATATTTGGATACCCATTTGAGAGTTGTACACGTGGTCTTGATTGCGAGTGAACACGTGTAGTTCTTGGGCCGTTTTTTCTCAACTTCGGGTCATTTTTTAGGCCCAAGTTTGACCACCCTCGAACGAAGTGGAATTATGGGTTGCAAAGAAAAATTATTCATTTCCAAATATGAAATCATATTTGGATGCCCGTTCGAGAGTTGTACACGTAGTCTTGATTGCAAGCGAAGTCGTGTAGTTCTTGGGCCGCTTTTTCTCAACTGCGGGTCATTTTCTAGGCCCAAGTTTGACCACCCTCGAACGAAGTGGAATTATGGGTGGAAAATAAAAATTATTCATTTCCAAATATGAAATCATATTTGGATACCCATTTGAGAGTTGTACATGTGGTCTTGATTTCGACCGAAGACGTGTAGTTCTTTGGCCGCTTTTTATCAACTTCGGGTCAGATTCTAGGCCCAAGTTTGACCACCCTCGAACCAAGTGGAATTATGGGTTGAAAATAAAAATTCTTCATTTCCAAATATGAAATCATATTTGGATACCCGTTTGAGAGTTGAACATATGGTCTTGATTGCGAGTGAAGACGTGTAGTTCATGGGCCGTTTTTTCTGAACTTCGAGTCAGATTCTAGGCTAAGGTTTGACCACCCTCGAACGAAGTGGAATTATGGGTTGAAACACAAAATTATTCATTTCCAAATACGAAATCATATTTGGATACCTGTTTGAGAGTTGTACATGTGGTCATGATACCGAGCGAAGACATGTGGTTCTTGGGCCATTTTTTCTCAACTTTGGGTCAGATTCCAAGCCCCAGTTTGACCAGCCTCAAACGAAGTGGAATTATTGGTTGGAAAACAAATTTCTTCATTTTCAAATATGAAATCATATTTGGATACTGGTTTGAGAGTTGTACACGTGGAGTTGATTGCGAGCGAAGACATGTAGTTCTTGGGCCTCTTTTTCTCAACTTCGGGTTAGATTCTAGGCCCAAGTTTGACCACCCTATAACGAAGTGGAATTATGGGTTGAAAAGAAAAATTCTTCATTTCCAGTTATGAAATCATATTTGGATACCCATTTGAGAGTTGTACACGTGGTCTTAATTGCGAGGGAAGACGCGTAGTTCTTGGGCCGTTTTTTCTCAACTTCGGGTCAGATTCTAGGCCCAAGTTTGATCACCCTTGAATGAAGTGGAATTATGGGTTGAAAAGAAAAATTCTTCATTTCCAAATATGAAATCATATTTGGATACCCGTTTGAGAGTTGTACACCTGGTCTTGATTTCCAGCGAAGACGTAGAGTTCTTGGGCCGATTTTTCTCGGACAAATTCTAGGCCCAAGTTTGACCACTCTCGAACGAAGTGGAATTATGGGTTGAAAAGAAAAATTCTTCATTTCCAAATATGAAATCATATTTGGATACCCGTTTGAGAGTTGTACACATGGTCTTGATTACTAGCGAAGACGTGTAGTTCTTGGGCCGCGCTTTCTCAACTTCGGGTCATATTGTAGACCCAAGTTTGAAACAAAGTGGAATTATGTGTTTAAAAGAAAAAATCTTCATTTCCAAATATGAAATCATATTTGGATACCCATTTGAGAGTTGTACACACAGTTTTTATTTTTAGCGAAGACATGTAGTTCCTGGGCTGTTTTTTCTCAACTTCGAGTCATATTCTAGGCCCAAGTTTGAAACGAAGTGAAATTATGGGTTGGAAAGAAAAATTCTTCATTTCCAAATATGAAATCATATTTGGATACCCATTTGAGAGTTATACATGTGGTCTTGATTGCGAGCGAAGACGTGTAGTTCTTGGGCCGCTTTTTCTCAACTTCGGGTCATATTCTAGGCCCAAGATTGAAACCAAGTGGAATTATGGGTTGAAAAGCAAAATTATTCATTTCCAAATATGAAAGCATATTTGGATACCCATTTGAGAGTTGTACACGTGGTATTGATTGCGAGCGAAGACGTGTAGTTCTTGGGCCACTTTTTCTCAACTTTGGGTCATTCTAGGCCCAAGTTTGACCAGCCTCGAATGAAGTGGAATTATGGGTTGAAAAGAAAAAATCTTCATTTCCAAATATAAAATCATATTTGGATACCCATTTGAGAGTTATACACGTGGTCTTGATTGTGAGCGAAGATGTATAGTTCTTGGGCCACGTTTTCTCAATTTCGAGTCATTCTAGGCCCAAGTTTGACCATCCTCGAACGAAGTGGAATTATGGGTTCAAAAGAAAAATTCTTCATTTCCAAATATGAAATCATATTTGGATACCCATTTGAGATTTGTACATGTGCTCTTGATTGCGAGGGAAGACGTGTAGTTCTTGGGCCGTTTTTTCTCAACTTCGAGTCATTCTAGGACCAAGTTTGACGATCCTCGAATGAAGTTGAATTATGGGTTGAAAAGAAAAATTCTTCATTTCCAAATATGAAATCACATTTGGACACCCATTTGAGAGTTTTACACATGGTCTTGATTGCGAGAGAAGACGTGTAATTCTTGGGCCGCTTTTTCTCATATTCGGGTCATTCTAGGCCCAAGTTTGACTGGCCTTGTACGAAGTGGAATTATGGGTTGAAAAACAAAATTCTTCATTTCCAAATACTAAATCATATTTGGATACCCATTTAAGAGTTATACATGTGGTATTGATTGCAAGTGAAGAAGTGTAGTTCTTAGGCCGCTTTTTCTCATTTTCGGCTCATTTTAGGCCCAAGTTTGACCATCCTCGAACGAAGTGGAATTATGGGTTAAAAGAAACACTCTTCATTTCCAAATATGAAATAATATTTGGATACCCATTTGATAGTTGTACACATGGTCTTGATTGCGAGCGAAGACGTGTAGTTCTTGGGCCGCTTTTTCTCAACTTCGGGTCATTCTAGGCCCAAGTTTGACCAACCTCGACGAAGTGGCATTATGGGTTGAAAAGAAAAATTCTTCATTTCCAAATATGAAATCATATTTGGATACCCATTTGAGAGTTGTACACGTGGTATTTATTGTGAGCGAATACATGTAGTTCTTGGGCCGCGTTTTCTCAACTTCAGGTCATTCTAGGCCCAAGTTTGAACAACCTTGAACGAAGCAAAATTCTGGATTGAAAAGAAAAATTCTTCATTTCCAAATATGAAATCATATTTTTATACCCATTTGACAGTTGTACATGTGGTCTTGATTTCGAGCGAGGACGTGTAGTTCTTGGGTAGCTTTTTCTCAACTTCTTGTCATTCTAGGCCCAAGTTTGACCAGCCTTGAACGAAGTGGAATTATGGGTTGAAAAGCAAAATTCTTCATTTCCAAATATGAAATCATATTTGGATACCCATTTGAGAATTGTAAACGTGGTCTTGATTGCGAGTGAATATGATAGTTCTTGGGTTGCTTTTCCTCAACTTCGGGTCATTTTAGGCCCAAGTTTGACCAGCCTCGAATGAAGTGGAATTATGGGTTGAAAAGAAAAATTATTCATTTCCAAATATGAAATCATATTTGGATACCCATTTGAGAGTTGAACACATCAACATTAAAACCTCTCGGGAACCCATAATTCCACTTTTTCTAAATAGCCTTCATTCGGGGCTGGTCAATCTTGGGCTTAGAATCACCCGATGTTGAGAAAAAGAAGCCAAGAACTACACGTCTTCGCTCACAATCAAGACCACGTGTACAACTCTCAATGGCTATCCAAATATGATTTCAAATTTGCAAATGAAGAATTTTGCTTTTCAAAAATCACCTTCATTCAGGGTTAACTAGAATTGACCCTAAAACGATAAGAATTTGATCGAAATGGGCAAAAGAATGCCTCAACGTTACGAGCGCTCGGGAACCCACTTGCATCTGTCAAATGGGTATCAAAAAATTATTTTATATTTTTAAACCCATAATTCCACTTTTTGTAAATAGCCTTCATTCGGGGCTTGTCAAACTTGGGCCTAGAATGACTCAAAGTTGAGAAAAAGGGGACCAAGAACTACACGTCTTCGCTCGCAGTCAAGACCACATGTACAACTCTCAAATGGATATCCAAATATGATTTCATATTTGAAAATGAAGAATTTTGCTTTTCAAAAATCACCTTCATTCGGGGCTAACCAAAATCAACCCTAAAACGATACGAATATGATCGAAATGGGCCAAAGAATGCCTCAACTTTACGAGTGCTCGGGAACCCACTTGCATCTTTCAAATGGGAAGCAAAAAATTATTTTATATTTTTAAACCGATAATTCCACTTCTTCTAAATAGCCTTCATTCGGGGCTGGTAAAACTTAGGCATACAATGACCCGAAATTGAGAAAAAGGGGCCCAAGAACTACACGTCTTCGCTCGCAATTAGGACCATGTGTACAACTCTCAAATGGGTATCCAAATATGATTTCATATTTGCAAATGAAGAGATTTGCTTTTAAAAAATCACCTTCATTCAGGGTTAACTAGAATCAACCCTAAAACGATACGAATTTGATCGAAATGGGCCAAAGAATACCTCAACGTTACGAGCGCTCGGGAACCCACTTGCATCTCTCAAATGGGTATCAAAAAAATATTTTACATTTTTTAACCTATAATTCCACTTATTCTAAATAGCCTTCATTCGGGGCTGGTCAAACTTGGGCCTACAATGACCTGAAGTTGATAAAAAGGGGCCCAAGAACTACACGTCTTCATTCGCAATAAGAACCACATGTACAACTCTCAAATGGGTATCCAAATACGATTTCAGATTTGCAAATGAAGAGATTTGCTTTTCAAAAATCACCTTCATTCGGGGTTAACTAGAATCGACCCTAAAATGATACAAATTTGATCGAAATGGGAAAAAGTATGCCTCAACATTATGAGCTCTCGAGAACCCACTTGCATCTATCAAATGGGATTCCAAAAATTATTTTGTATTTTTAAACCCATAATTGCACTTCTTCCAAATACCCTTCATTCGGGGCTGGTCAAGCTTGGGCCTAGAATGACCCAAAGTTGAGAAAAAGGGGCCCAAGAAATACACTTCTTCGCTCGCAATCAACACCACGTGTACAACTCTCAAATGGGTATCCAAATATGATTTCATATTTTCCAATGAAGAATTTTGCATTTCAAAAATCACCTTCATTCGGGGTTAACCAGAATCAACCCTAAAACTATATGAATTTGATCGAAATGGGCCAAAGAATGACTAAACGTTACGAGCGCTCGGGAACCCACTTGCATCTCTCAAATGGGTATCAAAAAATTATTTTATATTTTTAAACCCATAATTCCACTTCTTCTAAATAGCCTTCATTCGGGGTTGGTCAAACTTGGGCATAAATTGAACCAAAGTTGAGAAAAAGGGGCCCAAGAACTACACGTCTTCGCTCTCAATTAGGACAATGTGTACAACTTTCAAATGGGTATCCAAATATGATTTCATATTTGGAAATGAAAAAAATTGCTTTTCAAAAATCACCTTCATTCGGAGTTAACCATAATCAACCCTAAAACGATACAAATTTGATCGAAATGGGAAAAAGAATGCCTCAATGTTACGAGTGCTCATGAACCCACTTGCATCTCTCAAATGGGTGTCAAAAAATTATTTTGTATTTTTAAACCCATAATTCCACTTCTTCCAAATAGCCTTCATTCGGGGCTGGGCAAATTTGGGCCTAGAATGACCGGAAGTTGAGGAAAAGGGGCCCAAGAACTACATGTCTTCACTCGCAATCAAGACCACATGTACAACTCTCAAATGGGTATCCAAATATGATTTCATATTGGCAAAAGAAGAATTTTGCTTTTCAAAAATCACCTTCATTTGAGGTTAAGCAGAATCAACCCTAAAACGATACAAATTTGATCGAAATGGGCCAAAGAATGCCTCAACGTTGCGAGAGCTCGAGATACCCATTTGAGAGTTGTACACATGGTCTTGATTACAACCGAAGATGTGTAGTTCTTGGGCCATTTTTTCTCAATTTCAGGTCATATTCTAGGCCCAAGTTTGACCAGCCTCGAACAAAGTGAAATTATGGGTTGAAAAGCAAAATTCTTCATTTCCAAATATGAAATCATATTTGGATACCGATTTGAGAGTTGTACACGTGGTCTTGATTCGGAGCGAAGACATGTAGTTCTTGGGCCGCTTTTTCTCAACTTCGGGTCATATTCTAGGCCGAAGTTTGACTAGCCTCGATATATGGGTTGAAATGCAAAATTCTTCATTTCCAAATATGAAATCATATTTGGATACCAATTTGAGAGTTGTACACGTGGTCTTGATTGCGAGTGAAGATGTGTAGTTCTTGGGTCACTTTTTCTCAACTTCAGGTCATATTCTAGGCCTAAGATTGAAACAAAATGGAATTATGGGTTGGAAAGCAAAATTCTTCATTTCCAAATATGAAATCATATTTGGATACCCATTTGAGAGTTGTACATGTGGTCTTGATTGCGATAGAAGACGTGTAGTTCTTGGGCCGTTTGTTCTCAACTTTGGGTGATATTCTAGGCCGAAGTTTGACCGGCCTCGAACGAAGTGAAATTATGGGTTGAAAAGCAAAATTCTTCATTTCCAAATATGAAATCATATTTGGATACCCATTTGAGAATTGTACATGTGGTCTTGATTGCGAGCGAGGACGTGTAGTTCTTGGGCTGTTTTTTTCTCAACTTCCGGTCATATTCTAGGCCTAAGTTTGAAACAAAGTGGAATTATGGGTTGAAAAGAAAAAATCTTCATTTCCAAATATGAAATCATATTTGCATATCCATTTGAGAGTTGTACACGTGGTCTTGATTGCGAGCGAAGACATGTAGTTCTTGGGCTGTTTTTTCTTAACTTCGGCTCATTCTAGGCTCAAGTTTGAAACGAAGTGGAATTATGGGTTGAAAAGCAAAATTATTCATTTACAAATATGAAATCATATTTGGATACCCATTTGAGAGTTGTACACGTGGTCTTGATTGCGAGTGAAGACATGTAGTTCTTGGGCTGTTTTTTCTCAACTTCGCGTCATATTCTAGGCCCAAGTTGAAAACGAAGTGGAATTATGGGTTGAAAATCAAAATTCTGCATTTCCAAATATGAAAAATCATATTTGGATACCCATTTGAGAGTTGTACACGTGGTCTTGATTGCGAGCGAAGACATGTAGTTCTTGGGCTGCTTTTTCTCAACTTCAAGTTATATTCTAGGCCCAAGTTTGAAACGAAGTGGAATTATAGGTTGAAAAGCAAAATTCTTCATTTCCAAATATGAAATCATATTTGGATATCCATTTGCAAGTTGTACAAGTGGTCTTGATTGCGATCGTAGACATGTAGTTTTTGGGCCGTTTTTTCGCAACCTCGGGTCATATTCTAGGCCCAAGTTTGAAACAAAGTGGAATTATGGGTTGAAAAGCAAAATTCTTCATTTCCAAATATGAAATCATATTTAGATAGCCAATTTGAGAGTTGTACACTTGGTCTTGATTGTGAGAAAAGACGTGTAATTCTTGGGCCGCTTTTTCTCAACTTCGGGTTATATTCTAGGCCCAAGCTTGAAACAAAGTGGAATTATGGGTTGAAAAACAAAATTATTCATTTCCAAATATGAAATCATATTTGGATACCCATTTGAGAGTTGTACACGTGGAGAAGATGTGTAGTTCTTGGGCCGCTTTTCTTAACTTCGGGTCATATTTTAGGCCCAAGTTTGACCAGCCTCGAACAAAGTGGAATTATGGATTGAAAATAAAAATTCTTTGTTTCCAAATATGAAATCATATTTGGATACCCATTTGAGATTTGTACACATGGTCTTGATTGCGAGCAAAGACGTGTAGTTCTTGGGCCGTTTTTTCTCAACTTCAGGTCATATTCTAGGTTCAAGTTTGAGCAGCCTTGAACGAAGTGGAATTATGGGTTGAAAAACAAAATTCTTCATTTCCAAATATGAAATCATATTTGGATACCCATTTGAGATTTGTACACGTGGTCTTGATTGTGATTGAAGTCGTGTAGTTCTTGGGTCATTTTTTCTCAAGTTCGGGTCATATTCTAGGCCCAAGTTTGACTAGCCTCGAACAAAGTGGAATTATGGGTTGAAAAGCAAAATTGTTAATTTCCAAATATGAAATCATATTTGGATACCCATTTGAGAGTTGTACAAGTGGTATTGATTGCGAGAGAAGACGTGTAGTTCTTGGGCCGCTTTTTCTCAACTTCGGGTCATATTCTTGGCCTAAGTTTGACCGGCCTCGAACGAAGTGGAATTATGGGTTGAAAGGAAAAATCTTCATTTCCAAATATGAAATAATATTGGGATACCCATTTGAAAGTTGTACACGTGGTCTTGATTGCGAGCGAAGACTATGGTTCTTGGGCCGTTTTTTCTCAACTTCCTGTCATATTCTAGGTCCAAGTTTGACCAGCCTCGAACGAAGTGGAATTATGGGTTGAAAAGAAAAAATCCTTATTTCCAAATATGAAATCATATTTGGATACCCATTTGAGATTTGTACACATGTTCTTGATTGCGAGTGAAGACGTGTAGTTCTTGGGCCACTTTTTCTCAACTTCAGGTCATATTCTAGGCCCAAGTTTGACCAGCCTTGAACGAAATGGAATTATGGGTTGAAAAGAAAATTTCTTCATTTCCAAAAATGAAATCATATTTGGATACCCATTTGACAGTTATACACGTGGTCTTTATTGTGAGCAAATACGTGTAGTTCTTGGGCCGTTTTTTCTCAACTTTGGGTCATATTCTAGGCTCAATTTTGACCAGCCTCGAACGAAGTGGAATTATGGGTTGAAAAGAAAAATTCTTCATTTCCAAATATGAAATCATATTTCGATACCCATTTGAGAGTTGTACATGTGGTCTTGATTGCGAGGGAAGGCGTGTAGTTCTTGGGCCGTTTTTTCTCAACTTCGGGTCATATTCACGACCCAAGTTTGAAACAAAGTGGATTTATGGGTTGAAAAGAAAATTTCTTCATTTTAGAATATGAAATGATATTTGGATACCCATTTGAGAGTTGTACACATGGTCTTGATTGCGAGCGAAGACATGTAGTTCTTGGGCTGTTTTTTCTCAACTTCGGGTCATATTCTAGGCCCAAGTTTTAAACAAACTGGAATTATGGGTTGAAAAGAAAAATTCTTCATTTCCAAATATGAAATCATATTTGGATACCCATTTGAGAGTTGTACACATGGTCTTGATTGCGAGCGAAGACGTGTAGTTCTTGGGCTGTTTTTTCTCAAATTCGAGTCATATTCTAGGCCCAAGTTTGAAACAAAGTGGAATTATGTGTTGAAAAGAAAAATTCTTCATTTCCAAATATGAAAGCATATTTGGATACCCATTTGAGAGTTGTACGCGTGGTCTTGTTTGCGAGCAAAGACGTGTAATTCTTGGGCTGTTTGTTCTCAACTTCGGGTCATATTCTAGGCCCAAGTTTGAAACGAAGTGGAATTATGGGTTGAAAAGCAAAATTCTTCATTTCCAAATATGAAATCATATTTGGATACCTATTTGAGATTTGTACATGTGGTCTTGATTGCGAGCGAATACATGTAGTTCTTGGGCTGCTTTTTTCTCAACTTTGGGTCATATTTTAGGCCCAAGTGTGAAACGAAGTGGAATTATGTGTTGAAAAGAAAAAAATTTCATCTCCAAATATGAAATCATATTTGGATACACATTTGATAGTTGTACACGTGGTCTTGATTGTGAGCGAAGACGTGTAGTTATTGGGCCATTTTTTCTCAACTTCGGGTCATATTCTAGGCCCGAGTTTGAAACGAAGTGGAATTATGGGTTGAAAAGCAAAATT
>ML782097.1:114830-125408 GCA_009831015.1 Picea engelmannii | reverse complement strand
TCCAAGTTTGACCAGCCTCGAACGAAGTGGAATTATGGGTTGAAAAGCAAAATTCTTCATTTCCAAATATGAAATCATATTTGGATACCCATTTGAGAGTTGTACACGTGGCGAAGACATGTAGTTCTTGGGCTGTTTTTTCTTAAATTCGGGTCATATTCTAGGCCCAAGTTTGACCAGCCTTGAACGAAGTGGAATTATGGGTTGAAAAGAAAAATTCTTCGTTTCCAAATATGAAATCATATTTGGATATCCATTTTAGAGTTGTACACGTGGTGAAGACGTGTAGTTCTTGGGCCGCGTTTTCTCAACTTCGGGTCATATTCTAGGCCCAAATTTGACCATCCTCGAACGAAGTGGAATTATGGGTTGAAAAGCAAAATTCTTCGTTTTCAAATATGAAATCATATTTGGATACCCATTTGAGAGTTGTACATGTAGAGAAGACGTGTAATTCTTGGGCCGTTTTTACTCAACTGCGGGTCATATTCTAGGCCCAAGTTGACCAGTCTCGAACGAAGTGGAATTATGGGTTGAAAAGCAGAATTCTTCATTTCCAAATATGAAATCATATTTGGATACCCATTTGAGAGTTGTACATGTGGCGAAGACGTGTAGTTCTTGGGTCGCTTTTTCTCAACTTTGGGTCATATTCTAGGCCCAAGTTTGACCAGCCTCGAACGAAGTGGAATTATGGGTTGAAAAGAAAAATTCTTTGTTTCCAAATATGAAATCATATTTGGATACCCATTTGAGGGTTGTACACGTGGCAAAGACGTGTACTTCTTGGGCCATTTTTTTTCAACTACGGGTCATATTCTAGGCCCAAGTTGACCAGTCTCGAACGAAGTGGAATTATGGGTTGAAAAGCATAATTCTTCGTTTCCAAATATGAAATCATATTTGGATACCCATTTGAGAGTTGTACACGTGGCGAAGACGTGTAGTTCTTGGGCCGCTTTTTCTCAACTTTGGGTCATATTCTAGGCCCAAGTTTGACCAGCCTCGAATGAAGTGGAGTTATGGGTTGAAAAGAAAAATTCTTTGTTTCCAAATATGAAATCATATTTGGATACCCATTTGAGGGTTGTACATGTGGCGAAGACATGTAGTTCTTGATCCACTTTTTCTCAACTTCGGGTCATATTCTAGGCCTAAGTTTGACCAGCCTCGAATGAAGTGGAATTATGGGTTGAAAAACAAAATTCTTCGTTTCCAAATATGAAATCATATTTGAATACCCATTTGACAGTTGTGTACGTGGCGAAGACGTGTAGTTCTTAGGCCTCTTTTTCTCAACTTCGGGTCATATTCTAGGCCCAAGATTGAAAATCCTAGAACGAAGTGGAATTATGGGTTGAAAAGCAAAATTCTTCGTTTCAAAATATGAAATCATATTTAAATACCCATTTGAGAGCTGTGCATGTGGCGAAGGCATGTAGTTTTTGGGTAATTTTTTCTCAACTTTGGTTCATATTCTAGGCCCAAGTTTGACCAGCCTCGAATGAAGTGGAATTATGGGTTGAAAAGAAAAATTCTTTGTTTCCAAATATGAAATCATATTTGGATACCCATTTGAGGGTTGTACACGTGGCGAAGACGTGTAGTTCTTGATCCACTTTTTCTCAACTTCGGGTCATATTCTAGGCCTAAGTTTGACCAACCTCGAACGAAGTGGAATTATGGGTTGAAAAACAAAATTCTTTGTTTCCAAATATGAAATCATATTTGAATACCCATTTGAGAGTTGTGTACGTGGCGAAGACGTGTAGTTCTTGGGCCTCTTTTTCTCAACTTCGGGTCATATTCTAGGCCCAAGATTGAAAATCCTAGAACAAAGTGGAATTATGGGTTGAAAAGCAAAATTCTTCGTTTCAAAATATGAAATCATATTTAAATACCCATTTGAGAGCTGTGCACGTGGCGAAGGCATGTAGTTTTTGGGTAATTTTTTCTCAACTTCGGTTCATATTCTAGGCCCAAGTTTGACCAGCCTCGAATGAAGTGGAATTATGGGTTGAAAAGAAAAATTCTTCGTTTCCAAATATGAAATAATACTTGGATACCCATTTGATAATTGTGCACGTGGCGAAGACGTGTAGTTCTTGGGCTGTTTTTTCTCAACTTCGGGTCATATTCTAGGCCCAAGTTTGACCAGCCTTGAACGAAGTCGAATTATGGGTTGAAAAGAAAAATTCTTCATTTCCAAATATGAAATCATATTTTGATACCCATTTGAGAGTTGTGCACATGGTCTTGATTGCGAGCGAAGACGTGTAGCTCTTGGGCCACTTTTTCTCAACTTCGGGTCATATTCTAGGCCAAAGTTTGACCAACCTCGAATGAAGTGGAATTATGGGTTGAAAAACAAAATTCTTTGTTTCCAAATATGAAATGATATTTGGATACCCATTGGAGAATTGTGCACATGGCAAAGACGTGTATCTCTTGGGTCGTTTTTTCTCAAATTCGGGTCATATTCTAGGCCCAAGTTTGACCAGCCTCGAACGAAGTGAAATTATGGGTTGAAAAGCAAAATTCTTCGTTTCCAAATATGAAATAATATTTGGATACCCATTTGAGAGTTGTGCACGTGGTCTTGATTGTGAGTGAAGATGGGTAGTTCTTTGGCTGCGTTTTCTCAACTCCAGGTCATATTCTAGACCCAAGTTTGACCAGCGTCGAACGAAGTGGAATTATGGGTTGAAAAGCAAAATTCTTCGTTTCCAAATATGAAATCATATTTGGATACCCATTTGAGAGTTGTGCACATGGTCTTGATTGTGAGTGAAGACGTGTAGTTCTTGGGCCATTTTTTCTCAACTTCGAGTCATATTCTAGGCCCAAGTTTGACCAGCCTCAAACATAGACGAATTATGGGTTGAAAAGAAAAATTCTTCGTTTCCAAATATGAAATCATATTAGGATACCCAGTTGTGAGGATTGCACGTGATCTTGATTACGAGCGAAGACGTGTAGTTTTTGGGCCGCTTTTTCTCAACTTCGGGTCATATTCTAGGCCCAAGTTTGATCAGCCTCGAACGAAGTGGAATTATGGGTTGAAAATAAAACTTCTTCATTTCCAAATATGAAATCATATTTGAATACCCATTTGAGAGTTGTGCACATGGTCTTGATTGCGAGTGAAGACGTGTAGTTCTTTGGATGTTTTTTCTCAACTTCAGGTCATATTCAAGGCCCAAGTTTAACCAGCCTCGAATGAAGTGGAATTATGGGTTGAAAAGCAAAATTCTTCGTTTCCAAATATGAAATCATATTTGGATATCCATTTGAGAGTTGTGCACGTGGTCTTGATTGCGAGCGAAGACATGTAGTTTTTGGGTCGTTTTTTCTCAACTTTGGGTCATATTCTAGGCCCAAGTTTGAGAAGTCTCGAACGAAGAGGAATGATGGGTTGAAAAGAAAAATTCTTCGTTTCCAAATACGAAATCATTTTTGGATACTAATTTGAGATTTGTGCACATGGTCATGATTGCAAGCGAAGACATGTAGTTCTTGGGCCTCTTTTTCTCAACTTCGGGTCATATTCTAGGCCCAAGTTTGACCAGCCTCGAACGAAGTGGAACTATGGGTTGAAAAGAAAAATTCTTTGTTTCCAAATATGAAATCATATTTGGGTACCTACTTGAGAGTTGTGCACGTGGTCTTGATTGTGAGCGAAGACGTGTATTTCTTGGCCCGCTTTTTCTCAACTTCAGGTCGTATTCTAGGCCCAATTTTGACCAACCTCGAACGAAGTGGAATTATGGGTTGAAAAGCAAAATTCTTCGTTTCCAAATGTGAAATCATATTTGGATACCCATTTGAGAGTTGTGCACTAGTTCTTGATTGCGAGAAAAGACGTGTAGTTCTTGGGCCGTTTTTTCTCAACTTCGGGTCATATTCTAGGCCCAAGTTTGACCAGCCTCGAACGAAGTGGAATTATGGGTTGAAGAACAAAATTCTCTGTTTTCAAATATGAAAAAATATTTGGACACCCATTTGAGAGCTATACACGTGGCGAAGACGTGTAGTTCTTGGGCCGTTTTTTCTCAATTTTGGGTCATATTCTAGGTCCAAGTTATACATGTGGCGAAGACATGTAGTTCTTGGGCCATTTTTTCTCAATTTCGGGTCATATTCTAGGTCCAAGTTTGACCAACCTCGAACGAAGTGGAATTATGGGTTGAAAAGAAAAATTCTTCGTTTCCAAATATGAAATCATATTTGGATACCCATTTGAGGGTTGTACACGTGGCGAAGACGTGTAGTTATTGGGCCGTTTTTCCTCAACTTTGGGTCATATTCTAGGCCCAAGTTTGACCAACCTTGAACGAAGTGGAATTATGGGTTGAAAAGCAAAATTCTTCATTTCCAAATATGAAATCATATTTGGATACCCATTTGAGAGTAGTACACGTGGCGAAGACGTGTAGTTGTTGGGCCKCTTTTTCTCAAATTCAGGTAATATTGTAGGCCCAAGTTTGACCAACCTCGAACGAAGTGGAATTATAGGTTGAAAAGAAAAATTCTTCGTTTCCAAATATGAAATCATATTTGGATACACATTTGAGAGTTCTACATGTGGCAAAGACATGTAGTTCTTGGGCCTCTTTTTCTCAACTTCGGATCATATTCTAGGCCCAAGTTTGACTAGCCTCAAACGAAGTGGAATTATGGGTTGAAAAGCAAAATTCTTTGTTTCCAAATATGAAACCATATTTGGATACCCATTTGAGAGTTGTGCACATGGTCTTGATTGTGAGCGAAGACGTGTAGTTCTTGGGCCTTTTTTTCTCAACTTTGGATCATATTCTAGGCCCAAGTTTGACCAGCCTCGAACAAAGTGGAATTATGGGTTGAAAAGAAAATTTTTTTGTTTCCAAATATGAAATCATATTTGGATACCCATTTGAGAGTTGTACACATGGCAAAGACATGTAGTTATTGCGCCACTTTTTCTCAACTTCGGGTCATATTCTAGGCCCAAGTTTGACCAGCCTCGAATGAAGTGGAATTATGGGTTGAAAAGCAAAATTCTTCGTTTCCAAATATGAAATCAAATTTGGATACCCATTTGATAGTTGTAAATGTGGTGAAGACATGTAGTTATTGGGCTGCATTTTCTCAACTTCAGGTCATATTGTAGGCCCAAGTTTGACCAGCCTTGAACGAAGTGGAATTATAGGTTGAAAAGAAAAATTCTTCGTTTCCAAATATGAAATCATTTTCTGATACACATTTGAGAGTTCGACATGTGGCGAAGACATGTAGTTCTTGGGCCGCTTTTTCTCAACTTTGGGTCATATTCTAGGCCCAAGTTTGACCAGCCTCAAACAAAGTGGAATTATGGGTTGAAAAACAAAATTCTTCGTTTCCAAATATGAAATCATATTTGGATACCCATTTGAGAGTTGTGCACATGGTCTTGATTGCGAGCAAAGACGTGTAGTTCTTGGGCCGTTTTTTCTCAACTTTGGATCATATTCTAGGCCCAAGTTTGACAAGCCTCGAACGAAGTGGAATTATGGGTTGAAAAGAAAAATTCGTTGTTTCCAAATATGAAATCATATTTGGATACCCATTTGAGAGTTGTACACATGGTGAAGACGTGTAGTTATTGTGCCGTTTTTTCTCAACTTTGGTCATATTCTAGGCCCAAGTTTGACCAACCTCGAACGAAGTGGAATTATGGGTTGAAAAGCAAAATTCTTCGTTTCCAAATATGAAATCATATCTGGATACCCATTTGATAGTTGTACACATGGTGAAGACTTGTAGTTATTGGGATGCTTTTTCTAAACTTCAGGTCATATTCTAGGCCCAAGTTTGACTAGCCTCGAATGAAGTGGAATTATATGTTGAAAAGAAAAATTCTTCATTTCCAAATATGAAATCATATTTGGATACCCATTTTAGAGTTGTACACGTGGCGAAGATGTGTAGTTCTTGAGCCACTTTTTGTCAACTTTGGGTGATATTGTAGGCCCAAGTTTGACCAGCCACGAACGAAGTGGAATTATGAGTTAAAAAGAAAAATTCTTCGTTTCCAAATATGAAATCATATTTGGATACCCATTTGAGAGTTATACACGTGGCAAAGACGTGTAGTTCTTCGGCCGCTTTTTCTCCACTTCGGGTCATATTCTAGGCCCAAGTTCGACCAGCGTCGAACAAAGTGGAATTATGGGTTGAAAAACACAATTCTTCATTTCCAAATATGAAATCATATTTGGATACCCATTTGAGAGTTGTATACATGTAGTTCTTGGGCCACTTTTTCTTAACTTCGGATCATATTCTAGGCCCAAGTTTGACAAGCCTCGAATGAAGTGGAATTATGGGTTGAAAAGAAAAATTCTTCGTTTTCAAATATGAAATCATATTTGGATACCCATTTGAGAGTTGTACACGTGGCGAAGACCTGTAGTTCTTCGACCGTTTTTTCTCAACTTTGGGTCATATTCTAGGCCCATGTTGACCAGCCTCGAACGAAGAGGAATTATGGGTTGAAAAGCAAAATTTTTTGTTTCCAAATATTAAATCATATTTGGATACCCATTTGAGAGTTGTACACATGGTGAAGACGTGTAGTTCTTGGGCCACTTTTTCTCAACTTTGGGTTATATTCTAGGCCCAAGTTTGACCAGCCTCGAACGAAGTGGAATTATGGGTTGAAAAGAAAAATTCTTCGTTTCCAAATATGAAATAATATTTAAATACCCATTTGAGAGCTGTGCACATGGTGAAGACGTGTAGTTCTTGGGCCGTTTTTTCTCAACTTTGGGTCATATTCTTGGCTCAAGTTTGACCAGCTTCGAACGAAGTGGAATTATGGGTTGAAAAGAAAAATTCTTCATTTCCCAATATGAAATCATATTTGGATACCCATTTGACAGTTGTGCACATGGCGAAGACGTGTAGTTCTTGGGCCATTTTTTCTCAACTTCGGGTCATATTCTAGGCCCAAGTTTGACCAGCCTCGAATGAAGTCGAATTATGGGTTGAAAAGCAAAATTTTTCGTTTCCAACTATGAAATCATATTTGGATACCCATTTGAGAGTTGTGCACGTGGTCTTGATTGCGAGTGAAGACGTGTAGTTCTTGGTCCTCTTTTTCTAAACTTTGTGTCATATTCTAGGCCCAAGTTTGACCAGCCTCGAACGAAGTGGAATAATGGGTTGAATAGCAAAATTCTCCATTTATAAATATGAAATGATATTTGGATACCCATTTGAGAGTTGTACACATGTTCTTGATTGCGAGTGAAGACGTGTAGTTCTTGGGTCGCTTTTTCTCAACTTCGGGTCATATTCTAGGCCCAAGTTTAACCAACCTCTAACGAAGTGGAATTATGGGTTGAAAAGAAAAATTCTCCGTTCCCAAATATGAAATTATATTTCGATACCCATTTGAGAGTTGTGCACGTGGTCTTGATTACGAGAGAAAACGTGTAGTTATTGGGCCGCTTTCTCTCAACTTCGGGTCATATTCTTGGCCCAAGTTTGACCAGCCTCGAACGAAGTGGAATTATGGGTTGAAAAGGCAAATTCTTTGTTTCCAGATATGAAATCACATTTGGATACCCATTTGAGACTTGTGCACGTCGTCTTGATTGCGAGCGAAGACGTGTAATTCTTGGTCCACTTTTTCTAAACTTTGGGTCATATTCTAGGCCCAAGTTTGATCAACGTCAAATGAAGTGGAATTATGGGTTGAAAAGCAAAATTCTTCATTTCCAAATATGAAATCATATTTGGATACCCATTTGAGAGGTGTGCATCTGGTCTTGATTGCGAGTGAAGAAGTGTAGTTCTTGGGCCGCTTTTTCTCAACTTCGGGTCATATTTTAGGCCCAAGTTTGACCAACCTCGAACGCAGTGGAATTATGGGTTGAAAAGAAAAATTTGTTTTTTCCAAATATGAAATCATATTTGGATACCCATTTGAGAGTTGTGCACGTGGTCTTTATTGCGAGCGAAGACATGTAGTTCTTGGGCCGTTTTTTCTCAACTTCGGGTCATATTCTAGCCCCAAGTTTGACCAGCCTCGAACGAAGTGGAATTATGGGTTGAAAAGAAAAATTCTTTGTTTCCAAATATGAAATCATATTTGGATACCCATTTGGGAGTTGTGCACGTGGTCTTGATTGCGAGTGAAAACATGTAGTTCTTGGTCCTCTTTTTCTCAACTTCGGTTCATATTCTAGGCCGAAGTTATACCAGCCTCGAACGAGGTGGAATTATGGGTTGAAAAGAAGAATTCTTCATTTCCAAATATGAAATAATATTTGGATACCCATTTGAGAGTTGTGCACGTGGTCTTGATTGCGAGTGAAGACATTTAGTTCTTGGGAATCTTTTTCTCAACTCCGGGTCATATTCTAGTCCCAAGTTTGACCAGCCTCGAAGGAAGTGGAATTATGGGTTGAAAAGAAAAATTCTTCGTTTCCAAATATGAAATCATATTTGGATACCCATTTGAGATTTGCGCACGTGGTCTTGATTGAGAGTGAAGATGTGTAGTTCTTGGGCCGCTTTTTCTCAACTTCGGGTCATTTTCTAGGCCCAAGTTTGACCAGTCTCGAACGAAGAGGAATTATGGGTTAAAAAGAAAAATTCTTCATTTCCAAATATGAAATCATATTTGGATACCCATTTGAGAGTTGTGCACGTAGTCTTTATTGCGAGCGAAGACATGTAGTTCTTGGTCCTCTTTTTCTCAACTTCGGGTCATATTCTAGGCCCAAGTTTTATCGGCCTTGAACGAAGTGGAATTATGGGTTGAAAAACAAAATTCTTCATTTCCAAATATGAAATCACATTTGTATACCCATTTGAGATTTGTGCATGTTGTGTTGATTGCGAGCGAAGATGTGTAGTTCTTGGGCCGCTTTTTCTCAACTTCGGGTCATATTCTAGGCCCAAGTTTGACCAGTCTCGAACGAAGAGGAATTATGGGTTGAAAAGAAAAATTCTTCGTTTCCAAATATGAAATCATATTGGGATACCCATTTGAGAGTTGTGCACATGGTCTTGATTGCGAGTGAAGACATGTAGTTCTTGGGCCTCTTTTTCTCAACTTTGAGTCATATTCTAGGCCCAAGTTTGACCAGCCTCGAACAAAGTGGAATTTTGGGTTTAAAAGAAAATTTCTTCGTTTCCAAATATGAAATCATATTTGGATACCCAGTTGAGATTTATGCACGTGGTCTTGATTGCGAGCAAAGACGTGTAGTTATTAGGCCGTTTTTTCTCAACTTTGGGTCATATTCTAGGCCCAAGTTTGACTAGTCTTGAACGAAGTGGAATTATGGTTTGAAAAGAAAAATTCTTCGTTTGCAAATATGAAATCATATGTGGATACCCATTTCAGAGTTGTGGACGTGGTATTGATTGGGAGCCAATACGTGTAGTTCTTGGGCTGCCTTTTATTAACTTCGGGTCATATTCAAGGCCCAAGTTTAACCGGCCTTGAACTAAGTGGAATAATGGGTTGAAAAGAAAAATTCTTCATTTCCAAATATGAAATCATATTTGGATACCCATTTGAGAGTTGTTCACGTGGTTTTCATTGCGAGCGAAGACGTGTAGTTCTTGGGCCATTTTTTCTCAACTTCGGGTCATATTCTAGGCCCAAGTTTGACCAACCTCGAACGAAGTGGAATTATGGGTTGAAAATCAAAAGTCTTGATTTCCAAATATGAAATTATATTTGGATATGCATTTGAGAGCTGTGCACATAGTCTTGATTGCGAACAAAGACGCGTAGTTGTTGGGTCGCTTTTTCTCAACTTCGGGTCATATTCTAAGCCCAATTTTGACCAACCTCGAACGAAGTGGATTATGGGTTGAAATTTTTTTTGTCCGTTTCCAAATATGAAATCATATTTGGATACCCATTTGAGAGTTGTGCACGTGGTCTTGATTGCGAACAAAGACGTATAGTTCTTGGGCTACTTTTTCTCAACTTCGGGTCATATTCTAGGCCCAAGTTTGATCAGCCTCGAATGAAGTGGAGTTATGGGTTGAAAAGAAAAATTCTTCGTTTCCAAATATGAAATCATATTTGGATACCGATTTGAGATTTGTGCACGCGGTCTTGATTGCGAGTGAAGACGTGTAGTTCTTGGGCTACTTTTTCTCAACTTCGGGTCATATTCTAGGCCCAAGTTTGACCAGCCTCGAACGAAGTGGAATTATGGGTTGAAAACCAAAATTATTCATTTCCAAATATGAAATCATATTTGGATATTGTTGGATCTTGACCAAGTTTTGGAGAAACTTGGTCAGGTTTGACCTATTTTTGGGACTTAGACAGGTGTTTATGGATAAATTCGTGAGTGCGGACACAGACCAATCTCCCCAGATCCACCTGGATCTGGAACAAAACGTGACATAATACTACTCTTTCCCTAGATCTAGCTATCGAATAAACTAAGAGAAATGGATGGTGGACATACCTTATGAACGCTCTCCTTATATCTCTGTTGTTCCAAGCCTTGCTCCGATGCTCTTGTGTTGTTCCAATCACAACAACACAAACCAATCACAGCAAAAGCAGATTAATATATTCAA
>ML782097.1:79799-90819 GCA_009831015.1 Picea engelmannii | reverse complement strand
CTAGTGAGAAAGAATAGGCCCACGCAAGTCACAGGGTTCGTTGTTGACCTCACTAGAAAATGTGTGGAAGGACTATAGATGAACTGGGCAAAGTACTTAGTCAACCAGTTAGAATTGGATTTCCGCGAAGCTCAGGAGCAGGGCTATGAATTCCATTTTAGCTGGTTGTTGATCCTCATCGCGTTTACTACTTGGGAGATGCCAGAAGGTGCAACCTTCCCTGACATTGACCCATTCGAGACGTTCGTTGTGAATTTTACCACGATCTGGTACTTGAGCGATATGGGGAAACAATAGTAGTCGAATGCAGTATTCCATACCTACTATCTAAAGTTAAAGAGGGCTATTGAAGCTATCCCTCGTATGACACCAAACACCCTACACAGGTTCATGCCCCTTATGAAGTTTTGCGCAGATCGACATTTTATTTATATCACTGCATGCACAGATGAGAGTAAAGAAGAGCTTCAGTCATACTATAATCTCACAGAAGAGGACTTAGAAGAAATGACCAAGGACTAGCCTATAGAGCTCCTTATCCCTGCTGACCCGTAGAAATGTCCGACCCTGAACAAATCGGAAGCCCAGAAACCACTCGCAAAGCACATGATACACCTGGAACTAACAGAAGGAAGAAGACAAAAGAGGTCCAGTAGCTAAGTAGTACCTCAGAAGAAACTTCTTCATAATCACCTGGATGAGGAGGTGATGACGAAGTAGATAAGGAAGAGACCAATGGAAAAGAAGATCAACAGAAGTAAGGCAAAGTAACACCACCTAGGGATCCTATCGATGAGGCTGATACCTCCAAGAAAAGGAAGGGTTCCCTCATGAAACCTACTTCCTAGAAGAAGTCCAAAGCTACTAAGACTAAGATACAGATTGTAATCATGCTTGATGACTTTGAATTCATCATTACAGCCGTATCAGATGCCTCAGAGGACCTCTTGTAGAACACTGAAGCTAAACAAGCAGCCATGTATGATAGAATTGAGACAGAACTAAGAGAGGTACAACAGGCCCTTCAATCCAGCCGCGTAGTGTCCACTGTGTTCCTACCATCAGAAGAAACAGAGTTGGGAGATGAGCCTACCCAACTCCACAGAATAGCTGATGCGACCGAAGCCTACCTTCGTTGCGCACAAGAAGAGAAAGAACATGCCACAGTGTCCCTGAAGCAAGCACAGGAGGAAGTGGTAGAGAAACGCTGAGTTGCACAACAGGAGAAGGATGACCTCCAAACCAAGTTCGAAGAGGAAAGAGCGCAGATCCGGAAAGAGAAAGAAAAACTACTTGCAGAGCATGTTGGAGTAAAAGAGGTAGTCAGCAGAGCACTTCGCTCTGTGATAGGCCTAGAGCCAAAAGAGGAAGAACCTGTTAGCACTCTGTAAATTTTGTCTGGATGAAAAGACAAACGACAAAGGTAACTGTTTCAACAAGCTTTAGAGCTGAGGCACTAGCCTGCTCAACTTAGAGAGGGCTCTCTCGTGTCACTGGGTATATCTATGGGAATCAATGGCTAGATTTGGTTTGTTTTGGGTTTTTTATAAAGTTGTTGGCAAAGAAGGGGAGAAACACTATGGGCTATGGAGTCAAAATTTGGAAAGTGAATGGAAACAATGCATCGATTGATAGAACTCTCCAGAGGACAAAGGCTAAATGAGGCGATGGATCTAAGTTATTATTAAATTTAAAAAAAGTGTGGGAAGATAAAGAGAACAAATAACTGCATCAGAGCATTAATAAAAATGAATTTTGAATAAGTTAAGAAGACAATCACATAGTTTAAATTGCTTAAGCTAATAGCGTCACAAGAAGAATTCTGGGCCTTTAAACTCTCCAATTTAAACAGAAGAAAATGTAAATGAAATGACAGGTTACAGGAAATACATACGATGAAGGGAAACAAAACTCATATCACCACCCGTTAGAATATTTTCATAGAGACTTCAAAATCTTCTGCATTTATATTCAATTCAGATTCATAAAATTTACAAATAGAGTTTGATAACCAAAAGGTTCTCTTGCACTTTTGCCAACCTTAATCAATTCAAGTCTCTTAGTGCTTATACAATTTGATAAAAAACAATTGAAACTGAAATGTTTAAGCTTTTGTAACAGTTTTGACTAACAGTTTCAGTATACAAAACGATTTACAATAATTGGAAAAAGAAAACGTTTCAAAATCATGATAAATTTCTCTGATTGTCCAACTTCTTCTGCGCCATCTGTCTCGCTCTGAGTTCCCGCCGGATCTACAAAACTGGTGACACCTGGGGATCATCTATTGGCTCTGGGGACGTTGCATTTTGTCTTACCCAACCACACGATTTCTTTCCATTGTGGATCATAGGGGATTCCATAATCCATCATCTCTTTAATCATAATTTCCAAGTCAATGCATGTAGCATAGAACATGCCTGGCATGGTGACCTTCACTGTTTTAAACTTGTTTAAGATTTTGAAATCTGTCGCCAAATGCTCTACCAGACTCGAACCCTTTAGACTTTCTTCCATATCCTCAAAATTAGAATGGTCCATCCTACATTGCATGAGGAGAGAGTGATAATATTCTTGATTGTATAACGATCCTTTACCATCCCAAAATGATGGAAGGCATTTGATGAATAAATATTCAAAAGCGTCTTTAAACTCCTATATACCGTGTTCCATTTCCATAGCTTTGTTCTGGACTGATCCGAGTAAGTTGTGCTTAGCAATGATCCTCCTAGCTGAAATAATCAACGCGGTCCTATCTTTCACACCAATGGTTTGAAGTTCAACAGTTGGTACAACATTCAATAAATCAATAGCGTTTTGGGCCCACTCTGAGGGCTTCTTCGCTAATACTTCATTTACGACAGCGCATTTGTTCCGAGCTATAACAACCATGTTATCTTTGTCATCGATAAAATTTAGATAAACCCTGAATTTAGCAACCTCTGTAGCAATAGCGTCCCAAATTACATGTCTGGCTCCCTTCAATAATGTCTTTCCCTTTAACCTGGTTTTTTGCTTGTTCACTCTCTCCTACAAATATTGATTTTCCTTGTGGAGTAGAGCTATCTTTTCATCCTTTACTTTCATTTCCTGCTTCAACTTTTCCATGTTCTCTTTGAGATTCTTGATCTCACCTGTTTTTAAGCTTACTTGAGGCATAGCTTGGACCAACCCCTTAGTGCTTGATCCAACCTTTGTATTTACAGGTATAATGACTACCATGTTTGATGTTGCTACCTGTGTGAGTGACCAATTCTCTTTCTCTTTCTCCAATTGCAATAGTTTAGCCTTGTAATCAAGTGCCTCTTGTCTGAATATTTCTTTCTTCTGTTCCAATGCAACCAATTCTGTTGTCTGCGGATGATTCGTAGGTGCCATCTTTAGCCTTTTCTTTAGACTTTGGATCATCTTGTCCTTTTCATCCAAAGAGGCTTTCAACCCCTGGGGACCTTCAAACTCTAGTCTTTTCACCTATGTCATTCAAGCTTTGCTGGACACTTTTTCTTGTTTCAGTTGTCCATCTAGTTTTGACGTGTATGTTGTTAACCTTGCAACCTTTAGTGCCAAGCTCAGATAATCAGAATATAACATGTCACTGACATTCCTATGAAATTTTACTTTTTCGGGGGCAACAATGTTTTCATAGTGCATTTTGATCTCAGAGACTTTATCATCAACCACTGCAATGTTAAATGTCTTTTTCTCCACATCCCTGACTGGGAGTAAGGAAACCTTGTGTTGAGAGATCCTTTCTACTTCAGGTAAAAGGTCTCTTATTTCACTATTTGCCATACTTCCTTTCATGGCATACTGATTTATTAAATATCCCTTGGACTGATACACTGCCCCAGGTGTCTGGCCAAATATGTACTTCTTGTTGCTTTAGACCTTCGTGCTGCTTTTTGTATTGGTCTCTTCGTTCTTGGTTGTAGCCTCTACCATTTCCATGCATGTTTTCCCTTTGAGATCTTCTTCTTTTAGGTAAATTACTTGAGATGACGATGTGATTTTCATTCTTTTGAGAGTGTCTTGCTGGATACTGGTATCTAATGCATCTGAATTTATCCTCTTATTGTAAACAATCATTTTAGGAGCTTTGATAACCAACTTAGGGGAAGGTTTTCGTGGTGGACTCGGTTGAGGAGCTGGTTCTGTTTGTTTCATTTGATCTTGTTGTATGCTAACTTCCATGTCTGCACAGGTCTCTAGATTGGTCAACTTATCGAATCCTTCGACATGTTCATGTTCATAGGGACCTTATCTACTGGCCAATCTTCTCTTTGATATGATCTAATGGGGATCATATCTTCTCCCTTGCAACTGTGTGAAACCAAATTTATTGAGCTTGGATTTGATCTGGGGAAAACATGACTTACTTTTTACCACAAAGGGACCTACCATGAAAGGAAATTTCAGATTAGAAGCCTTATGTGATTTCAGAAAATGTCCAGCCTATGAGATAATTATTTTCCTTATGAATTCCAAAGCGAAGATCTTGGGCATCATAAAAACTGGTAAAAGATAAGGTCCTTCCTGGTATCCATATACCCAAATCACAATAGATTATGTGAACAACACCCAATATCCTACCATGTTCTCTGGATTTGGCTGTAGTGAAATTTTCATCTCTTCCAGAACTCTCAGTAGATCTGAACCAAAAATGAGACTGTGTGCCCTGGACATAATCTTGTTGATGAAGATGAGCATGGTGATCCTTTTTCACTCGGTTGAAATAAAAGTTGTCTCAGGAAATTCGGTTTTGTTGGATTCCGAAAACATCCTCAGCAAGTGTGTGTAGTATCTGAAGTGTATCAACGAGCTAAAGTTAACCAACTATTGATGTATATTCTCTGCAATAAATTCATCAAAACTGACACAGACTGACTGATCATACATAAAACAAACCAATAGGAAACCTAACATGAATTCTACCACAAACTTGTCATTGTCTAACCCTAAAATTTGACTCAGCAAGGAACAAGCCCACTAGACTTTGACAATCATAACGCTTATACTGGTAGGTAATGACAGACTCTCTGAATTATATTCAAGCTCGACTATGGTTTGCAGAAGCAAGGTTTTGACTTTGGGCAGACACTCTCTATAAATTGTGATCATTATTTGTTACTCGAAGGGCTCTGACAATGTGGGGGAGGCATCTATTACACTAAGGGCATGCCGAAGTGATGGACTGTCTACTTTACACAGAACTTTAGATCCTAATTTATTTAAAATGACTCTTTCTCCCTGAGAGTATCGCTCTGCACACCAGCTTACAAATTTGGGGAATGGAAAGACCATTTCTACAACGTAAGGGATGATGGAGGTCTGAGACGCTTCGAGGAAAGGTATGCGCTTTCCAACATTGTCCAATAAATTCGATCTATACATGGATACAGGTGAGACTTTTATCTCTATGTCAAAAACATCAAAATCTCTGTCAATTAGGGCTTCCTCCCTAGACGATATCTCTTGTTCATTCACGGATAAAATGACAGGACTGACATCCATGGTGACGAATACCTGTCAAGCGGCGAAGAACACGAGTCTGGTTTGGTTCTGAGCTTTGAAATTCGACTGGAAGCTTCACGCCAAGTTTTCAAACGTTCGAAGGCTTTGAACTATCATAGAATAATGACCAGGGGTTCTTCCTTTTATAGGTAACTATTGGCATTGGGGGTTGAAAAAAATGGTTTCAAGTGAACTGCCTTTCGCCCCGACATGCCTCTGAGGGTGCCACACGTCCCTTCTTTAAACCATGATAGTTTTCCCTGACCCTCCCTCTATCGATCAATCTCCGTTTTGTTTCACTCACCAATATAAACTTCAGCCATTAATCCGGTCTGCTTCAGAATCTATGGTGCACATTTTCCTGGCAACTTTGGCATTGGGGGTTTGGAGGAAGTGATATTAGTCAGAATGGTTTTACCCCCGATGTATCTCTATGGGAACCACACGTCCCATAATGAAACCACTACTATTTTCCCTGGCTCGCCCTCGATTGCTTAACCTAAGCATTAGTTAAATATCCGATACCTGCCTCAACTGTTGATCCGGGTCATTTTTAGGATCGATGGTCCATTGAGTTTTTCTCTTTACATCTCCGCTATTTTGTCTGTATGTCGTCAGATATAGCGGGGCCTTTTGATCTATCATATCTCTGTGGTGATATAATCCTTCGCTAAGATTTTTAAGCTTGGATTCCATCCAAAAAATATTATGGTGATAACATTGGCTCTAACTGGGGATGCTATCCTCCCTGCGAGGTAGAAAAGAACTGTAGATTAAGTGCTACCCATTGGGCTGTAATCTCATGTGTGTGATCTGAATCCTTTTACCCTTATTCACAAACTCCAAACCTACTCAACACAACTCAGGGCCTTCACCTTGGGCTTTAACCATGCCGTTTTTATTTCGACTTTCATATGTGAAGAAAATATACAAAACATGTATGTACATTGAATGGTGGGGTGACGATTCTTCAAATAACGTAATGCTTGAGGAACATGCCATTCACAGGCCCTCCTCCGACGAGTTTTCCATCACTTTCTTCCAACAAATAATAATTTCTCCCATGGTAAGCTGTAGTTTTGAACGGGCCCAGCCATAGGTGATCAAATTTCCCATGTTTACCTTTATCTTTGTTCCTGACGTCCCATCTCAGTACCTAGTCTACGTGCTAGAATTCATCTGCTTTGGTACGTCTATCGAAAGCTTCTTTGATCTTGTCTTGGTGTAACTAGGCGTGATTGAAGGCCCTTTATCTAGTCTGTTGTACACTGATGAGTTCATCCTCCCTTCTCCGGCCAACATTTGTTTCCGCTTCTTGCTCCTGTAACAACTTCATCACTGACAATCCCAATACAGTAGGAAAGATAGCTTCTGTACCATAAACAATCTGGGAAGGAGATGTGGCAATAGATATCTTCGGGGATATCCTGTTAGCCCATAGTGCATGAATGAGCTTTTTGTTCCACGCTTTTTTATTCTCTTGCAACAATTTTTTGATGATCCTGACCAAGATTTTGTTTGAAGACTTGGCCAGTCCATTTCCTTGCAGGTAGTATGATGTAGAATGGCCAAGGGTAATTTTGTAATCACTACAGAACTTTTCCAACTTTTTAGATTTGAAGGCCACCACATTGTCTGTTATAATCTTGACCGGGCATCCGAATCTAGACAGGATATTGTCTTCTAGGAATCGGATGATTACATCATCTGTGGCTTGTTTGGTAGGAACAACCTCAATCCACTTAGTAAAATAATCTGTTGCAGTTAGGATCTATTTGTGTTGAGCCAAGGACTATGGGTGTATTTATCCTATAAAATCTAGGCCCCATTGTCTGAAAGGAGGTTCTACTGAAATGGGTTTTAACGACATAGACTGCAATTTTCCTTTCCCATCGAAGATTTGACATTCGTGGCACTTTGACACTTCTTTGTAAACATTAGGGAAAATACTTGGCCAGTGAAAATCGGCTCTCAAAATTTTGTGCACAATTGTCTTCCAATAATGGTGACCTCCATAGTCGCCTTTGTGGAACTCTTTGATGGTCTTTTCTGCTTCTTCTTCTGTCAAACAACTCAATAAAATCCCTCCCGGGTCTTTCCAGTACAGTAATTCATTTACTATACAAATATTTGCGGCTTTCAGTTTTAGGAATCTAGCCTTTGTTTTGCTATACTCCGGTGGAGCTTGTAGATTGTTTAACACAAAAATAATATCTGCATACCATGTAGAGTCAAGAAATTTCCGAGACACCCGTGGAGTTGCCTTTTCTTGATCTGCAGTATTCCCTAATATACCTTCAGTGAAATTTATTCCCAGGAGTTCATAGTCCGTTTGTGCCATCAGTCTAGCAAGTCCTTGTCATTTGATCAATTTCGTGGATTTGATTTCAAGGTCATACTCCAACAATACTGCAATCCATTTTCCTCTCTTTCCTTCAGGATCAGGCAGTGTCAAGATGTCTTTTACTGAGCTTCTTGGGACATAAGCAGTGGTATGTGAATGTAGAATATAAACCCTGAATTCCTTCAATGATTTGACCAAAGCATACGCCTGTTTATCCATGATGTCGTACTTCAGAGGATCATTTCTCAATGTCTTACTGTAGTATGTTATGGGTTTTTCACATTTCTGGCCATCCTTCTGAAGTAATACTTTTGCAATTGTATGCTTAGAAGCGAAAGAGAATAGTATGAAATCTTTCTCAAAATTTGGATTGGCTAGCACAGGAGCCTTTGTTAATGCTAGCTTGATGTCTTCAAAGGATTTTCTAGCTTCAGGGACCCACTTGATTTCATTTCCCTTCTTTAAAATGTTGGTGATATGTTTTATGATTTCAGCTAAATTAGGAATGAATCTCCTCAGAAAATTTACCTTGCCCAAGAAAGATTGTACTGCCTTTTTGCTTATGGGTATGCCAATCTTCAGGATTCCCTCAACTCTGTTGGGGTCTACCTTTATCCCTTCCTTCGAAATAATGTGCCCTAAGAGTTTTCCCTCTTTCATGGAAAAAATTGAATTTTTTGGATTCAAGGATATGCCAAACTTTCTGCACTTTTCAAACGCCCTCCTGAGATGCTTGATGTGTTCTTCGTCTGAGGCAAAATACATCGTAATGTCATCCATATATATAACAATGAATTTATCCTTTTCATCTGCAAAAGCTATATCCATGGCTCTCTGAAACGTTGCCCCTGCATTCCTGAGTCCAAATGGCATTTTAGCATACATAAATGTTCCCCAAGGTGTGGTGAATGTTGTCTTTTCTTGATCGTCAGGATGTACCATGATCTGATTGTATCCTGAGAAACCATCTAACATCGACATCCTTTGTGAGCCTACCACCTTCTGTAAAATGTGATCCATATTAGGCAATGGGTATTTGTCTTTAAGGGATACCTTATTTAGGTTCCTGAAGTCGACACACAACCTGATTTCTCCACTCTTTTTTCTAACTGGTACTAGATTGGCTACCCATTTGGAGAATCTTAGGGACACTATGATCTTTGCTTCAAACAATTTCTTCACTTCTTTCTCTATCAATGGTAACAACAAAGGATTTATTCTTCTTAATTTTTGTTTGAATGGCTTGTGGTCTTCTTTAATTGGGATAACATGATGGATTATATTGGTATCATAGAATTTTAGATCATCGTAGGTCCAAGCAAAAACATCAGGGAATTCTTTCATTAATTTGACATACCTTTCTCTGATTTCAAGATTGAGCTTCCTGGATAGTTTCACGATATTTGGGTCTTCTGGAGTTCCGATATTTCAATATTCTACATCCCCTTCATTTACTGTGATCTTCGGACTTCTGGCTACGTCATTGTTATCGAAAAGTTTCTCTAATGGCACCAGACCTTTAGGGATGGCATTACTTCTTTAGTGAAAGTGACTGCTTCTACCTCATCGTCACAATATTCATCGTCAATGTTCAAATTCTCGAACTCGTTCTCCATTTTTAGGAAGCTTTCTATCTGCTTGTCATTTTTGAAAACCTGCAAGTGGTTCATATTGTCTGGTACCGCTAGCCTGTACTTTACCTCTACCTTGTAGATTTTCTCAGGGAAGATAGGGATTCTAAAAACTGTTGCAGAAGTGGCCAGAGCATCAACAATATGATTATTCTTTCTTGGGATGGTCGTTAAATTGTATTCTTCAAATTTCTCGAGGAGTTCCAACACCAGATTCCTATAAACCCTCAATCTAGGTTGTTTTTCTTGGTAGATGCCCTTGATTTGATTTATAATTAACTCATAATCTCCATGCACAACAATTCTTTTGGCACCTAGTTCTTTTAAAATTTTCAATCCCAATATCAACACTTCATATTCGGCCATGTTATTAGTGCATTCGAAAACTAGTTTGTAGGAACACAATTTCTCATCTCCTTTAGGATGGTTGATCCATATGCTAGCTCCAACTCCTTCTCTACATGCAACTCCATCGAAATTCATCTTCCACAACTGGTCTTCTGCGTTATCTTGTGGCTCTGAAAGTTCTTCCACTTGCCCTTTAATCTCATCCTTGTGAGCTAAAACGACTTATGCTTCTTCTTCCTCGGAGCACAGGTCATTGAAGAAGATGAAAGATACTAATTCAGTCTCCACTGAATATATAGGATGATTGCTAGGTTGTGATTTATTGCTGACCATATATTTAAGCAAAACCTCCCTGTACAATCTTCTGTCCTAACCAAAGACAGGAATAGTAGCATAAGACATGTCCATCTGGAGGGTTCCCTTTAATTTTGCAGCCCATGATCTGGACAACAACATACCAAATTTTGGGGGAATATCAACAACCGCTACGTCCATCACCATGTTTTTTGCTGGAATTTGTGCCAAAGAAACGACCATGTCTTTGATCATGCCAAGGCATTTTACCTTTCTTGAATTGAAGGAGAACAGATCTTTGTAAGGCCTCGTGACCTCGAGACCTAATTGGTCCATGACAACCCTTGGCATCAGGTTGTGTGATGCTCCAGAATCTAGCATAGTGTTGTGTAGATTCATGTCATGGATTTTCAAACTGACATAAAAGGGAGGGACTTCTTCGTTTTCACAACCTTCTTCCACTCTTGGCCCGAATAGGATAGTTGGGTGATCATATTGTATGTTTAGGGTATCAGAGGTCTGTTCCATTTTAAGCATCATGATGATCTGATTTCTATATTCACTGTTCCTAATCAATTCATTAAACGGTACCGAAATTTTTATCTTAGCAATTTCACTCTCGAAATCAAAAGATGACGGGGTTCCATCCATTGTTAAAAATATTGTACACCATTTATTTATTTTTAAATTAAGATTTTTCATATAATTATGTGTTCCTAATTAAGTTATGATTCCATATTTTTTAAATATAGTGGAAAATATCATTTTTAACACATTGTTTTACCTTTACTTCAATATATAGGAAACAATTGTAGTTAAATAACACTATTTTAAAATATTTACCAAAAAAATATAATTCAATTTTTTTATCAATTAAAACCTAAAAAAATAA
>ML782097.1:40355-71340 GCA_009831015.1 Picea engelmannii | reverse complement strand
CGCTTTTTCTCAACCTCAGGTCATATTCTACGCCAAAGTTTACTAGCCTCGAACGAAGTGGAATTATATGTTGAAAAGCAAAATTCTTTGTTTCCAAATAAGAAATCATATTTGGATACCCATTTTAGAGTTGTACACATGGTGAAGACGTGTAGTTCTTGGGCCGTTTTTTCTCAACTTCAGGTCATATTCTAGCCCAGAGTTTGACCAGCCTCGAACGAAGTGGAATTATGGGTTAAAATGAAAATTTCTTCATTTCCAAATATGAAATCATATTTGGATACCCATTTGAGAGTTATACATGTGGAAAAGACGTCTAGTTCTTCGACTGCTTTTTCTCCACTTCGGGTCATATTCTATGCCCAAGTTTGACCAGTCTCGAACGAAGTGGAATTATTGGTTGAAGAAAAAAATTCTTCGTTTCCGAATATGAAATCATATTTGGATACCCATTTGAGAGTTGTACATGTGGCGAAGACATTTAGTTCTTGGACCGTTTTTTCTTAACTTCGGGTTATATTCTAGGCCTAAGTTTGACCAGCCTCGAACGAAGTTGAATTATGGGTTGAAAAACAAAATTCTTCGTTTCCAAATATGAAATAATATTTGGATACCCATTTGAGAGTTGAGTATGTGGCAAAGATGTGTAGTTCTTTGGCCGTTTTTTCTCAACTTCGAGTCATATTCTAGTCTCAAGTTTGACTAGCCTCGAATAAAGTGGTATTATGGGTTGAAAAGAAAAGTTCTTCGTTTCCAAATATGAAATCATATTTAGATACCCATTTGAGAGTTGTGCACGTGGCGAAGACGTGTAGTTCTTGGGCCGTTTTTTTTCAACTTTGGGTCATATTCTAGGCCCAAGTTTGACCAGCCTCAAACGAAGTGTAATTATCGGTTGAAAAGAAAAATTCTTCATTTCCAAATATGAAATCATATTTGGATACCCATTTGACAGTTGTGCATGTGGAGAATACGTGTAGTTCTTGGGCTGCTTTTTCTAAACTTCGGGTCATATTCTAGGCCCAAGTTTGACCAGCCTCGAACAAAGTCGAATTATGGGTGGAAAAGGAAAAAATTTCATTTCCAAATATGAAATCATATTTGGATACCCATTTGAGAGTTGTGCACATGGTCTTGATTGCGAGCGAAGGCGTGTAGTTCTTGGGCCACTTTTTCTCAACTTTGTGTCATATTCTAGGCCCAAGTTTGACCAACATCGAACGAAGTGGAATAATGGGTTAAATAGAAAAATTCTCCGTTTCCAAATATGAAATGATATTTGGATACCCATTTGAGATTTGTGCACATGTTCTTGATTGTGAGCGAAGACGTGTAGTTCTTGGGCTACCTTTTCTCAACTTTGGGTCATATTCTAGCCCAAGTTTGACCAGCCTCAAACGAAATGGAATTATGGGTTGAAAAGAAATATTCTCCGTTTCCAAATATGAAATCATATTTCGATACCGATTTGAGAGTTGTGCATGTGGTCATGATTACGAGCGAAGATGTGTAGTTCTTGGGTTGTTTTTTCTCAACCTCGGGTCATATTCTAGGCCCAAGTTTGACCGGCCTCGAACGAAGTGGAATTACGGGTTCAAAAGAAAAATTCTTCATTTCCAAATATGAAATTATATTTGGATACCCATTTGAGATTTGCGCACGTCGTCTTGATTGTGAGTGAATATGTGTAATTATTGGGCCGTTTTTTCTCAACTTCGGGTCATATTCTAGGCACAAGTTTGAGCATCCTCGAACGAAGTAGAATTATGGGTTGAAAAGAAAAATTCTTTGTTTCCAAATATGAAATCATATTTGGATACCCATTTGAGAGGTGTGCATCTGGTCTTGATTGCGAGAGAAGATGTGTTGTTCTTGGGCCGGTTTTACTCAATTTCGGGTCATATTCTAGGCCCAAGTTTGACCAACCTCGAATGAAGTGGAATTATGGGCTGAAAATAAAAATTATTTGTTTCCAAATATGAAATCATATTTGGATACCCATTTGAGAGTTGTGCACGTGGTCTTGATTGCGAGCGAAGGCGTGTAGTTCTTGGGCTGTTTTTTCTCAACTTCGGGTCATATTCTAGGCCCAAGTTTGACCAGCCTCGAACGAATTGGAATTATGGGTTGAAAAGAAAAAATCTTTGTTTCCAAATATGAAATCATATTTGGATACCCATTTGGGAGTTGTGCATGTGGTCTTGATTGCGAGCGAAGACGTGTAGTTCTTGGGCCTCTTTTTCTCAACTTTGGGTCATATTCTAGGCCCAAGTTATACCAGCCTCGAACGAAGTGGAATTATGGGTTGAAAAGCGAAATTATTCGTTTCTAAATATGAAATCATATTTGGATACCCATTTGAGAGTTGTGCACATGGTCTTGATTGCGAGCGAATATGTGTAGTTCTTGGGACGCTCTTTCACAACTTAGGGTCATATTCTAAGCCCAAGTTTGACCAGCCTCGAACGAAGTGGAATTATGGGTTGAAAAGAAAAATTCTTCGTTTCCAAATATGAAATCATATTTGGATACCTATTTGAGAGTTGTGCACGTGGTCTTGATTGTGAGCAAATTCATGTAGTTCTTTCGCTGCATTTTCTCAACTTCGGGTCTTACTCTAGGCCCAAGTTTGACCAGCGTCGAACGAAGTGGAATTATGCGTTGAAAAGAAAAATTCTTCGTTTTCAAATATGAAATCATATTTGGATACCCATTTGAGAGTTGTGCACATGGTCTTGATTGCGAGTGAAGACGTGTAGTTTTCGGGCCATTTTTTCTCAATTTCGGATCATATTCTAGGCTCAAGTATGACCAACCTCGAACGAACTGGAATTATGAGTTGAAAAAAAATATTTCTTTGTTTCCAAATATGAAATCATGTTTGGATACCCATTTGATAGTTGTACACGTGGTGAAGACGTGTAGTTCTTAGGCCACTTTTTCTCAACTTTGGGTCATATTCTAGGCCCAAGTTTGACCAGCGTCGACCGAAGTGGAATTATGGGTTGAAAAGAAAATTTCTTTGTTTCCAAATATGAAATCATATTTGGATACCCATTTGAGAGTTGTACACGTGGCGAAGACGTGTAGTTCTTGGGCCGCTTTTTCTCAACTTTAGGTCATATTCTACGTCGAAGTTTGACCAGCCTCGAACGAAGTGGAATTATATGTTGAAAAGAAAAATTCTTCGTTTCCAAATAAGAAATCATATTTCGATAACCATTTTAGAGTTGTACTCGTGGTGAAGACGTATAGTTTTAGGGCCGTTTTTTCTCAACTTCGGGTCATATTCTAGGCCCAAGTTTGACCAAACTCGAACGAAGTGGAATTATGGGTTAAAAAGAAAAATTATTCGTTTCCAAATATTAAATCATATTTGGATACCCATTTGAGAGTTATACACGTGGAAAAGATGTGTAGTTCTTCGGCCGCTTTTTCTCCACTTCGGGTCATATTCGAGGCCCAAGTTTGACCAGCCTCGAACGAAGTGGAATTATGGGTTGAAAATAAAAATTCTTTGTTTCCAAATATGAAATCATATTTGGATACCCATTTGAGAGTTGTACATGTGGCGAAGACATGTAGTTCTTGGGCCACTTTTTCTCAACTTTGGGTTATATTCTAGGTCTAAGTTTGACTAGCTTCGAACGAAGTTGAATTATGGGTTGAAAAACAAAATTCTTTGTTTCCAAATATGAAATAATATTTGGATACCCATTTGAGAGTTGTGTATGTGGCAAAGATGTGTAGTTCTTTGGCCGCTTTTTCTCAACTTCGGGTCATATTCTAGTCCAAAGTTTGACTAGCCTCGAACGAAGTGGAATTATGGGTTGAAAAGAAAAATTCTTCTTTTCCAAATATGAAATCATATTTAGATACTCATTTGAGAGTTGTGCACGTGGCGAAGACGTGTAGTTCTTGGGCCATTTTTTTCAACTTTGGGTCATATTCTAGGCCCAAGTTTGACCAGTCTCGAACGAAGTGGAATGATGGGTTGAAAAGCAAAACTCTTCATTTCCAAATATGAAATCATATTTGGATACCCATTTGACAGTTGTGCACGTGGCGAATATGTGTAGTTCTTGGGCCTCTTTTTCTCAACTTCTGGTCATATTCTAGGCCCAAGTTTGACCAACCTCGAACGAACTCGAATTATGGGTTGAAAAGAAAAAAATTTCATTTCCAAATATGAAATCATATTTGGATACCCATTTGAGAGTTGTGCACATGGTCTTGATTGTGAGAGAGGGTGTGTAGTTCTTGGGCCACTTTTTCTCAACTTTGTGTCATATTCTAGGCCCAAGTTTGACCAGCATCGAACAAAGTGGAATTATGGGTTAAATAGAAATATTCTTCGTTTCCAAATATGAAATGATATTTGGATACCCATTTGAGAGTTGTACACATGTTCTTGATTGCGAGTGAAGACGTGTAGTTATTGGGCTACTTTTTCTCAACTTCGGGTCATATTCTAGCCCAAGTTTGACCAGCCTCGAAAGAAGTGGAATTATGGGCTGAAAAGAAAAATTCTCTGTTTCCAAATATGAAATCATATTTGGATACCCATTTGAGAGTTGTGCATGTGGTCGTGATTACGAGCGAAGATGTGTAGTTCTTGGGCCGTTTTTTCTCAACCTTGGGTCATATTCTAGGCCCAAGTTTGACCAGCCTCAAACCAAGTGGAATTACGGGTTGAAAAGAAAAATTCTTCATTTCCAAATATGAAATCATATTTGGATACCCATTTGAGAGTTGTGCACGTTGTCTTGATTGCGAGCGAAGACATGTAATTATTGGGTTGTTTTTTCTCAACGTTGGGTCATATTCTAGGCACAAGTTTGACTAGTGTCGAATGAAGTGGAATTATGGGTTGAAAAGAAAAATTCTTCGTTTCCAAATATGAAATCATATTTGGATACCCATTTGAGAGGTGTGCATCTGGTCTTGATTGCAAGCGAAGAAGTGTTGTTCTTGGGCCGATTTTACTCAATTTCAGGTCATATTCTAGGCCCAAGTTTGACAAACCTCGAATGAAGTGGAGTTATGGGTTGAAAAGCAAAATTATTTGTTTCCAAATATGAAATCATATTTGGATACCCATTTGAGAGTTGTGCACGTGGTCTTGATTGCGAGCGAAGACGTGTAGTTCTTGGGCCGTTTTTTCTCAACTTCGGGTCATATTCTAGGTCCAAGTTTGACCAGCCTCGAACGAAGTGGAATTATGGGTTGAAAAGATAAATTCTTTGTTTCCAAATATGAAATCATATTTGGATACCCATTTGGGAGTTGTGCATGTGGTCTTGATTGCGAGCGAAGACATGTAGTTTTTGGGCCTCATTTTCTCAGCTTCAGGTCATATTCTAGGCCCAAGTTATACCAGCCTCAAACGAAGTGGAATTATGGGTTGAAAAGAGAAATTATTCATTTCCAAATATGAAATAATATTTGGATACCCATTTGAGAGTTGTGCACGTGGTCTTTATTGCGAGCGAATATGTGTAGTTCTTGGGATGCCCTTTCTCAACTTCGGGTCATATTTTAGGCCCCAAGTTTGACCAGCCTCGAACGAAGTGGAATTATGGGTTGAAAAGAAAAATTCTTTGTTTCCAAATATGAAATCATATTTGGATACCCATTTGAGATTTTTGCAAGTGGTCTTGATTGAGAGCAAAGATGTGTAGTTCTTAGGTTGCGTTTTCTCAACTTCGGGTCATATTCTAGGCCCAAGTTTGACCAGTCTCGAACGAAGAGGAATTATGGGTTGAAAAGAAAGATTCTTCGTTTCCAAATATGAAATCATATTTGGATACCCATTTGAAAGTTGTGCACGTAGTCTTGATTGCGAGCGAAGACATGTAGTTCTTGGGCCTCTTTTTCTCAACTTCGAGTCATATTCTAGGCCCAAGTTTGACCAGCCTCGAACGAAGTGGAATTATGGGTTGAAAAGAAAAATTCTCTGTTTCCAAATATGAAATCATATTTGGATACCCATTTGAGAATTGTGCAAGTGGTCTTGATTGCGAGTGAAGATGTGTATTTCTTGGGCCGATTTTTCTCAATTCGGGTCATATTCTAGGCCCAAGTTTGACGAGTCTCGATTGAAGTGAAATTATTGGTTGAAAAGAAAAATTCTTCGTTTCCAAATTAGAAATTATATTGGGATACCCATTTGAGATTTGTGCACGTCGTATTGATTGCGAGAAAAGACGTGTAGTTCTTGGGCCGATTTTTCTCAACTTCGGGTCATATTCTAGGACAAAGTGGAATTATGGGTTGAAAAGAAAAATTCTTCATTTCGAAATATGAAATCATATTTGGATACCGATTTGAGAGTTGTGCATGTGGTATTTATTGCGAGCGAAGATATGTAGTTCTTGGGCCGTTTTTTCTCAACTTTGGGTCATATTTTAGGCCCAAGTTTGACCAACCTCGAACGAAGTGGAATTATGGGTTGAAAAGAAAAATTCTCTTTTTCCAAATATAAAATCATATTTCGATACCCATTTGAGAGTTGTGCACGTGGTCTGGATTGCGAGTGAAGATGTGTAGTTCTTGGGCTGTTTTTTCTCAATTTCGGGTCATATTCTAGGCCCAAGTTTGACCAGCCTCGAACGAAGTGGATTTATGGGTTGAAAAGAAAAATTCTCCGTTTCCAAATTTGAAATCATATTTGGATACCCATTTGAGAGTTCTGCAAGTGGTCTTGATTGTGAGCAAAGAAGTGTAGTTCTTGGGTCGTTTTTTCTCAACTTTGGGTCATATTCTAGGCCTAAGTTTGACCAGCCTCGAACGAATTGGAACTATAGGTTGAAAAGAGAAATTCTTTGTTTCCAACTATGAAATTATATTTGGATACCCATTTGAGAGTTCTGCACGTGGTATTGATTGCGAGCGAAGACATGTAGTTCTTGGGCTGTTTGTTCTCAACTTTGGGTCGTATTCTAGGCCCAAGTTTGTCAAGCCTCGAACGAAGTAGAACTATGGGTTGAAAACCAAAATTCTCCGTTTCCAAATATGAAATAATATTTGGATACCCATTTGAGAGTTGTGCACGTGGTCTTGATTGCGAGCGAAGACGTGTAGTTCTTGGGTTGCTTTTTCTCAACTTCGGGTCATATTCTAGGCACAAGTTTGACCAGGGTCGAATGAAGTGGAATTATGGGTTGAAAAGAAAAATTCTTCGTTTCCAAATATGAAATCATATTTGGATACCCATTTGAGAGTTGTGCATGTGGTCATGATTGCGAGTGAAGACTTGTAGTTCTTGGGCCACTTTTTCTCAACTTTGGGTCATATTCTAGGCCCAAGTTTCATCAGCCTCGAACGAAGTGGAATTATGGGTTGAAAAGAAAAATTCTCCGTTTCCAAATATGAAATCATACTTGGATACCCATTTGAGAGTTTTGCACATGGTCTTGATTGTGAGAGAAGACTTGTAGTTCTTGGGCCGTGTTTTCTCAACTTTGGGTCATATTCTAGGCCTAAGTTTGACTAGCCTTGAACGAAGTGGAATTATGGGTTGAAAAGAAAAATTCTTCGTTTCCAAATATGAAATCATAATTGGATACCCATTTGAGAGCTGTGCACGTGGTCTTGATTGCGAGCGAAGACATGTAGTTGTTGGGCCACTTTTTCTCAACTTTGGGTCATATTCTAGTCCCAAGTTTGACCAGCCTCTAACGAAGTGCAATTATGGGTTGAAAAGAAAAATTCTTCGTTTCCAAGTATGAAATCATATTTGGATACCCTTTTGAGAGTTGTTCACGTGGTCTTGATTGTGAGCGAAGACGTGTAGTTCTTGGGCCGCTTTTTCTCAACTTCGGGTCATATTTTTGGCCCAAGTTTGACTAGCCTCGAACGAAGTGTAATTATGGGTTGAAAAGAAAAATTCTTCGTTTCCAAATATCAAAGAATATTTGGATACACATTTGAGAGGTGAACTTGGACTTGATTTTGAATGAAGACGTGTAGTTCTTGGGCCGCATTTTCTCAACTTCGAGTCATATTCTAGGGCCCAAGCTTGACCAACATCGAGCGAAGTGGAATTATGGGTTGAAAAGAAATATTCTTTGTTTCCAAATATGAAATCATATTTGGATACCCATTTGAGAGCTATGGAATTGGTCTTGATTGAGAACGAAGACGTGTAGTTCATGGGCCACTTTTTCTCAAATTTGGGTCATATTTTAGGCCCAAGTTTGACCAACCTCGAACGAAGTGGAATTATGGGTTGAAAATAAAAATTCTTTGTTTCCAAATATTAAATCATATTTGGATACCCATTTGAGATTTGTGCACATGGTATTGATTGCGAGCAAAGACGTGTAGTTCTTGAGCTGTTTTTTCTCAACTTCGGGTCATATTCTAGGCCTAAGTTTGACCAACCTCGAACGAAGAGGAATTATGGGTTGAAAAGTAAAATTATTTGTTTCCAAATATGAAACCATATTTGGATACCCATTTGAGAGTTGTGCACGTGGTTTTGATTGTGAGTGAAGACATGTAGTTCTTGGGCCGTTTTTTCTCAACTTCAGGTCATATTCTAGGCCCAAGTTTGACTAGCCTCGAACAAAGTGGAATTATGGGTTGAAAAGCAAAATTATCTGTTTCCAAATATGAAATCACATTTGTATACCCATTTGAGAGTTGTGCACGTGGTCTTGATTGCGAGCGAAGATGTAGTTCTTGGGCCGTTTTTTCTCAACTTCAGGTCATATTCTAGGCTCAAGTTTGACCAACCTTGAACAAAATGGAATTATGGGTTGAAAAACAAAATTATTTGTTTCCAAATATGAAATCATATTTGGATACCCATTTGAGAGTTGTGCACGTGGTCTTGATTGCGAGTGAAGACGTGTATTTCTTGGGCTTCTTTTTTCTCGACTTCAAGTCATATTCTGGCACAAGTTTGACTAGCCTCAAACGAAGTGGAATTATGGGTTGAAAATAAAAATTCTTCGTTTCCAAATATGAAATAATTTTTGGATACCCATTTGAGAGTTGTGCACGTGGTCTTGATTGCGAGCGAAGACGTGTAGTTCTTGGGTCGATTTTTCGCAACTTCGGGTCATATTCTAGGCGCAAGTTTGACCAGCCTCGAACGAAGTGGAATTATGGGTTGAAAAGAAAAATTCTTCGTTTCCAAATATGAAATCATATTTGGATACCCATTTGAGATTTGTGCACGTGGTCGTGATTGCGAGCGAAGACTTGTAGTTCTTGGGCCACTTTTTCTCAACTTCGGGTCATATTCTAGGCCCAAGTTTGAGCAGCCTTGAACGAAGTGGAATGATGGGTTGAAAAGAAAAATTCTCCGTTTCCAAATATGAAATCATACTTGGATACCCATTTGAGAGTTTTTCACATGATCTTAATTGCGAGAGAAGACTTGTAGTTCTTGGGCCGCTTTTTCTCAACTTTGGGTCATATTCTAGGCCCAAGTTTGACTAGCCTTGAACGAAGTGGAATTATGGGTTGAAAAGAAAAATTCTTCGTTTCCAAATATGAAATCATAATTGGATACCCATTTGAGAGTTGTGCACGTGGTCTTGATTGCGAGCGAAAATGTGTAGTTGTTGGGCCACTTTTTCTCAACTTCGGGTCATATTCTAGGCCCAAGTTTGACCAGCCTCTAACGAAGTGCAATTATGGGTTGAAAAGAACAATTATTCGTTTCCAAGTATGAAATCATATTTGGATACCCTTTTGAGAGTTGTTCACGTGGTCTTGATTGTGAGCGAAGACGTGTAGTTCTTGGGCCGTTTTTTCTCAACTTCGGGTCATATTTTTGGCCCAAGTTTGACCAGCCTCGAACAAAGTGTAATTATGGGTTGAAAAGAAAAATTCTTCGTTTCCAAATATCAAATCATATTTGGATACACATTTGAGAGGTGCATGTGGTCTTGATTGCGAATGAATACGTGTAGTTCTTGGGCCGCATTTTCTCAACTTCGAGTCATATTCTAGGGCCCAAGCTTGACCAACATCGAGCGAAGTGAAATTATGGGTTGAAAAGTAAAATTCTTCATTTCCAAATATGAAATCATATTTGTATACCCATTTGAGAGTTGTGCACATGACCTTTATTGTGAGTGAAGACGCGTAGTTCTTGGGCCATTTTTTCTCAACTTCGGGTCATATTCTAGGCCCAAGTTTGACCAGCCTCGAACGAAGTGGAATTATGGGTTGAAAAGAAAAATTCTTCGTTTCCAAATATGAAATCATATTTGGATACCCATTTGAGAGCTGTGCATGTGGTCTTGATTGCGAGCGAAGATGTGTTGTTCTTTGGCCTCTTTTTCTCAACCTTAGGTCATATTCTTAGGCACTAGGACTTCCCGAGTCTGTGTTTCTTTCTGCCTTGTCTCCTCTTCTGCTTTCTTTGTAGGTATCTCTTGGGTGAGGACTAGAATCTTCCAATCATCCTCCCAGTCCCGGATAACCATGTCGATGTCACCCTCCGTGATGCAATAGCACAATTGTAGCCATTGCTTATTGGGGTCCTTCCGCGCCTATATCCACATCGCATGTCAAGTGGCCTTGAAGTTGGCGATGCCCCGATATTGTGTGACAGCCTGTGGTGTTATTCTCCAAAGGTTGGAGATGGCCTCCTATAGGTTGCAAAGGTATCCTTCGAATACAACTACGTTCATCTTCTTATGCTTGGAATTTGACGCGACGCCAAGTAATAAATACCTCGCTCCACAATTCAGCTTGGGTTTGGTGGAGAAATATGTGTAATCCGATTCCTTCCATCTCATGATGGCCATCAACATGAGAAACCATGAGTAATGAATTTTTGTTCCTAGATCCTGCGCATCCTTGCAATCATCCAGGAACAAATTCAACAGATAAGGTGCCCAGCTAACTATCGTGCCCTCAACACATTGTGCTGCAACTACGAGGACCCCAGCCAAGACTTCCTCCCTATGCCATTTTCTTAGCAGCTTGTAGGCCAAGATTTTTGCGACCATTTGTGTTGCAGCATCATTGATCCTTTCGATGATGATTCCTTGCGTCCCCCTGTCAGTGTCGTTTTTCTTTTTCATTTCTTCCATGAGTGCTTTATCCTTTGTTTTATCATTGAGAAATTGTGCAGGATTCATGCCTTGGGATGGTAGCTTGTAATGTGCACATTGAGCTCCATGTCTATCGAGAAAAGCTTGTCCAACCATATATCCTCTCCATGTGTGACTACCATCAATTGTTTGATGCAACTGTTTTTGTACTGTCCTTTGCCAAAGTTTGGTGGATCTACTAGGCCTAAAATCCTCATTTTCTCCAATCCTGTTGCCCACTAGAGTGGTTGATCAATCGGTTCCCCAATTGCATTCAGGCCCACAGTCTGTAAGTATAATTTCTTTGAGAATTACGGGAACTTGTCTGTGTCTGTTACATCATGGTCTGAGTATTTTAGTTTCTCAACATGACCCCACAAGTCTAATTTCACCCGTACCCCATCTGGTATACACGACAAAATAGGGGCTACAACGGGTTGCTTGCAAGGTGACCTAGGTACCCATTGCTTGTCTTTCTTTGGTAGTGGTTGGCTCAAGGTTCCAACCTCCATCGGTCGTACTTTAGAAAACCATTCTAGCCAACCCGTGACATCTTCCACTGTTACTTCTGGTGGGTGGTTTGACATGGTTGTTTGAGATTCGTCTGGCTTGACTGTTGTTGCCAGATTTGTCACCATCCAATTGACTCTTGGAGCTCCTTCAGGGTTCTCTGGTTGAGCCTCCTTTAGGGTTCCTGTGCCCTGGTTATGTTGCTCTTGTGCTTTTTCCAGCATATCCACATTCATGCCCTCAAGTGTTGGTTGTTGGATTTCTTCTACCACGGTTGTGGGGTTTATGGATGTATCAGTGTATCCATTACTCTCCTCCACCGTATCCAATTGGCGTGATTAATGCGATGTCCCGTCAATCCTTTCTGACATTCAATTCCGCATAACTTCATCATTTCGTACTACTTTTTTCATCTTTCCTTTTCCCGCTTGTTTCCCTTTTGACCTGGTCATTGGCCTTGTCCTCACCGAGTTTGTGTTCCCAAGTGTGCATGCTCCTTCTTCTTTTCGGCGCACTGTGCCTCTGTTGGTACTATTTAATATCCTTCTTCTTTTTTTTAACTGCACGGTGCCTTTTCAAGTTGTGGGTGGTCGAATATCTTTGCACAGCTTCAGTTGGGTCCTGTTGATCATCCCTCTGAGTCCTTCACCCGCTAAGTCCTTCAAATGTACAACTCCCCCATCTGTGACAATTTTTACTTCATACGGTCCTAACCAGTGCATTTTGATTTTTCCTGGGTGCTGAATGGATTTGTTTTCATACATCAACACTAAATTGCCTTCATTAAAGGTTGTATTCTTGATGTGTCTATCATGCCAAGATTTTCCCCTTACTTTCTAAACTTGTTGGTGGAATCCTTCTAGGATCTGATCTTCCTCCATGGTCATCAACTAATTTAGTCTCTCATGTACTACGCCTCATTCCGTCATTTGTGTAATTGTTTCTACGTGCAAATTGGGTACTAGAAAGTCTAATGGAACCATTGCTTCCTGGCCATATACCAATTTAAATGGCATGTGCCCTGACATGTTTTTGCACATAATCATGTAGGCCCGCAATACTGCTAGTATTTTGAGGTCCCATTCATCTATGTTGACATTACAGATCTTTTTCAGTGCATTCTCAAGGATTTTGTTAAATGCCTCTACTATGTTATTTATCTGTGGGTGATATGGTGTTCTCTTATGATGATGGACTTCAAACTCTTCAGTCATAGCGTTGATAGTTTTGTTAATGAAGTGCGTTCCTTGGTCGCTCATCAAAACACTTGGGCACCCAAATCGAGTGATTACTTGTTCAAATAGAAAGTGTGTTGTTGTCTATGCGTTGCAATCCTTGACTGGTGTTGCTTCTGCCCATTTTATTAGGTATTTCTTCGCGGTGATGATGTACCTTGCTCCTGTTCTTTTTTATGGTGGGTTGATTGGTCCCACAAAGTCTATTGCCCATTTATCGAATTCCTGCAATGTTACCTGTGGTCATAATGACATCTCATCCCTTCTATTAGGTTTACCAACCCGTTGACAGACGTCGCATCTTTGGCAGTACTCCTTCAAGTCTCTGTGAATGGTCGACCACCATAGTCCTGTGCGCAATACCTTCTACGTGATAGCTTTGCCCGGGTAATGTCCTCCTGCTATTCCCTCATGGGATTCTGTTAAAACTCTTGGTCTTTCATTTTCTAACACATATCTTCGTAATATGCTATCTACGCCCATTTTGTATAAGTTTCCTACGATCAGTTGATAGTCTGCAGCCCGAACTACCAGATTTTTCTTCTGCGCGGTGTTGTATTCCTGTGGTGCAATACTTGTTCTTAAGTACTGAATGATATCTGCAAAGTATTCATCAACGATCTGGACTGAAAATAATTGTGCATCTGGGAAGTTGTCCTCTAAGTTTGTAGGTTCTTCCCCGTTTGTGCCCCTTGATAGGTGGTCAGGTCCTGCATTCAATTTTCATGGCTTGACTATTACTTCAAAGTCAAATTCTTGAAATAGTAGTAACCATCGACAAATTCTCCCCCACCAACACTGGCTTTTTGACTAGGTATTTAAGGATTGAGTGATCTGTGAACATCTTAAAGTGTTTTCCCAATAAGTAATGTATGAACTTCTGTAGTGCATAGACCATAGCTAGGCATTCTCTCTCTGTGGTGTTATAGTTCTGTTCTGATTCTAACAACTTTATACTTACAAATGCTATGGGGTGGTCCAAATTTCCCACTCTTGGCTACACCAAGATAGCTCCAAGTGTTATGAATGATGCATCTACATGTACGTGGAATGTCTTTTCCCAGCCTGGAAATACTATTATTGGCATGGTGACCATCTTTTCTTTCAGTGTATCCCAACCGTGTTGACAATCGTCGTTCCACAGAAACTTTGTATCTTTTCTTAATAGTTTCTCCATTGGCGCGGTAATCTGTGCGTATCCTTTGATAAAATTTCTGTAGTATCTTATGTGTCCCAATGTCTCTCTTAGCTAACATACTATTTTTGGTGGTGGCAAGTTAACGATTACTGCAATCTTTGCAGGATCTGCTAGTAAACCTTGTTTGCATACTATATGGCCCAATAGTATCCCAAACGATGTTTTGAATATACATTTTTTTTTTTATGTTTAGTGATATTTGGCACTGCCTACATCTTTCTAAAATTACCTATAAGACCTCTACATGGTATTTCAACAAGCTATAGACTGTCCAATCATCCAAGTAGAACTCTAGAAACTGGTGGATAAATTCCTTAAATGCGGCGATGACTACTCTGGAAAATATTGTTGGTGCATTCTTCTGTCCAAACGACATGACTGTGTATTGGTAGGATCCCCATTCTATGGAAAACATGGTTTTGTATCTGTCTTACTGTGCTATCTTGATCTGGTGGTAGTTTGAGAATCCATCACTGAATGAGTAAGCTTCATGTCCTCCTACATTCTCCAACACTTCATCCATGAAAGGTGCAGGGAATGGGTCATGTAGGCATGCATCGTTCAACTTCCTCAAGTCGATGCATATCTGTATCCCTCCTTGTTTTTTGTCCTGAACTACCATCAAGCTTATCCATTTTGATTCTTCCACTGGTTCTATGATTCTGTCTTCGAGCATCCTGTTGATCTCAGCTTTGACTTTCTGCTTATATATCAGGTCCAGTCTATATGGTCGTTGTCTGATCGGTCTTGCTTCAACTCTGAGTGGTATATTCATTTCTCCTAGATCTCCTGCTATACCCTTCATCTCTATAAATGTTGTGGGAAACAGGTCGATGTACTCGCACAGTAACTCTGTTATTCTTTCTACTATTTTCTCATCCCCGTAATCTCCAATGCTAGCTATTTTGGGATTCTCAGTTGTCCCAATATTGAATTTTTTCACCTTGATCAGCACAACGATGACTTCTAATTCTATAGGTGGGACCTCCACTTCTCTTTCTCCTTCCACTTCCTCGATCTAAATATTGCGCGGATCGTCTTCATCTAGTGCTTCCTCTTTCACATGGTAGCATGACAACAATTCTTTGACTGTTTGTTTGTTCTGCTCTTGTTCTTATGTTATAAGTTCGACTTTTGGTTCCTTGATGAATATCATCCCTCTTATCTATTTAAGAGCTTCATCTATGTTGGGTTTTTCATGCTCGAATGAAAAAGTAACTGTAAAATTATGTTGTAATACCGTCCAGGTCGCGGTTCCTTTGCGAAATTCTTGGACTGTATACTAGTTTGCTGGTATGTCGTCTAGAGTGTGTATAAAATGATGAGGCCATTCCTCTGAGGGTGTCAATTTCCATAGCGTTCTGCACTTCTCCAAGTGCTCCGTTGGTGCCCCCTATCCATTGTACCTTCGTTGCTTGTTGTTTTTTTGTTCTGTGTCAAACCTTATGCGCAATAACCGCTTACATTGGTACCAATATGTGATTGTATCTTTGTGTGCACCCCACCATCTTGCAGGTGTGGCCTTGAGTTCTATATCCATTGCTAAGAGTATATGATTCTCTGAAACTTACGCTTCATACGATGCCAAGAATACTTCCATATCGTTTATTCCGTGGAAATTGGGTGGTTCCCTTATCTCCATGCCTACCCACCTTATTGCACAGTCTATTCGTGCACATATTCTCGTGGAAACTTCATGTAGCCTTTGTTGTCAGTTCTCTAACCCAGTATTTGAGTTTGTTGCACCTGAAGTAATGCTCCGCCAATTGAGTATCCCATTTGCCGTTGGGTTTACATAATCTTCTTCGTGCAAAGGTATTATGTACAACTGGTTGATTTCCTCTAAGTCTAAGCAAGTGGGTTCTACAAACCTTTCCCCTTCTTATGGGTCTAATGGTGCGATGACCCTGTATTCCCCTGACTCAAATGTCATTTTCCTTATTTTCAAATTGATTACGGCCTGGTTGTCAAATTCCCAATCTAGACCAAGCAATGTTGGATATGGTGTTGTGCCGTCCACTATTTCAATCACTTCAATGTATGCTTTAGTGCACACTCCATCCAGGTTTACTACCACTCCTTTTAGTCTACCGATTGGTAGGACTCTGTGTTGGTTTGCTAGTTTCAGTTGAACAGGTGAATATCCTAGTGTGGGTTCTCCCATGCATTTCCATGTCTTCTTTGGCAGTACATTAACTTCAGATCCCAGATCCAATATGATATCTCCCATGTTTAAATATTTGATGTTGACATTCAGTCTGAACTCCCTACTTGTTCTTCTCCTTGTATGTAGGTGATTGATTGTCTTTTGTTCTAGTTTTCCTTCCATCTCTATACTACATTTTTATAATATGTTCTGCTATATTTTGACAGATGATGGATCATCTAATACTTTGACACGTGATTGAAAAAATCCTTTGATTTTACTTACTTGTCCCATGGGTTTCATTTCGTTGGTATCATCCAATAACGGAGAAATATTGTACTCTGGCACTTCCTTGCTTTGCTACGCAGTTGAAGTCGACGCCATGTCTTCCTTCTGAAATTCTTGTCTGGCTTGCTTAAATATCTCCTTCTCATTCTATGCTTTGAATTTCTTCCTTGGTTCGACGTTTTTCTTCACCCTTTGGTGTTGTACTGGCTCTTGTCAGAATGCATTGTTTCCTGTTTTAGCTCCTCCCTGGGTAACTATGTTGATGTTTCATCCGTCATCCCTCGCTTCGGCTGAGATCAATTGAACATTCTGATTGTTATGGTTCCTCTTTTCCTGAATCTTTACCAATAATGTCGGACATTCCTCTGTATCGTGGTTTGATGCGCGACAATACATACAAGTTGTTGGTGGAAGTGGACATTCCCTTGCATAATGTCCCGGTTGTTGACAATTTTGACATACCACTAGCCTTCTACCTCGTCCAAAACCTCCTCTCGCTCTTCCTCCACATCTGTAGCCTACTCGATCTCCTCTCGATGCATTATACTGAGGCGCCTAATTGTACTACGCAATATTGTACTAAGGTTGTCTTGTGTTGTACTGTGGTTGTGTAGTATTATATGGTTGTTGCATAGTATTATACTTCTATTGCACAATTTTGTATGGGGCTGGAACTTGATTAAATTCTGGTGCATCTTTCCCAGTCATCATTTATGCATGCACTCTATATGCATCTAATGTCCTCTCTCACATCAATTCCATAGTTCTACAATCTTTGTCATCATGGCCCACTGACTTGCAAAAGTTGAAATACGAACTCTTTGGATCTGTCTGGTATTTTTGCATCATTGAGTAGTGATATGGATCGTGGGCTGGTTTCTTGTAGATTTTGCACCATAGTCCTCCTTTTGGTAATGGGTTTGGCATTCCCGCTGCCATGTACTGTGTGAATGTTGGACATTTGTTTTTGTGGTGTCTTTCCGTTTGCATGTACTACACCAAACGACTTCTCCTTTGTCCTTACTTTTATTCTGGTTTAACTAGAACGTTAAGATCTTCAAATCCTCCTTTAGTTCTTTGATGGTTGGATTCATCTGCTGATATTGGTTTTCTTCCAGTTGCAGGGCTGCTTGCAGAGCCTCTGCTTGCGTCTGAAACTTTTGTTGTCGTAATGGGTATTTTAAGTGTGGTAGCAATGAATTGACGAACAAGTGCCTATGTTCCATATCAATCATGAGATATTTCAAATTTCCCTTCAGTCGCTTGAATCTCTGGTCAATCTCCTATACAGATTCTCCTTATTTTTGTCTAATTTTGATCATCTCATTCATGTACTGATCTTCTGAACTTGGCCTTTTAAACTCATTTATCAACAATTTCTTGATGTCTGCAATAGTTCTGGTTGTCCCTGGTGGATTGTTTGTAGCTAAGCTCATATACCAATCTAGTGCATGATCCCTTAGTGTAATCGCTAGTTGTGTAAGTTTAGTATCTTCGTTTGTGATATGTTTTTCTTCCCAAATCTTCTCACAGATGAACAAATGTTTTTTTGGGTCCTCTGATGCTTCTCCTTTAAATTCTGGTAACATGATGGTGGGATCATGTCGTGCCATTCTGAATGTTGAACTACTACCTCCGCATGGTGTAGATACTTGTCTAGTGTTGCCTAAACTGGCTCCTCTAGTTGTTGTTCCTTGTGTAGATGTACTTATTGTTGTCTGACTTCTTCCGAATTTTGGTTGTCTAAACGATGGTGTTCTCTTTGGTGTATTAGTTGCACATGGGTTTATGGGTTCCACATTGACATTAATATGGATAGGATTGTTGCCTTCTCTTCCCATTCTTGGACCTCTCGTCTTCCTCTCATATGTTGCGCAGAGGATTTCCTTAATCTGCTCCACAGCCCGGATATCCTCTACCTCTTCCTCATCGCTCGCCAAGCCTTCTTTCGCGGCTATGTCTCTCTTTTTGGTATTCACCTTGTATTGGTAGGGTACTTCACTACACGTCTTTCCAGTTATCGCCATGATCCACTTGATCTGGTCGTTATCCATCATCCTTATTTTGAAAATGAAGAAAATTTATTCATTTTAAAATATGAAATCCTATTTGCATACACATTTGAGAGTTGTACAAGTGGTCCTAATTGAGAGCGAAGATGTGTAGTTCTTGGGCCCCTTTTTCTCAACTACGGCTCATTCTAGGCCCAAGTTTTACCAACCCCGAATGAAGGCTATTTGGAGGAAGTGGAAATATGGGTTTAAAAATACATAATAATTTTTTGATACCCATTTGAGAGATGCAAGTGGGTTCCTGGGCGCTTGTAACATTGAGGCATTATTTTTCCCATTTCGATCAAATTTGTATCATTTTAGGGTTGATTCTGGTTAACCTCGAATGAAGGTGATTTTTGAAAAGAACAATTCTTCATTTGCAAATATGAAATCATATTTGGATACCCATTTGAAAGTTTTAGACATGGTCCTAATTGCGAGCGAATACGTGTAGTTCTTGGGCCCCGTTTTCTCAACTTCGGGCCATTTTAGGCCCAAGTTTGACCAGCCTCGAATGAAGGCTATTTAGAAGAAGTGGAATTATGGGCTTAAAAATATAAAAAAAAAATGATACCCATTTGAGAGATTCAAGTGGGTTCCTGAGTGCTCGTAATGTTGAGGCATTCTTTGGCCCATTTCGATCAAACTCGTATCATTTTAGGGTTGATTCTGGTTAACCCCGAATGAAGGTGATTTTTAAAAAGAAAAATTCTTCATTTTCAAATAAGAATCATATTTGGATACCCATTTGAGAGTTGTATAGGTGGTCTTGTGATCCAGGTGGATATCGGTAGCCACCCACCTTTTCCAACTAGCTCAAAACAATTTTCTGGCAATTTTGGTAATTTACTATTTTTTTTACAGTTTTTTGGGTCCTGAACTTCCTGAGTCGTTTTGAGGTCCTAAATGATGTTTTTTGAGGCATTCTTTGGCCCATTTTGATCAAATTCGTATTGTTTTAGGGTTGATCTGGTTAACTACGAATGAAGGTGATTTTTGAAAAGCAAAATTCTTCATTTGAAAATATGAAATCATATTTGGATACCCATTTGAGAGTTGTACACATGGTCTTGATTGCGAGCGAAGACATGTAGTTCTTGGGACCATTTTTCTCAACATCGGGGCATTCTAGGCCCAAGTTTGACCAGCCTCGAACGAAGGCTATTTGGAAGAAGTGGAATTATGGGTTTAAAAATATAAAATAATTTTTTGATACCCATTTGAGAGATATAGGTGGGTTCCTGAGCTCTCGCAACATTCAGGCATTCTTTGGTCCATTTCGATCAAATTCGTATCGTTTTAGGGTTGATTATGGTTAACTCCGAATGAATGTGATTTTTTAAAAGTAAAATTCTGCATTTGCAAATGTGAAATCGTATTTGGATACCCATTTGAGATTTTTAGACATGGTCATAATTGTGAGCGAAGACGTGTAGTTCTAGGGCCCCTTTTTCTCAACTTCAGGTCATTTTAGGCCCAAGTTTGACCAGCCCCGAATGACGACTATTTAGAAGAAGTGGAATTATGGGTTTAAAAATATAAATAGTTTTTTTATACCCATTTGAGAGATGCAAGTGGGTTCCCAAGAGCTCGTAACGTTGATGCATTCTTTGGCCCATTTCGATCAAACTCGTATCGTTTTAGGGTTGATTCTGGTTAACCCCAAATGAAGGTGATTTTAAAAAAGCAAAATTCTTCATTTGCAAATATGAAATCATATTTGGATACACATTTGAGAGTTGTACATGTGGTCTTGTGATCCAGGTGGATATCAGTGGCCATCCACCTTTTCCAACTAGCTCAAAACAGTTTTCTGACAATTTTGGTAATTTACTGTTTACTATGGTCTTGATTTAGAGCGAAGACGTGTAGTTCTTGGGCCCCTTTTTCTCAGCTTCAGGTCATTCTATGCCCAAGTTTCACCAGGCTCGAACGAAGGTTATTTGGAAGAAGTGGAATTATGGGTTTAAAAATATAAAATAATTTTTTGATACCCATTTGAGAGATATAGGTGAGTTCCCCAGCTCTCACAACGTTGAGGTGTTGTTTGGCCCATTTCGATCAAATTCGTATTGTTTTAGGGTTGATTATGGTTAACCCCAAATGAAGGTGTTTTTTGAAAAGCAAAATTCTTAATTTGCAAATATGACATCATATTTGGATACCCATTTGAGAGTTGTACACGTAGTCTTGATTGTGAGTGAAGACATGTAGTTCTTGGGCCCCTTTTTCTCAACTTCAGGTCATTCTAGGCCCAAGTTTGACCAGTCCCGAATAAAGGCTATTTGGAAGAAGTGGAGTTATTGGGTTTAAAAATACAAAATAATTTTTTGATACCCATTTGTGAGATGCAAGTGGGTTCCTGAGCGCTCGTAACGTTGAGGCATTATTTTGCCCATTTCAATCAAATTCGTATCGTTTTAGGGTCAATTCTCGTTAACCCGAATGAAGGTGATTTTTGAAAAGAAAAATTCTTCATTTGCAAATATGGAATCATATTTGGATACTCATTTGAGGGTTGTACACATGTTCCTAATTGCGAGTGAAGACGTGTAGTTCTTGGGCCCCTTTTTCTCAACTTCAGATCATTTTAGGCCCAAGTTTGACCAGCCCTGAATGAAGGTTGTTTAGAAGAAGTGGAATTATGGGTTTAAAAATACAAAATAATTTTTTGATACCCATTTGAGAGATGCAAGTTGGTTCCTGAGTGCTAGAAAAGTTGAGGCATTCTTTGGCCCATTTCGATCAAATTCATATCGTTTTAGGGTTGATTGTGGTTAACCTTGAATGAAGGTGATTTTTGAAAAGAAAAATTATTTATTTGTAGATATGAAATTATATTTGGATACCCATTTGAGAGTTGTACACGTGGTCTTGTTTGCGAGTGAAGACGTGTAGTTCTTGGGCCCCTTTTTCTCAACTTAGGGTCATTTTAGGCCTAAGCTTTACCAGCCTCGAACAAAGGCTATTTGGAAGAAGTGGAATTATAGGTTTAAAAATACAAAATAATTTTTTGATACCCATTTGAGAGATATAGGTGGGTTCCCGAGCTCTCGCAGCGTTGAGGCATTCTTTGGCCCATTTCAATCAAATTCATATCGTTTTAGTGTTGATACTGGTTAACCCCGAATGAAGGTGATTTTTGAAAAGAAAAATTCTTCATTTGAAAATATGAAATCATATTTGGATACCCATTTGAGAGATGCAAGTGGGATTCTTGAGCGCTCGTAACGTTGAGGCATTCTTTGGCCCATTTCGATCAAATTCATATCGTTTTAGGGTTGATTTTGGTTCATCCCAAATGAAGTTGATTTTTGAAAAGAAAAATTCTTCTTTGCAAATATGAAATCATATTTGGATACCCATTTGAGAGTTGTACACATGGTCCTAATTGAGAGCGAATACGTCTAGTTCTTTGGCCCCTTTTTCTCAACTTCAGGTAATTCTAGGCCCAAGCTATACCAGCCCTGAATGAAGGCTATTTGGAAGAAGTGGAATTATGGGTTTAAAAATAAAAAAAATGATTTTTTGATACCCATTTGAGAGATGCAAGTGGGTTCCTGAGAACTCGTAAAGTTAATGTATTCTTTTTCCCTTTTCGATCAAATTCGTATCATTTTAGGGTTGATTCTGGTTAACCCTGAATGACGGTGATTTTTGAAAAGCAAAATTCTTCATTTGCAAATATGAAATCATATTTGGATACCCATTTGAGATTTTTAGACATTGTCCTAATTGTGATCGAAGACGTGTAGTTCTTGGGCCCCTTTTTCTCAACTTCAGGTCATTTTAGGCCCAAGTTTGACCTGCCCCGAATGAAGGCTATTTAGAAGAAGTGGATTTATGGGTTTAAAAATATAAATAATTTTTTGATACCCATTTGAGAGATGCATGCAGGTTCCCGAGCACTCGTAACGTTGAGGCATTCTTTGGCCCATTTCAATGAAACTCGTATTGTTTTAGGGTTGATTCTGGTTAACCCCGAATGAAGGTGATTTTTAAAAAGCAAAATTCTTCATTTGCAAATATGAAATCATATTTGGATACCCATTTGAGAGTTGTACACATGGTATTTTGATCCAGGTGGATATCGGTGGCCACCCACCTTTTCCAATTGGCTCAAAACATTTTTCTCGTGATTTTGGTAATTTACTACTTTTTGGCAGTTTTTCGGATCTTGAACTTCCAGAGCCATTTTGAGGACCTAAACGACGCTTTTTGGGCATATACCGATCGTAAAGCATATTCATGATATTTTCTTCCAATGGTTGTAGTCCTCGGATAGATATTTATAATGATGTATTATATGCGTCAAACAGAGATAGTATGCCAAAGTTACGACTCTGGGAAATTGATGTACCAATTTACCTCAACAGAGCCCACATGACTTTTGGCACTTCATCTCCTAGGGTTATTTTTTTGGATGTCTAGGGTTTTTGACATTCTTGTTTATTGTAAAAAGGTCTTAAGAGGCTCATTTTAATCATCTTCTTTCGAATGTGAGTAGCCATCGCATATCTTCTCGGAGATAAGCTGCCACCATTCTAGCGAATGTTTCACTTTGTATTTTTACAGTCTTTATACATTTCTTTCATTAATAGAAATCATGTATTACTGTATATTTGTGTTTATGGTTGCATCTCTGATACATTTATGTTATATTATTGGATATTCGTGATATCTTTCTACATTTTTTTATTACATCCCCGCTCTCATTTCGTGTCAAAAATTATCTGGATCATCTTGATTGCGAGTGAAGACGCGTAGTTCTTGGGCCCCTTTTTCTAAACTTTGGGTCATTCTAGGCACAAGTTTGACCAGCCCCAAATGAAGGCTATTTGGAAGAAGTGGAATTATGGGTTTAAAAATACAAAATAATTTTTTGATACTCATTTGAGAGATGCAAGTGGGTTCCCGAGTGCTCGTAACGTTGAGTCATTCTTTTTCCCATTTCGATCAAATTTGTATCGTTTTAGGGTCGATTCGGATTAACCCCGAATGACGGTGATATTTGAAAATCAAAATTATTCATTTGCAAATATGAAAACATATTTGGATACTCATTTGAGAGTTGTACACGTGGTCCTAATTGTGAGCAAAGATGTGTAGTTCTTGGGCCCCTTTTTCTCACCTTCGGGTCATTCTAGGCCCAAGTTTGGCAAGCCCCAAATGAAAGCTATTTAGAAAAAGTGGAATTATGGGTTTAAAAATATAAAATAATTTTTGGATACCGATTTGAGAGATGCAAGTGGGTTCCCGAGCACTCGTAACGTTGAGGCATTCTTTGGCACATTTCGATCAAATTCGTATCGTTTTAGGGTTGATTCTGGTTAACCCCGAATGAAGGTGGTTTTTAAAAAGAAAAACTCTTAATTTCTTCTTGGGCCCCTTTTTCTCAAGTTCGAGTCATTCTAGGCCCAAGTTTGACCAACATCGAATGAAGGCTATTTGGAAGAAGTGGAATTATGGGTTTAAAAATACAAAATGATTTTTTGATACCCATTTGAGAGATGCAAGTGGGTTTCCGAGCGCTCTTATCGTTGATGCATTCTTTTGCCCATTTCGATCAAATTCGTAATGTTTTAGGGTTGATTCTAGTAAACCTCGAATGAAGGTGATTTTTGAAAAGAAAATTTCTTCATTTGAAAATATGAAATCATATTTGGATACCCATTTGAGAGATTTATACATGGTCCTAATTGCGAGCGAAAACATGTAGTTCTTGGGCCCCTTTTTCTCAACTTCAAGTCATTTTAGGCCCAAGTTTGACCAACCCTGAATGGAGGCTATTTAGAAGAATTGGAATTACGGGTTTAAAAATATAAATAATTTTTTGATATCCATTTGACTGATGCAAGTGGGTTCCTGAGCACTCGTAACGTTGAGGCATTGTTTGGCCCATTTCGATTAAACTCGTATCGTTTTAGGGTTGATTCTAGTTAACCCCGAATGAAGGTGAATTTTAAAAAGCAAAATTCTTCATTTGCAAATATGAAATCATATTTGGATACCCATTTGAGAGTTATACATGTGGTCTTGTGATATAGGTGGATACACGTGGCCACCCACCTTTTCCAACTAGCTCAAAACAATTTTCTAGCAATTTTTGTAATTTACTATTTTTTGGCAGTTTTTCGAGTCCTGAACTTCCGGAGCCGTTTTGAGGTCCTAAACGACGTTTTTTGAGGCATTCTTTGGCCCATTTTGATCAAATTTGTATCGTTTTAGGGTTGATTCTGGTTAACTCTGAATGAAGGTGATTTTTGAAAAGAAAAATTCTTCATTTGCAAATATGAAATCATATTTGGATACCCATTGGAGAGTTGTACATGTCGTCTTGATTGTGAGCGGAAATGTGTAGTTCTTGGGCCTCTTTTTCTCAACTTTGGGTCATTCTAGGCCCAATTTTGACTAGCCCCTAATAAAGGCTATTTGGAAGAAGTGGAATTATGGGTTTAAAAATACAAAACAATTTTTTCATACCCATTTGAGAGATGCAAGTGGGTTCCCAAGCGCTCTTAACTTTGACGCATTCTTTTGCCCATTTCGATCAATTTCGTATCGTTTTAGGGTCGATTCTGGTTAACCCCAAATGAAGGTGATTTTTTAAAACAAAAATTATTCATTTGCAAATACGAAATCATATTTGGATAGACATTTGAGAGTTGTACACGTGGTCCTAATTGCGAGCGAAGACATGTAGTTTTTGGGCCCCATTTTTCTCAACTTTGGGTCATTTTAGGCCCAAGTTTGACCAGCCCCGAATAAAGGCTACTTAGAAGAAGTGGAATTATGGGTTTAAAAATATAATATAATTTTTTGATACCCATTTGAGATATGTAAGTGGGTTCTTGAGTGCTCGTAACGTTGATGCATTCTTTGGCCCATTTCGATCAAATTCATATCGTTTTAGGGTTGATTATGGTTAACCCAAATGAAGGTGATTTTTGAAAATCAAAATTATTTATTTGCAAATATGAAATCATATTTGGATACCCATTTGATAGTTGTACACGTGGTATTGATTGCAAGAGAAGACGTGTAGTTCTTGGGCCCCTTTTTCTCAACTTCGGGTCATTCTAGGCCTAAGTTTGACTAGCCTCGAACGAAGGCTCTTTGGAAGAAGTGGACTTATGGGTTTAGAAATACAAAATAATTTTTCGATACCCATTTGAGTGATATAGGTGGGTTCCCTAGCTCTTGCAACGTTGAGGCATTCTTTGGCCCATTTAGATAAAATTTGTATCGATTTAGGGTTGATTTTGGTTAACCCCAAATGAAGGTGATTTTTGAAAAGAAAAATTGTTCATTTGAAAATATGAAATCATATTTGGATACCCATTTGAGAGATGGAAGTGGGTTCCTGAGCACTCGTAACGTTGATGCATTCTTTGGCCCATTTCAATCAAATTCGTATCGTTTTAGGGTTGATTCTGGTTAATCTCAAATCAAGGTGATTTTTGAAAAGAAAAATTCTTCATTTACAAATATGAAATTGTATTTGGATACTCATTTGAGAGTTGTACACATGGTCCTAATTGAGAGCGAAGACATGTAGTTCTTGGGCCCCTTTTTCTCAACTTCGGGTCAATCTAGGCCCAAGTTTTACCAGCCTCGAATGAGGGTTATTTGGAAGAAGTAGAATTATGGGTTTAAAAATACAAAATAATTTTTTGATACCCATTTGAGAGATGTAAGTGGGCTCCTGAGCGCTTGTAACGTTGATGAATTCTTTTTCCCATTTTGATCAAATTCATATCGTTTTATGGTTGATTATGGTTAACCCCGAATGAAGGTGATTTTTGAAAAGCAAAATTCTTCATTTGCAAATATAAAATCATATTTGGATACCCATTTGAGATTTTTAGACATGGTCCTAATTGCGAGAAAATACATGTAGTTCTTGGGCCCCTTTTTCTAAACTTCAAGTTATTTTAGGCCCAAGTTTGATGATCCCTGAATGAAGGCTATTTAGAAGAAGTGGAATTATGGGTTTAAAAATATAAATAATTTTTTGATACCCATTTGAGAGATGCAAGTGGGTTCCCAAGCGCTCGTAACGTTGAGGCATTCTTTGGCCCATTTCGATCAAACTCGTATCGTTTTAGGGTTGATTCTAGTTAATCTCGAATGAAGGTGATTTTTAAAAAGAAAAATTCTTCATTTACAGATATGAAATCATATTTGGATACACATTTGAGAGTTGTACACGTGGTCTTGTGATCTAGGTGGATATAGGTGGCCACCCACCTTTTCCAACTGGCTCAAAACATTTTTCTTGCAATTTTGGTAATTTACTATTTTTTGGCAGTTTTTTAGGTCCTGAACTTCCAGAGCTGTTTTGAGGCCCTAAACGACATTTTTTGAGGCATTCTTTGGCCCATTTCGATCAAATTTGTATCGTTTTATGGTTGATATTGGTTAACTCTAAATGAAGTTGATTTTTGAAAAACAAAATTCTTTATTTGCAAATATGAAATCATATTTGGATACCCTTTTGAGAGTTGTACATGTTGTCTTGATTGCAAGCGAAGACGTGTAGTTCTTGGGCCACTTTTTCTCAACTTTGGGTCATTATAGGCCCAAGTTTGACCAGCCTCAAACGAAGGCTATTTGGAAGAAGTGGAATTATGGGTTTAAAAATATAAAATAATTTTTGGATACCCATTTGAGTGATATAGGTGGGTTCCCGAGGTCTCACAACGTTTAGACATTCTTTGTCCCATTTCGATAAAATTTGTATCATTTTAGGGTTGATTATGGTTAACCCCAAATGAAGGTTATTTTTGAAAAGAAAAATTCTTCATTTGCAAATATGAAATCATATTTCGATACCCATTTGAGAGTTGTACACGTGGTCTTGATTGCGAGCGAAGACCTTAAAAAAAATGACTTCTTCTTACATCACCTAGCTACTTATTTATACATTACAAAAGGGGCCTAAACATGGGTAAACCCATGGGTCGAAATCCCATATCCATTACATAAACCCTAAAATCCAAAAATCCCGCAAAATGGGGTGAGATCCCACGATCTCCGCTTCGCCTCGACGCTTCGTCTTCGACCAGTCTATTGAAGTCCCAAAATTGGTCAAACATGATCGAGGTTCTCCAAAACTTGGTTGAGGGCCAAGAGGCCCCCAACACTCACCTGTGACTCATACCGATTCACTCTTATCTGGTCAATTTCTCTTCAAAGGCCTCAAGCTTGGCTCAAGATGCCTCAAATTGTTGTTTCGTGAGAGCCTCCTGCTCGACGAACTCCTGAATGAATTTCTCGGTGACAGGTCCTTCTAATCATTGTTCCACCATGGTGACCACTTGTTCCCACTATGCACCTTGTCCCTCGATCTCTTCGAAAAGTGTGCAGACTTTGTCCTACACTGGCTGGAGTTTTTGGGTGACTTCCATTACTCTACTATGGATGGCATTGACCTATTTCTGAACTACACGAACCTCCTGTGACCTTTTCATCTTCTCTACTACTGAAAGCAGCTTCAACTATGCTTGTACTATCGATGCTTGTTGCTTCACCTCCTGGAGCTGTGACTCCAATGTCCTTAGTTTCGAGTCTTCTGCAAGGTGCTCATAGGTCTGTGCACTTTGGTTACTTAGTCGCTTTCATCCTAAAGCCAATGCCTTGATTCTTTTGACTGGACTACCAACAATTTTTTCTCTCTGATCTTACACTTCCTATGGAGTGCTTGACACTGCTTACAATTCCAGTTCTTCTACTCTTGATTGAATTTGTTGAATGGCTTCAGCGAGCTTCCCTACTTGGCTCTGAACTATCTCTTCTTCCATCTGTGCTATGCTCGACATAGAGCAAAGTGCTCTAGTGACTGCTTCTTTAACTCCCATCTGCTCCGCGAGAAGTTGTTCTTTTTCTTTCTGGATCTACTCTCTATCCTCTACAAACTTTGCCTGGAGGTCATCTTTCTCTTTCTGCGCAACCCGACATTGCTCTAGGTTTTCCTCCTTTTCTTGCTTCAAGGCCTCTGTGGCCTATTATTTTTATTCCTGTACACGACGAAGGCGAGCCTCTGTCACATCTGCTAATCTGCGTAGTTGGGCAGGCTCATCTCCCAGTTTTATACCTTCTGATGTCGATGGCGCAATAGGCATTGCGCGACACAAATAGAGGGTTTTTTGTACCCCTTTCAGCTCTGCCTCGATCTTGTCATACATTGTCTCATGCTTTGATTTGTTTCATTGCAAAATATCCTCTGAAGTGTCTGCTACAACTGCGATGAAGACATCAATATCATCCACTGTAAGCACAGTCTGTAACTGGGGCTTATTGGCTCGTGACTTCTTCCACACTGATGGTTTCTTCGAGTAAACCTTTCTTTTATTGGATGTCTTAGACTTTGAGAGGGGAACCTTAGGCGGTTCCACTTCACCTTATTCTTGTTTGTCTTCTTCTCCTTTCTCTTCTTGGTTTACTTCGTCATCTCCTCCTCTGGGTGAATCAGGCATAGTTTCCTCTAACACATTGTTTATCTCTTGCCTTCTTCCTTCTTATTTTTCTTCTTAGCGCTACTTGGTCCATGATACTCTTCTCAAGTGACAACAAGACTTCCGATGACGTCGAGGTCGGAGAGTTCTGTTTGTTCTACTGGTACAAGGAATTTTGTAGGCCATTCCTTAGTTTTTCCTCCATATCTCCCTCGGTGAGTTTGTAATAGGATTGCAACTCTTCCTTGTTTTCTTCCATGCGCGCAATGATGTATATGAAGTGTCGATATGCGTGGAACTTTGCAAGTGGCCTGAACCTATGGAGTGTATTGGGCATCATGCACAGGAATGATTCAATGGCCCTCTTCAGTTACAAGTAATAGGTGTGGAACACCACATTTGACTGCCATGTCGCTCAAATACCAAAGGGTAGTGAACCTTGTGGCCAATGGTTCGGAAAACTAGACTTCAGGGAAGTTCAATCCCTCCAGCATCTCCCAAGTGACAAAGGAAAAGAGAATCAACAACCAAATGAAGTGAAACTCGTAGCCCTGGTCTTGTGCTTCGCGACAATATTGCTTTAACTGGTTGACGAGGTAGCTCACCCAGTTCATCTGCATCTCTTCAACGCATTTTCCTGCGAGGTCGACGACAAACCCCGTGAATTGCGTTGGTTTGTTCTTCCTGACAAGCTTACCATCGATCAACTGGAAAGACAGGCGCATTGCGCTATATTGGATGGAGGCTACCTTGTAGCCTCGCTTCCCCTTCTTCACATCATCATAGGTATCCTTTATTCACTGCGTGAGGGAAAGATATGCAGCCTTCCTTGGGTAGAATTTATGAGGGTCTGGTCCGTGCATACTTAATCCAATGATCATGTGGATCAACGTCAGATCCACAGACACGGGCCTGTCTAACCATAGATAACCTCCATGGTATCATGACAGGAGGAGTTTAACGCACACATTAACCTTATGATGTCTACCAAAGTGGGGTATCTTCATGACATTGAGGATAGTGGACCTCGCGATTGCCAAGTCATCGCGATGCTTGATTATTTTCTTTGTCGCGGTTTAGGATGGCCCAGATCGATGTGCAATCAATGGGGATGCTTGCAATCCTCTCATTGACGAGGCTTGTGCTCTTGTGAACATGACCTTCTCAACCATAAGGCCTATTAGGATCTCCTCCAAATATTTCTCTATTAGGATCCCCTTTCGGAGGCCGAGACATCTAAGAAAAGAAAGGTTTCCCCAAAGAAACCATCAGCACGAAAGAAGTCACTAGCCAATAAGCCCCAGTTACAGACTGTGCTTACAGTGGATGATATTGACCTCATGATATTGACAGGATCGAGTCGGAGCTGAAAAAGGTACAGTAAGCCCTCTATTCGATCCATGCAGTGTCTACTGCGCCATCGTCATCAGAAGGTATAGAACTAGGAGATGAGCTTGCCCAAATACGTAGATTAGCAGATGTGATAGAGGCTTAGCTTCGTTGTTTACAAGAAGAAAAATAACATGCCACAGAGGCCTTGAAGAAAGCAAAGGAGGAAAACCTAGAGCAACGTCGGGTTGTGCAGTAAGAGAAAGATGACCTCCAGGCGAAGTTTGCAGAGGAAAAAGAGCAGATCCAGAAATAAAAATAACAGTTGCTCGCGGAGCAGATAGGAGTTAGATAAGAAGTCACTAGATCACTATGCTCTGTGTCGGGCATAGCACAGATGGAAGAAGAGACAATTGAGATCCAAGTAGGGAAGCTCATTGAAGCTATTCAACAACTTCAAGCAAGAGTAGCAGAATTGGAACTGTAAGCAGTGTCAAGCACTCCGTAGGAATTGCAAGATTAGAGAGAAGAAACTGCCAGGAGTGCAGTCGAAAGAATTAAGGAATTGGCTTTAGAATGCAAACGACTAAGTAACCAAAGTGCACAGACCTATGAGCGCCTTGCAGAAGACCCAAAACTGAGGACATTGGAGTCACAGCTCCAGGAGGTGAAGCAACAAGCATCAATAGTACAAGCACAGTTGTAGCTACT
>ML782097.1:0-40305 GCA_009831015.1 Picea engelmannii | reverse complement strand
GATGTCTACCAAAGTGGGGTATCTTCATGACATTGAGGATAGTGGACCTCGCGATTTCCAAGTCATCGCGATGCTTGATTATTTTCTTTGTCGCGGTTCAGGATGGCCCAGATCGATGTGCAATCAATGGGGATGCTTGCAATCCTCTCATTGACGAGGCTTGTGCTCTTGTGAACATGACCTTCTCAACCATAAGGTCTATTAGGATCTCCTCCAAATATTTCTCTATTAGGATCCCCTTTCGGAGTCCAAGACATCTAAGAAAGGAAAGGTTTCCCCAAAGAAACCATCAGCACGAAAGAAGTCACTAGCCAATAAGCCCCAGTTATAGACTGTGCTTATAGTGGATGATATTGACCTCATGATATTGACAGGATCGAGTCGGAGCTGAAAAAGGTACAGTAAGCCCTCTATTCGATCCATGCAGTGTCTACTGCGCCATCATCATCAGAAGGTATAGAACTAGGAGATGAGCTTGCCCAAATACGTAGATTAGCAGATGTGATAGAGGCTTAGCTTCGTCGTTTACAAGAAGAAAAATAACATGCCACAGAGGCCTTGAAGAAAGCAAAGGAGGAAAACCTAGAGCAACTTCGGGTTGTGCAGTAAGAGAAAGATGACCTCCAGGCGAAGTTTGCAGAGGACAAAGAGCAGATCCAGAAATAAAAATAACAGTTGCTCGCGGAGCAGATAGGAGTTAGATAAGAAGTCACTAGATCACTATGCTCTGTGTCGGGCATAGCACAGATGGAAGAAGAGACAATTGAGATCCAAGTAGGGAAGCTCGCTGAAGCCATTCAACAACTTCAAGCAAGAGTAGCAGAACTGGAATTGTAAGCAGTGTCAAGCACTCCGTAGGAATTGCAAGATCAGAGAGAAGAAACTGCCAGGAGTGCAGTCGAAAGAATTAAGGAATTAGCTTTAGAATGCAAACGACTAAGTAACCAAAGTGCACAGACCTATGAGCGCCTTGCAGAAGACCCAAAACTGAGGACATTGGAGTCACAGCTCCAGGAGGTGAAGCAACAAGCATCAATAGTACAAGCACAGTTGTAGCTACTTTCAATAATAGAGAAAATGAAAAGGTCATAGGAGGTGCGCGCAATTCAGTAATTGGTCAATTCCATCAAGAGTAGAGTCACCATTCGGTGCAGGACAAAGACTTCACACTATTCGAAGCGATCGAGGGACAAGGTGCACACCTGGAACAAGTGGTCACCATGGTGGAACATTGATTAGAAGGACCTCTCACCAAGAAAGTCATTCATGAGTTCGTCGAGCAGGAGGCTCTGGAAAAACAACAAGTCAAGGCAGCTCGAGCCAAGCTTTAGGCCTTCGAAGTGAAGTTTCCCAAATCAGAGTGACTTGGGATGAGTCACATGTGAGTGTCGGGGGCATGTTGGCCCTCGACCAAGTTTTGCAGAACCTTGGTCATGTTTGACCAATTTTGGGACTTCGTTAGGTTGGTTGAAGACAAAGCGCCCAGGCGAAGCGAAGATCACAGGATATCGCCCCCTTTTGTGGGATTTTTGGATTTTAGGGTTGATGTAATGGGTATGGGATATCAGCCCATGGGTTTACCCATGTTTAGGCCCCTTTTGTAATGTATAAATAAGTAGCTAGGCGATGTAGGAAAAAGTCAGTTTTTTTAAGGTCATTGGCTTAGTGCATGACTAGCTGGCTTTGTGATGTTGTGATGAGACTTTCAAAGATAAGTATAAGTGTTTTGTAGTGCTTTGTGAACATACTGTGTAAGGCTTTGTTCTTTTACCTAGCTCAAAGAAGGAGGATATGGCGAGGTGCGCGCATATCTCATGTCCTATGTGGAGTTGTCTTTGTGGCTCTGTGCATGTAAGAAGATTGGAAGAAGCTAATAAAGAATAAGAAGAGTTGGTGGATGTAGCCCCACACTGGGGTGAACCATGTATATCCTATGTCGATGTGCTTTGTGCTACGTTGTTCATGTTTTTATGTATTTATTTGCTTAGTGCATTATTTTTTATATTAGATAGATAGATCTATGAATGCTTAGTGCTTATGATGTGAATGAATGCTAGATCTGGCATATTGATATGTGCTAAGTGGTTAGTAGTGTGTGATATATTTATTATGGCGTTGTTCATTAACTAGGGTTTAACCTACGATGTGAATAAAGGGGTTAAAGACTAATGAATGGTATTGGCTAAGTGCTCTGTTAAGTATTGTGATCACATATTTGTGTCCCACCTAGGTTGTAGACACTTGAGTCTTGCAACCCCCCCCCTACCTCTACCTCAGGTGAGACTTCATCTTCTTCGCAGGTGTTGTCGAAAGGGCTGGTAGTTAGGGTTTTGTTGGTGCGTTGTTGAAGCGTTGAACCATGGGTCTGCCCCTATGCCAACAATTCCTATTGTAGATTGAGATCTTGAGTCTGTGTTGCTGCATCTATGGTTTCTACTATTTTTGTACATTTTTGGGCTAAAAGAACTATTCTATTCTGTTTGGAGCCCTCATTTCAATTAGAAACATTTTTCATTTCACTCGAAAGGTTCATGTTTTCACAAGATACAACCATTGCAATCATATTCTAAGGTATAAAGCATGAATACACCATTTTTATTTTTATTTTACAAAGATAATATATATATATATATATATATATATATATATATATATATATATATATATATATATATATCTTTTGCATCTCGTGCCAAGTGCAGTGCTATGGGATTTTTTCTGCTTCGCGCTCGTTCTCGCGAACCTTTGTTTCGGGAGCGCCTAGTGCCCTTATTGAGAGAAGCAAAGCTCATTTTCCTCCCTCTGCCTATGAAAATGAAGTAGTCAAGCAGCGCATAATAAAGAGAAAGGGCGGGTTTACGTTTCCTGTGAAAAGTCTGGCCCATTCACAAAGGAACAAAGGTTCGTTATATATATATATTACGGGTTTTTAATCTTTCCAATATGCATATGATTTTTTCCCTATGCTCTTTACAATCTCAACAAATTAGAAACAGAGCAGAAAGTGTTTTCTTGTTTGCATATGCTATTTGTTGTGCGCTTTGTGCGATCTCGGTAAATAAAAAACAAAGAGAAAACTTGCATTTTTTGGGTAAACTAACCAAGATATAACCCTTTGTTAATTTCGAGAAGTGATTTTTTTTTGTGTGAACACATGAATTTTTTTTTTTTAGCACTCACTTAAAAATCATCTCAACAACAACAACACCCCCCATCCTCCTTCTTAAGATTGTAATGTGTTTTGCACTAGCTACTTGGTTGAAAGTTGTTTTATTAAGTAAGATGCCTTGATTTCAAGACTTTTTTGAAAATGTGTATGCATTCATTGTAAAGTGCATTTCACTTAATTTATAAAAGTGAATCACTATAAGTAGCTTTAATATTCTTTTAGTTATTCTTTTTTGCATGCAACTTTAATTTACAAAGTAACTTCATTGTAAAAGTGATTCTCATTTATTCTATAAAAGTGGGTCACAAAGTGAGCTTATAGGTAAAGTTAGATAAGGAGGAGCATCATCATGTGGACCAACTTCTACTTGCCACGTGGCTCTTTGGTTACCATTTATGCATTTTTTTAAAAGGGCATAACTTTCACATCTGGAGAACATTTTTTTTAAACGGTCTATTTTTTCGAGAGTTTTCCATCCAAACCAACATTTTTAGCTTTTAAATTCATATTTGTTGGAATATTCACCAATACCGAGAGGGGGGTGAATCAATATTGAGCACTTTTTACCATTTTCAATCACAACATGTAAACATTACATTATCAGTACCATTCAACAATTTATCACTTATGCATTCAAGATATTATTCATTCAATATGTCATACACAATACCATTCAACAGTGCATAAAAAATAACCACATATACACAGTACACAAGAACTTTACTTGGAAACGCAAATGGGAGAAAACCATAGAACACTTTTCTTATATTATGTTAAGATTGCATTCATAGGAAGCACAAACTTCCAATATTCTCCAGCACCAATTGCACGGAGGCTTCAACCCCATAGTTTAAAGGTTCCAACCTGAAGCAAGCTACAACTCCCTAGATTCTTTATCTACAATGGAAGGAGGCTACAACCCTATAGTTTACAGGCTCCAACCTGAAGGAAGTTATGATTCCTTGTGTTCTCCAACACCAACTGGAAGTAGGCTAAAGCCCCATTTCCTTGCCCATTCCTTCCTCCCATAAATATAAATGGAAACTCAACCTATCACTATCGTTGTCACTGTAACTGACATTGATCATCATCAAAACCTGTCATCGATACTGATACATAACCATCATCAACATGTCACTGCTACTAATACTAATGCATCATCATCAAATAATCCAGATCCACTCACATAGATCATATGCCAAGATCACCAAAAACATCTCTCAAACATATGTTCAACATCACCAAGCTATGCATCAAATCACGTGCCAAGATATATGCGCCATAACATCCATAAACCATGTACCAAAGATATGTATCAAGCATGTGCCATAACATCCATAAAATATGTACCAAGTATATGCCAAAATATTTCTTAATCATGTACCGTAACATCGATATTATGTATCAAATCATATGCCCAAACTCTCTAAGACATGTCTCAAACCATGTACCAAAACATACCTCAAATATGCAAACTTGTAAGATTCACCACGAGCTCGATTTTCTATTTTTTATTTTGAAATTTCTATCTGAGGTACTTTTGTATGTATTGTAAAACCTCTGAAAATTTCATAGTCCGCAAAGTCCCAAAAAATAAGTTATAGAAAAAATTCCAAGATGATGTGTTTGAAACATATTTCAGGACCATTCAGGAACTCTAACTTCCACAGAGCATATCTCCGAAATTTTTGTGAGCCAATGGATAAAATTTTAACCACAGATAGTCAATGATCTTCTTCCATCTCCTCAAAATTTCAGGGTCTGGAACTTCTCATAATAAAAGTTATAGAAAAAATGGAAAACCTTCCTGAATTTTGTCCTATTCTGGAGAGCGAAATTTTACAACATGCCATGTGCTCAATTTTTTATATATAATTCTAAAACTCACACAAAAGATACCAAAGATTGTCCTCTTTTCACTACAATTAGTATCACATAATTTGAATCCTCTATGAATAAGTTATGATTGTTTTACCTAGAACACTTGTTTGAGACTAGTTTCAGGACTAGTCAAAAACCATATCTTCCACATAGTGTATCCCCAAAAGTTGAAATTCATACCATAGGTACCTTGATATTTCTTCTCAGGAGCCTCCAAGTTTAGTTATCTGAATCATTCTAGAAAAAAAGTTATAGTGAAAATGACAAGATGACCTTTAAAGAACATACCTTAGAACAACTCATCACAAGACTTCATATTCCCTTGGAATTTCACCCTTCTTCACTTCATCTTCCCCCTGAAATTTGTTGCCTGAGATATCTTTTGTTTATCTCAGAAGTCACTTGAGTTGATGTCACAAATGACCACCTAGGTGCCTTATTTATACTAGATTTGGCACCCTCTTTTTATGGTTGACTTGACCCAAATAAAATTCAATTTAATTTTTAATGATTATTCCATTAGGGCCAACTTTACCAACAATATATTCAATATTTATTTTAATATTCATTACAATGGGACTGACTTGTAAATTCTTTTTTGCAGCACTTTTTAGGGGCTGACTTGTAACTTTTTGTCCTTAGATCTTTGGCTTCTTCATTTTCTTTCGGGACTTCATCTTTAAGAGGTCATATCTCCATAATTGTGAGGAACCGCATGGCATGTCACCTACTGTTGGAAACGACTTGACGAGGACTATCAAACCAAAGAGGCTTTTCATTCAATTGCAATTTCTTTCATACTATTTTTCTTCAATGAACTTCGGGCTTCACGACCATACCTCTGGGACTTCTTAACCTTTTAACCACTTAACCATATTTACATGCCTTCTTGTAGACTTCTTCAAAGTGTCTTCCTATGAGGGCTATGCTTAAAGCTATGCCATAAGGGGACCACTTTGGATACTTCTTCAAATACACCCAACACTTCCAAACTTGCTTTGGGTCTTCCTCTAGGGTTGACTAGGGTTGACATCAATGGCAACCAACTTTCCAACAATATTCTCTACATATTTTAATATGGATTTTTCCAGTGAACTTTTGTTTACAAGTACCAAATACTTCTCATGGAAATCCCATATGAAAGATGTACTAATAAGTAAATGAATGTATCGTATTACCTTGGGAAAAGAACAAGAACCCTTTGATGATGAAAAGATAGTCAAATGGGATAATAAGAATGATGAAGCACATGGACCAATCAAAATTTCCAGCTCTCCTGATTTAAGGTTTCACCTTCAAGGAATTAATGCCCTCGATGAAGCTTGGGAAAAGCTTCAAGCTGTGTTTGGTAAACTCAATGTTATTCAATCCCACCGTTTAGAAAATTAGTTAATGAATTAAAGTCCCAATGATTTTTCTCGCATTGAAGATTATTTATCTAAGTTCAAAACACTTAGACTTGTATGTATAGACTGAAAAATAGATATGAAGGAATATCAATGCATATATGTTATCCTTGCTAAGCTTGGTAGTGCATATTTTGTCTTGATATCTCCCTTTTATGCCACCAGAGAAGCTCTAGGGAGTGCTTATAAATAATCCTCTCTTGAGTCCTTTTGTGATGCTCTAATTCGAGATAAATATAAGTTTGTGCAACTTGGATTGATCAACACTGCATGTACATCCAACAAAGCTTTAGTGGCCCGGTAGAAAGATAAATCCAAGAATCCCAAGAAGCAACATCCTCGCCACAACAACAAGAAAAAGAAGGTTCCCAACCCGCTCATCCAGCTTCTACTCCTAATGGTGACAAAGGAGAAAAATCCAAAAGTAAGAAGACTTACATATATTGCAACTTTTGTGGGAAAGATGGTCATGTGGAGTCTAAATGTTTTAAAAAGATGGACTCCTTACAAGCAACAATGAATAAGCACAACATTAATATTGATTATTATTCTTCATCTCATGGACATGCACTTTCTGCTTCTAGTTTCTCATTCAATGCAACTTCTACTTCTTCTTCTGATGAGTGGCTTATTGATTTTGGAGCATCTTATCATATGGCTAAGGATAAAGCCATTTTTCTTGCTCTAAATGAATGTAACACCAAACAAATATTTGGTGGTTCTCATAGATCTCTTAGTGTTGTAGGGTCTAGAATAGTTCAGGTAGATAATGGTCATTTCAATGATGAATTATGTGTTCCAAGTATTTCTTGCAACCTTCTATCAATGTATCAGATCACTCATTCAGGTGAAAGTAAAACCAAAGATTTTTCACCTCACCAAGTTGTAATCAAGGATTTAAAAGATCCTAAAAATGTCCCAGCAACTGGAATTGTTGATGATATTACCAGGTTGTACAAGTTTGATAACTTTGGGTCATCATATTTTCCATTATTTTTTGTTTCCCATAGCAACAACTTGACAAAAATTTGGCATGAGAAGTTTAGTCATCTAAACTACCACTCATTGCAACAACTATGCAATAAACATATGGTGATTGGTCTTCCTCTCATTTCTTGTAGATATGGTGTTTATGTTGGGTTTTTTCTCGACAAATATCATCGGGGCAGTTTTGAAAAACGTGCCTCTTAGCACACCTCAATGCCTTTGCAGCTTGTTCATAATGATTTGTGTGGTCCACTTTCTTCTCTTTCTTTATCTGGGTGAAATTATTTCTTAACTTTCATTGACGACTTCTTTAGACGCACTTGGGTTTACTTCTTAAAAATTAAGAGTGAATTTTTTGACAAGTTTTTGGCCTACAAGGCCCTTCTAGAGAAAAATCCAGACATCAACTTCAAAGGTTAAGAATAGATAATGGAGGTGAATATGTGAACAACAAATTTGCAAGTTATTGCATTGCACAGGGCATTCAAATGCAACATTTTGTTCCATATACACCACAACAAAATGGTTTTGTTGAGAGAAAGAATCAAACATAAAAGGAAATGAATAATTATGTGATCCAATCTAAGGGATTAAGTCTTCATTATTGGGAGGAAGCCATCAATTGTGAAAATTACATAGTAAATCACACTCCCATGAAGGCGCTAAAAAATATAACATCTAAAGAAGCATGGAATAAAATTAAGCCATATGTAAGCCACTTCCGTGCATTGGGTAGTATAGCATGGGCTCACATTTCTGATGAGAAAAAGTAATATTTACATTCTAAAAGTGAGAAGTGTATTTTTTTTGGATATTATGAAGATGTTAAAGGTTACAGACTTCTTCAACCACATTCCAATGAAATTATTATTAGAAGAGATGTTAAATTTGATGAAAATCTCTTGTCATGTGAGCTTAATTCGACGTTTGTGTCATCTTCAATGTTTTTTCCATCTTATATTCTTATTATGATTTCTTCTTCTTTATATGATGAAAATGACGATGAAAACCCACCTTTGACTTCTCATGTTCCTCCAGATGAGTTCATTGAACATGAACATGCACTAGAACCACTGCTTCCCGGATGGGTCTGTTCAACTCGAGAAACAGTTGGTTATCTTGTCGGTGATCCTTTAGATCAATGTCAATCACGCTCAAAGTTACAATGAGCCTCTTCTATTTTGGCTCAAGTTTCAGAGACTCGTTATCTAGACACATTCGTAGAAGCTTCAAGTCATCCAGATTGGGACACAAAAATGAATGAATAGTATCGCTCGTTAATGGCGAACGATACTTGGGATCTTGTACCTCTTCTGAAAGGAAGAAAACTTGTTAGATGTTAATGTGTGTACATAATTAAGTATGCATCATATGGAAGTGTTGAAAGACACAAGGCACAATTAGTTGCCAAAGGGTTCTCTCAAGTTGAAGGCATTGACTATAATGAAACGTTTTCCCCCATAGCCAAAATGAATTCCATTTTCCTTGTTTTATCCCTTGTTGTCTCACATAAATGGGAGCTCCATCAGATGGATGTTATATATGCCTTCTTCCATGGGGATTTTCAAGAATAAATATACATGGAACAACCTCCCGACTATTTCCAGAATGGCTCCTTCCTTGTTTTTCAACTTAAGAAATATCTTTATGGTTTTAAGCAAGCTCCTCGAGCTTGGTATGCCAAAATGGACAACTTTCTTCTTAACACTAAATTTTCTAGATGGCATTTTGACCCTAATGTCTATAATAATAAAGTAGGAATCCATCTCATAATCCTTGTTCTTTATGTTGATGACCTTATCCTCATTGGTAGTGACCCTAAAATTTTAACCCATGTGAAATCCAACCTTAAAAATAAATTTGAAATGACATACTTAGGTTATTTGCATTATTTCCTTGGCCTCCAAGTATTTCAAACCAAGGAAAGAATTTTTGTTTCCCAATATAAGTATGCTTGTGACCTTCTTCGTCGCTTTCAAATGGATGATTCTAAGCCATCCCCTTATCCCTTCCAATATGAATTCAAACTTGTTGTCACTTGTACTACTCCCGAAGATGATGCCACTTTGTACCGTCAATTGGTTGGCAGTCTCCTATATTTGAATCATACTCGTCCTGATATTTCCTTTCTTGTTGGTCTTGTTTCCCAGTATATGCAAACACCCCTTAAAAGCCATTGGAAAGTAGCTAAAAGGATACTTCAGTACGTATGGGGAATAGTTTAGTTTGGGATACATTATAGTTTAGGGGGGACTCCTTTGTTGGTTGGTTTCACTATGTTATTACACGAATTGTAGGTTGGGAAAATCCTGATCCAAACCACAAGAGTGTGAAAACTATAGGAGTTACTACCCATTGTCACCTTAGATAGACATTCCCCTCGCTTTAGTGATGATAAATCACAACATGAAGGGGGGAATCATGGTGACCCTAGGAGGATTGAGATGGAAAATGAGAAGATGGTGGTGAAAACCCCAATAGGTCATATTTGGAGAAGGATAAAGTCTTGGAGATGAAGTCATGTTGATGAAGGATGGTTTCCAAAGTATTTTTTACCTACGAGACAATGTTAAACCTACTTGGAACAAGACACAAGATAGATATACAAGCCTTGAATCAAATCGGAACAAGAAAGAAACCTTGATGTCCCAAAATTGCAGCAGAATAAAGATATATATATCAGCAATATAAGATGTCAATAGCTGCAAAAATAACCATGCAAAACACCAAATAATTATTGGGCAATCAATTACCAAACATGTAGGAAATATCCCAATAATTAGACATAAGTTTTGATGGTTAAAGAGGGTTGCAAAATGATGTTATCAACAATATATTAGGGCATCCTTGTGGCTATAGAAAACTTTTTCAACAACAACAAGCTCTAGCCATTGAATATCACAAGAAAAGCAATTGAATCAAAGCCCTTGACAAGAAGTCTAACCCCATCCACCTCATACCCACTACATGACTTAGAAATGATCATCCTTGGGAACCTCCCATACTTGAGGAATTGGCTCACCCAATAGGGCATCATGACACCCCTCCCATATCTAAATTTGGAAAATCGCATAGGGCCTTTGAGCATTTGTTTAATTTGAAAAGGTAGATTTGATGCACATGTTTAAATGGATTTTGTATTAAATGTGATTTTACTTGGCATGATACGTTTGACTTAAGACCCTTAGAGAGCGCATTTACTTGTCTTTGAAAGACCTTTCTTGGTGGAAATTTGTGAAGGAACAAGAGTGACTCCAAAAGAGGATCCACCTCAGCCTGTAAAAGAAGTGTCTCTACCTCCTCCATCGTCGATGCACAACCTGCTTCTAAAGTCTGCACCAACAAATAAATAAATTCAATTGAATATAGATGTGTCAGTTGTGATGGGAAAGATGAATATGTCAATACCTATAGTTTAGATGTGCAATATCCCATCCATGAGAAGATAAGTGTTGAAGGCATTGAAGGTAGTCGATGAGGGAGAAGATCCTCCCATGATTATGAACACCATGTATCATGGGAGACAAAGAGATGAAAACACCCCTTTCTATCTTTCATTAGGGGTGAATGGTCTCTGATTGAACAATTGTATGTTGGATTTTGGGGCTTCAACTAACATGATGTCCTTAAAGGTCATGTAATAACTTGGTTTGAATACAACTTGTCCATATGGGAATGTGTGTGGCAATGATTCAAAGAAGGTGAAAGTATATGGTCTTATAGAATATGTGGAGGCATATTTGCATGATTTCCCTTATATCAGCCTCATTATGAACATAGTGGTGATTGATTTTTTGGACGCTTGGAGTATGCTTGTATCTATAAGTTGGGTTTCCACCTTGTGAGGTTTTGTCTGCATGGATCTCACTCATGCACACATTCCCATGGGAGATGGAACCTTTGAGGTATTATATAGCCGACAAGAAATAAAGAAATATGTGATGGACTTGGACCACCCCAATTATCACATTGATTTCAAGTTTGATGTACATCCACATATCATTGAGTATGACCCATGATATTTTCCATTTCTACAAGAAGATTGCATAGATGCACTGCTTCCGAAGATAAATGAATACAAGGAAAATATTGTGAAATTCTGAGGCAAGGAACTAGGATCCATCAAGATATTGAATAAAGAAGAAGATAAAAGAGATCAAGAGTGTGAAGAAGCTATCGAAGACAAGGTCAAGGAAGAACCACCTTCACAACCTTACATTGAAAACATACCTTACATCAACTTCAATGAAGGGAGCCTTGCACTTATGGGATAATAAGAAAGGCGAGCTTAAGTATGATTGGAGAAATGATGTCTTATGGCTTGGCCCTTACATTGTCAAGACTAAGTCTGAGAAGGGAGGAAAGTACTACTTGTCTGCCATGGATTGGAGAAATATGTAATTACCAATTGATGGGTATCTTCTCTGACCCTATGTTCAAGAAACCTGACTTCTTCAGGGCCCAAGCCCCAGGTAAGTAGGTAGGTCATTTTATTTTCTCTTGCACTTTCATTTTCTTGCTCATGATAGTTTAGTTGCATTTATATTTGCATATTATATTTGATTTTTCATAGTTGTTTTATATCATTTGCTATGTTAGTTATAAATTTTTGAAAAAAGTGAAAATTTTTATTTTTAAGATTAGTTGTCAATTTTGAAATTTTGGATTTCTAATCTTATGGACAAGGGGTGAGTGAGCCACCCTAGATTTTACGATTTGTCGTTTTTGTGTGTGTAGGCACATATCTTACCAGGATATGTTGAGGTTCTCATGCACTCTGTGGTGAGAACATGTCCCCAAGTAGGAGCCATAGGTTATCCCCCATCCATAGAGATAACTTAGGATATGATGTCTCGAGGCCCTCAGGTTGCAGACATGGAGTACCAAGAGATGGATTGATCGATAGTGTCCACTTACACAGATGGAGCCCCACCTCACCACCATACTTCTCCATTCATTATGATGGCATTCACCACACCAAATTGCTCCCAGAAGATGGTAGATCCCGCTTCATGAGGTAACAAGACAGGTATCACGGTAAGTGTCACTTTAATACTTGGGGCATTTGAATATGTTGCATTAAAACTTCTCTTGATTACAGAACATTTTGCTTACAAATTATGTTTTTTCCCTATTTCGCCTTGGTGAGTATCATTATTTCCTAGTAATTGGCCACCCTTGGGGAAAATTTTGTAACCAGGGGTTTTCCTTGAAGGGTTTCCATACTATTCCCACTCATACTTACCACTTTTCATTGCTTCTTCTCTTTTGTGTCCCCATAGTTTAGGTCACCAGGCTTATTGACCCAAGAAGGGCATCTACCTCATTTCATGGGAAGAAGGGGTTGAAGGCCCAGAGGCTTGTAGTTGGAAAAAGATAAAATCCAATCATAAACCTTCTAGATCCTTGCCCAGGGATACCGAGAATAATGAAATGTTTCTCACAAAAATTGAGGGACTCATAAAATAAATAACTAATTGGACATGCCAATCAAGGTTGAGCGTGTGTGGGTAATGTTTTCCATGCTTAGGTAGAAGTCCCACGTATCATCTTCAACTTGGGGAAGCATGGTCAAGTATGATCAAGGTAGAGTTGATGTGGGAAACGTTTTTCATGCTTAAGTATAAGTCCCACTTTAGATTCAACTTGGAAATACTCTAATAAATTAATGGCAAAGGGGCTTGGAAAAATCATGCATCGCGGACAAAGGGAAACACATCGTCTACAAAGGCACCCATAAATGAGACAATACGAGCCCTTGTATGTCATGAAACCCCATAAATAGAAGTCTAACCCCATACAAATCATACCCACTACATGACTTAGAAAGGATTATCCTTGGAAACCTCCCCTACTTGAGGAATTGGTTAACCCAATAGGGCATCATGACACCCCTCCCACATCTGAATTTGAAAATTGCATAGGGTCTTTGAGAATTTGTTTAAATTAAGGTAGATTTGATGCACATGTTTAGATGGATTTTGTATTAAATGTGATTTTACTTGGCATGATATGTTTGACTTAAGACCCTTGGAGGGCACATTTACTTGTCGTTGCAAGACCTTCCTTGGTGGACATTTATGAAGGAACAAGCCTCGCTTGGGCCTTCTTTGGGGCATGAATCCCAAAGATTGGATGTCATACCCCACGCCTTGTGGAAAGATATATGATGAATTTTTCCTTTGGAGGCAGGAGATGACATCCTGGAGAAGGAAAGGTAGCCCCCTTTGCCCAACGTTTTACCTTAGAGGCTCAAAACGTCACTTTATAGGGCATGGTGTCTCACTTGGGGAATAGGGTTTGATGGTGTTGGTGACTTGATTGTGATTTGGCATTTTTGATGGAGGAAAACCCTTGCACCATGGAGATTGGGCCTTTGGAGGCCCAACGACTTCCTCAACTTTCTCAACGAATTGCTCATTATGCCAAAATGTCACCCCTAGGAGGGATGACATCATCTTTTAGGGCTTACTTGTTTTGTAAAATCAAATTATATTTTGTAACGGGGCAAATTAGGAGGTAGAGCTCCCTAATTTTTGTTTTACCCTTAGTTAAGTGGACAAATTGGTTAGTGATACCTTGTATAAATAAAGGTCATGACATTTCATTATATCATATCATAACAACTGAGAATTAAATATGCTTTGGCTAAAATTTTCTCCCCTCTTGGGAAAATCACATATCTCTTTATCTCTCTTTCTATTTGGATGCTAGTACTTGTCTCTTGTGGAAGAAGAGGTGTGTTATCTCTCGTGGATTCTTCCCTTTGATTTGTGATAGAAGATACTTGGTAAAAAGGGGTTTTGTCTTGCCATCTAGTGGAATTGGTTAGGAATTTTCTGCATAGTGCTAGTATTTCTTCTTGTTTCATGGTTGTTAATGTTCAAAACCCTTGGAGGAGTATAAAGGAATACACCCTCCACCAAGGTCCATTATTTGTTTTGGAAAATCTACTTAACAAGGTTGTTAGAGTAAAATGGATTACACCCTCCTAGATTTACCTTGTTGGTTTGTTTTCCCTAGGGAGTAAAAAGGCTTACACCCCTAGAGACGTAACACAACTAGCTCTTACAAAAAGAGACTCCATAACCCAATTGATAAAGGCAATACTCTAATTTGCATTGGGGAAATAAAATCATTGCATTGGTAATTGTGAATTTTGGAGATATTTCGTTTCTTCAAGTTGGAATCAATTTTACATTCTATAAGCTTGCTTGAGCCACTAGGGCATCTAGCTTAGCCAAGTGATTCTTATTTTTTTTATAATTTAAATCTGCAACCATTAGGTTTGCAACAAACATCTCTTTAATCATCTTTGTCACATTTTCTACTGCTGAAAATTGCAAGTAAATAGTGCTAATCATTCTTCTTGTCAAGGGCTTTCATTCAAGTGACTTTCTTGTGAATTTCAATGGCTAGATGTTGTTGTTGTAGAAAAAGTTTGCTACATCCACAATGATGCCCTAATATATTGTTGATAACATCATTTTGTAGCCATATTTCACCATCAAAACTTATGTCTAAGTATTGAGATATTACCTACATGTCTAGTACTTGATTGCCCAATAATTATTTGGTGTTTTGCGTGGTTATTTTTGCAGCTATTGACATCATATATATATATATATATTCTGTTGTAATTTTGGGATAGAAAAGTTTCTTGCTTGTTCCCATTTGATTCAAGGCTTGTATATCTATCTTTTGTTTTGTTCCAGGCATGTTTAACATTGTCCCGTAGGTACACAATACTTTGGAAAACATCCTTCATCAACAAGACTTCATCTCCAAGCCTTTATCCTACTACAAATATGACCTATAGGGGTTTTCACTATCATTTTATCACTTTCCATGTCAATCCCCCTAGAGTAACCAAGATTCTCCCCTTGTGGTGATTTATCATCACTAAAGTGAGGGGAGTGTCTATCTAAGGTGATAGTGGGTAGGTACTCCCTTATTTTTCACACTCTTGTGGTTTGGGTCAGGATTTTCCCAACCTACAATATGTGCGATAACAAATTGATTCAAATTGGGACGATGACCTTGATAATCTAAAGTCTACTGAAGGTTATGTTTTCATCCTAGGTTCTAGACCTATCACTTGTGCTTGTAAGAAACAAGATACTATTTCTCTTTCTTCAGCAGAAGCAAAGTACCGAGAAACGATTAATGCAAGTCAAGAAGCCTTGTGGCTTCGACAGATCCTTTCAGAGTTTTTTCCAACAACAACATTTGATCACCCTATGGTGTGGCAATCAAAGTGCCATCAAGCTTGCCAAAGATCCAGTTCAACATCAGCGCAACAAACACATTGATCTACACATGCACTTCATTAGAAAGCTCATTCATGATCAATTTATTTAAGTGTTGTTTTTCCCTACATAATATCAAGTTGCAAACATATTCACAAAGTCTCTTACAGAAGTGAAGTTTTCCAAAATTCAATCTATGTTAGGATTTCAAGAAGTTGTCATTAAGAGGGGATAGGATCTAATGCCTCCTTCCTTCTCCTATTGTGTCACCTTTGTAAATCCTTCAATCCTATCCCAAGTTGTTATTAAGGGAGGATATTAGGATATTTAGACACTTAGGATTTAGTTAAGATCAACTTGGTCTAATGTGTCATTAGGTTAAAGTGTGTTTCTTTAGTATGCATTTGTAGTTATGTAATCCGACGGTCACAATATGTTCTAAACATAGAGTGATCCGACAACTCATATTTTCTTCGATCTTAATGGCTACATTGATATGTCTCTTAAAGCTTGATTGGTCCATGATCACTATTTAAAGAGCATGGAGGGTCATTTGTTGATGATCAATTGCAAGAAACTCTCTTGTAATATTTTTCTTTTGCATTAATAAATTCCCTCAAGTGGCCACATTGGTTGGGGTCGTGGATGTTTCTCCATTGGGGTTTTACCAAGTAAAAACATTGGTGTCTTTTTCTTTGATGTGGTTGTGTGAGTGGTTACTGAAGGTGTTTGTCCCTTGTTGGAATACCTTGTGTTGTCGAACAACCTCCAAGTTTTGTCCAAATGGAAATCCAATATTTTCATAATCTTGGTAGCCTCCCTGCCACCTTTATTATCTATGAAAGCATAACCTCCTATAACAATGGGAAGTTAATGCGACTATTTTTCTTGGATTTTAAAAATGAGCTTTGTCAACCTTAATCAATTGCTTGACATATTCTAGTATGAAAATTCCTAGTGTGAAGGGATTTGGGATTTTGAAAGGAGAAAATTCCATCCCATACATCTTGATCACGGTAAAATACTCCCCCCAAAACTAGTCACCTTTTCTATGATCATTACCCAATTGCAAGAAGGGTTGGATTTACTCAAGCATTTTTTTGGTCTCTCTCTTTATTATGATTGTGAATCTAGTGTACATGAACTTTTTTTTGAAGTCAAACATAGAGAATATTGGTTGTGGAGCCCAATTATCTTCTTGATTCATAGGTCTTTGTTTTTAACCGTGTTTATACCCCATGAAGATTGTACACCCCAGAATATTGTACACCCCTCCATGCGAGGGGGTTGCAGGGGGGACTTGTCGCCCCCTGCGAGATCTGGGGGGCTCATCCCCTTGGTTGAGGGGTCAAGGGAAAAGTGGGCCGCTAAAGGAAAAATTTCCTCGTAATTGTATATTGTAATTTCATAGTAAATCTAGACCATTCATTATAAAGTCACAAATCTGATGGTAGAAGTTATGTTAGTTTTTTTTTTCCCTAGAAGGCAACCCTCTTTTATGAGGGAAATGTATTGCGTCTATGCATCATTGTGAATATTGTATTCTGATAGAGGATACTATGAGAGAAAGAAGAGGAAGTTACAGCGGGTGTGTTGTAGGTTGTATCCCTTCATTTTATTGGATAATAAAAAGGAAGGACCTCGCAATTTATCTAGTGGACGTAGCCCAAAATGGGTGAACCACTTATATCTGTGTCTCTATTGTATTGTGTATCTTCTGTGTTTTATTTCCTCATTTGTTTTTATTTTATTGTTCCACGATCATGTTTTTATAACAACTGGTATCAAAGTGAAAGGTAACTCGCGGGAAAAGAGGGTTCTTGGTTCGAGTGGGAGCAATGGCAGAAGATGGAAATTTTAGGGTCGAGAAATTTAACGGCCAAAACTAGCAGTTATGGAAGATTCAGATGGAAGAATATTTATTTTAGAAGGATCTATCCTACCATTGGGTGGAATAGCAAAGAATTCAACGAGCATGGAGGAAAAATAATGGGAGGTTCTTGACAGAAAGGCACTAGGAATGATACAGTTGAGTCTGGCAGCGTCGGTGGATTTCAATATTTCAAAAGAAAATACAACGAAGGAGTTGATGGACGCATTGGCTAAACTATATGAAAAACCATCGGCGTCCAATAAGGTATTTCTAATGAAGAGATTATTTAATATGAAGATGTCAGAAGGTGGGTCTGTTGCAAATCATTTAAATGAATTTAATATGATTACTAATCAGCTAATTTCTGTAAAAGTGGACTTTGATAATGAGGCCAGGGCTCTTCTAATCTTGTGCTCATTACCAGAAAGTTGGAACATCTTGGTCATAGCTTTAATTAACTTTGTCTCTGGTTCAAACAATTTAAAATTTGATGATGTTGTTGGTGTTATCCTTAGCGAGGAAATGAGACGGAAAAACACAGACGAGATATAATGTAATGCGTTAAACATGGAGAACAGAGGAAGACAAAAGGATAGAGGAAAGGGCTCAGGGAACCATGGAAATTCTAGGAAGGGTAGATCCAAATCCAGACTGGGAAATATAGAGTGTTGAAATTGTGGGAATAAAGGACATCTGAAGAAAGACTGTAAAGCTCCAAAGAAACAAAGAGATGGACAACAAGAGAAAAATCAGGAAGCAAATGTAACAGGTGATGTGTTACAAGATTTTTTTATTCTTTCTGTAGATAATATGTATGAGTCTTGGATAGTAGATTTAGGGGCTTCATTTCATGCCACACCCCATAGGAAACATTTTCTAGATTATGTTCAAGGTGATTTTGGACAGGTTCATTTGGGCGATGATGCACCATGAAAAATTGTCGAAATGGGGAAGGTAAAAATAAAGAAAATGAATGGAAACCAATGGTTGTTGAAAGAGTTTAGAAATGTTCTAGATCTAAAAAAAATCTAATTTCAACAGGGTAGTTGGAAAGTGAAGTTTGTATATCTATATTTACAGATAAAGCATGGAAGGTCACCAAAGGACCACTGGTGATAGCAAAAGGAGAGAAGGTAGGTACATTGTATTTATGTATTGGTAATATTGATTCTTCTATCTCTTTAGATTCTATAGGAGTGGATACAACATTGTAGAATCATAGACTTGGACACATGAGTGAGAAGGGGATGCAGAAACTTCACAAAAGAAATTTGTTGCCAGATCTTAAACAAATTGATTTGGAATTCTGTGAGCACTGTGTTTATGGAAAACAAAAGAGAGTTAGATTTCTCAGAGTCAGAAGAGAAAAGAAGAATGAAAGGTTAGAGATTGTGCATACAAATGTATGGGGACCATATCATGTATCATCTCTTGGTGGCTCTCGTTATTATATTACTTTTATTGATGATGCGACTAGAAAAACTTGGGTTTATTGCATTCGATAAAAATATGATGTTTTTGATACTTTTAAGAAACAGAAAGCTTTGGTTGAGAATGAGACAAGAAAAAGGTTGAAGTGTCTCAGATCAGACAACAGAGGTGAATATTGCAGCAAGGAGTTTGATGATTATTGTTCATACTATCGGATTTGTAGAGAGAAGATAGTTCTAGGAACACCACAAGAAAATGGTGTGTCAGAAAGGATGAACAAGACAATCATGGAGAGTGCAAGGAGTATGATATTGCATGATGGTTTTCCCTTACATTTCTGGGCAGATATTGTAGATATTGTTGTTTACTTAATAAATAGAGGACCTTAAGCTCTTTGGATGGTGGAATTCTAGAGGAGGCATGGATAGGTAAAAAGGTAAACTATGCTTTTTTGAATACTTTCAGTTGTGAAGAATTTGCCCATATTGATAAAGAAAATAGAACAAAACTTGAGGCAAAATCCAAGAAGTGTACCTTTATTGGATACGGTGTTAATGATTATGGTTATCGCTTATGGGATTATGAAAATCACAAAATCATTAGGAATAGAGATGCCATATCCAATGTGAAGGTCATGTACAAAGATCAGTTGCAGGGAAAGATACAAGAAAAAGAAAAAACAGAATACATAGTGCTTGATGAGATCACTGAAAAAGAAATTCCAAAGGTACCAGAAAATCAAAATGCACAAAAACAGGCGCAGTGGGTACCTCAAGCTCCTGCAAGTGTTTTTATAAGATCTATCAGGTTAAGTAGACCCCATGAACGATAATCTCCTTCATTGCATTATTTATTGTTGACTAATTCTGGTGAACCAGAATGTTATGAAGAGGCAATGCAGGTAGACACTAAAAAGAAGTGGGAGCAAGGCATGAAAGAGGAAATGGATTCCTTGGTAAATAAACAGACTTGAGATTTGGTTTAGTTGCCTGCAGGAAAAAGAGCATTGCAGAATAAATGGGTTTACAAGTTGAAGGAAGAAGATGGAGGAAAAAAGTGATACAAGGCTAGACTTGTGGTAAAGGGGTCTGCAAAAAAGAAAGGTATATATTTTGATGAAATATTTTCTCCTATTGTTAAAATGACTTCAATTAGGACTATTTTAAGTCTTGTGGAAATAAAATATTTACATATTGAACCATTAGATGTAAAAACAACTTTTTTCCATGGGGATTTGGATGAAGAGTTTTATATGCAGCAGCCACAGGGGTATGAGGTCAAAGGGAAGGAAAATTGTGTATGCAGGTTGAAGAAGAGCGTGTATGGCCTAAAGCAAGCTCCAAGGCAGTTGTATTTGAAGTTTGAGGTTATAGTAGATGTCATTCTAATCACTGTATTTATTTTAAAATGCTAGAAATTGGAAGCTATATTATCTTTCTATCGTATGTAGATGACATGCTTGTTGTAGGGTCTAATATGCAGGATATAAATGTGCTCAAGAAGAAATTAACTAATTCATTTGTGATGAAGGATTTGGGTGTTGCAAAGAAAATCCTTGGTATGAGAATAAAAAGAGATGGGAAAAATCACAAATTGACATTGTCTCAGGTCGAGTACATAGAGAAGGTGTTGGAGAGGTTTAGAATGTAGAATCCAAAACCAGTTAGTACACCTTTGGCCAATCATTTCAAATTAACTAAGGAAATGTGTCCCAAGACACAGGAGGAGATAGAATACATGTCTAGGGTCCCTTATTCATCAGCAATTGGTAGCTTGATGTATGCGATGGTTTGCAGAAGATTAGATATTGCACATGTAGTGGGAGTTGTGAGCAGGTATATGAAAAATCTAGGTAAAGAACATTGGGAGGCAATAAAGTGGATTCTCATGTATTTGAAAGGTACTACTACTCATGCATTATGTTTTGGAGGTTCAGACGTTATTCTACATGGATATGTTTATTCAGATATGGCAGGTGATAAAGATAGCAGGAGGAGCACCAAGGGGTATGTTTGTATTGTAGGTGGAACAACAGTAAGTTGGATTTTGAAATTGCAAAAGGTTGATGTACTTTCAACAACAGAAGCAAAGTTTGGTGTTGCTATAGAGGCTAGTAAAGAAATGATTTGGTTACAGAGGTTTATGGAGGAATTGGGAAAGAAGCAAGAGAATAACAGGTTGTACTGTGACAGTGACAGTTCCATTCATCTTGCAAAGAAATCATCCTTCCATTCAAAGACTAAACATGTACAACTCAGGCACCATTTCATACGATCCATCTTGGAAGATCGACATTTGAAGTTGGAAAAGATACACACTAGTCAGAATCCTACAGACATGTTAACAAAGGGAGTAACAAGGGAGAAACTGAGTTCCTGCTCAGTTTCAGTTGGTCTTCAAGCATGAAGGTGAAGATGAGAAATTTTCCAGGTCCAAGGTGGAGTATAGTCCAACAGGTACAACATCAGTGGAGTTGTTGTGATCAGTCTCCAAGTGGGAGATTATTGGTTGTGGAGCCTGATTATTTTCCTGATTCATAGGTCTTTGTTTTCAGTCCTGTTTATACCCCATGAAGACTGTACACCCATCCACGCGGGGGTGTTGCAGGGGGGGTTGCCCCCCCGTGGGGTCTGGGGGAAAGCGGGCCCCTCGTGGGAGTTTGGGGGTGAATCCCTTGAAGGAAAAATTGTTTTGTAAATGTATATTTTAATTTCATAGTAAATATGGATCGTTCACTATAAGGTCACAGATATGATGTTAGAAGTTATGTTAAGGGTTTTTTCCTTAGAAGGAAACCCTCTTTTATGAAGGAAATGTATTGCGGCTATGCATCATTGCAAATATTATATTCTGAGAAAGGATATTGTGAGAGAAATAAGAGGAAGTTACAATGGGTGTGCTATAGGTTGTATCCATTCATTTTGTTGGATAATAAAAAGGAATGACCAAACAATTTCTCTAGTGGACGTAGCCCACACTGGGTGAACCATGTATATCTGTGTCTCTATTGTATTGTGTATCTACTATGTTTTATTTCCGCATTTGTTTTTATTTTATTGCTCCGCAATCCTATTTTTCTAACAGAGAAGCCCCATTCATCATTTTTGACTCATGGCAACCAATGAATACACTAAGAGGACTTTCCATATTTAAATTGTTGTATCCCTAGATAGGATAAGGAGGATCTTTCATAGTATATGAATAGGTAGACCAAGTAGGAGGGTAGTGAAATAACATGTCATCTTTGAAATTGACCAATTGATTTTTCATGTTTGTAGTGATGGCCTCAACATGCCTAGAAGAAGGGGTTGGGAGACTATGGAAGAGATCAAGTGATGCAGACCCCCCTCCCCTACGGGGTTCTGCGACCTCCCAGTCACTGGATCGTTCTCTTTCCCTGAGCTAGATAAACTCTTCGGTCCCTACTGGAACCTCAATTAACCAAATCCACGGGTCCTTGTTTTTGAAACTCGCCTGTGCATCTGAGCACCGAATGATAGCTTCGCTCCCATGTGACCACCAACGATGACCACGAACCTTCTCCAAGGTTTTTCACGCTTCGCGAGTCGGGACTCCTTATCTCACGACTCTTTCCCTTTGAACACCTAGATGTCGAAACTCCGATCCACGAGACAATGCTTGGCTGGCTGCTAGCGCCTCCCATCACTTCTTACCACATAACCATCCGCCTATGACCTAAGGTTGAGTCACAAGATCTTTCACAACTTCATGACTTATGAAGTCGAGCAACCTCTATCCTTGGGCTCCCAGTTCCCGAACCCCTGACGTTCCCCTTGGATGTTCAACAGTCTAGATCTCCTTCTGGATCGACGACTACGATCAAATCGTAGTTTTCCTTTCGGGACTTTCGAGACGTCTTCACTCCTAATTCACCGATGAACCAAAACCCTGAAAACCCTTGACCACTCGGGATCAATGGTCCATGCTCCGTTCTATCCAACGGTCACAATTTTATTAGTGATTCTCCTTTTGTGATTTTTAGCATGAGAGTCGAAAGACTCCCTCTTTCGCTTTCCCGGTCCACGAAATGCCGAAACCTCCCTTGGGTAGTCTATGGTGTAGATTTATCTGAATTGACGACCACAATCTCATCATTGTTTTGCGAGTCGTGAATCTGTGTGATCCTCCCTTTTGACCACTCTCAACCATAGGTCAGGGAAACACTGCTCGACTGCCACGCGTCTCAGGTCTTGATCTCCCCACCAACTGACATGTGTCCCCGTGAAATCTGACGGTCATCGAGATTTCGCAACACGTGAGTTTGAAGGAACTTCACCCTTATTCCTCCAAACGTTGAATACTTGAATCCTCCTCTGGGCACAAAGCGCTAAGGTTCGTGCTACTTCCACAAATTTGATGGTCGTCGACAGATGGACACTTCCACTCGAAGTGTCTCCGCCATCCGTTCAAATTCTTGCAGTTCTTCTAGATCCGATGGTTGTCGGCTCTTTGCGCCCAGATTTGACGGCGATCCAGAATCGGATCCAGGAGCCTGATAGGGCTAAAAAAAGGCTCAAAAATGAAAGTTCTCATAATCAGACGAAACCAATTCCATTGTGACCAGCTCGTCGCACCGATTCTGGCTATATATTTACTTCCTCAAATGGACATCGTATGCGATAGTTATCACACTTTGATAATTTTTCCAAACAATCAAAAGGTCAACAGAAAAAAAAAAAGTCAATGCATGTGTCATGCTGACAGGGTAGCATGACACATAGCAGAGGCACAGTGGGAAGGTCGTATATCTAATGTGAACCAACCAGGGAGGTAACATGTGTCACCAGTGAAAGGGTGACACGTGGCATGCTCGTACAGGTGGCAGGTAAGTCAGTGGACATGTGGTAGACAGGTGTTGCTAACTGGGCAGTATGCTAGTGCGTGAGCGAATCTTGTTTTGACAAGTGACAAGTTATTAGCAAAGGTTGTGGTGCCACGTGGCCCAGACAAGGGCTGCCACATGGCACTTGGTTACTGGTTCATGGATCACTGCAAAAGTAATATTGGAGTGGACAGGAATTGAACCGACGTCCTCTCCACAATGTAAAGCCTTAACAATGGTCGGATTACCAACACGCCACACCATTAGTTATGAATTGAAACCCACTTTGATATATATAAAGTGTATACAAAAGTTGTATGGGCGGAAAGGGGTTAGGGCTAAGCCCCAGCCCACGTTTTCATTACAACATATGACCATAGCTGTGAAAAGGGCGCTCTACCATAATTCAGACATGCAGGGGTTATTGCTTAAGACCCGGGCCCTTCCATGTATATCAGGGCTTAGTTGTTGGTGTGAGATTTGTTTCCAGACCCCGATCCCATGTAAAGCGCAACAAAACCAGGAGCTACTGCGTTAAGGGTCTAGCGCCCAACCCTTTGGGCTGGAGCTAGGCCATATGGTTATCATATGACCAAAAAAGAGGGCGCGCGCTTAGCCCAAGGGGGGTACTCTGTGAATTTTGTTACAGAGTGGGTTTTTAACTATACAGATTGGTTTTTTATTGATTTTCAGGCCTTTTAATGGAGATTTTGGCCATTATTGGGAGATATTGGGCTCTTTTTGAGCCCATATTTTGGGAGGAAGTTGGGGAATGATAACCAACTTAAAATATATAAAAACCAAGCCTATTTGAGGCCATGGAGGATAGTCAGATCAGAGTTATGCTGAAGCAAAGCAAAGCCAAAGCCATTTTTATGCAAGGAAGTTGTTGAGGAGCAGAGGCTTGCGAGCCATTTCGAGGAGCTACACTCAGTCTTTTTCAATGTCGTCAGTTGTGTTGGATTTATGAGGTCGATCAGAACACAGCGAGATTAGAATGGATTCCATTTGGTGTAATTTTGATGTACTTTTCAAGCATTGAAGAATTAATAAAGAAGCCTCTCCCACTGAGACAAAGGCCCGGAGACGTAGGCAATTTTGTGCCGAACTCCATTATCACTTCTCTTGTTATGGTTTGTTGTTCTTATTGCTTATGTTCAGTTTTGTATATGAGTTTATAGTTGTGATATAATCCTCTTATATTCATCCTCTTTCATTAGCTTCCTGAATGGTTAATACACACATGCTTAATAACTCAACCACAGTCATTAAAAGATCTTTTCGGATCAAGTGGTATCAAAGCTAGTTGAAATTTGGAATTTAAGTTTTGCATGTTAGCCAGGTAAGAGCTCATCTCAAGGGAGAAAATGACATCTACAAGAGCACTTTCTCAAAATGAGAAGGAGTTCAGAAATTCAGTGTTTTCCATGGTTGAGATGGTGAAGGTGTTGTATGAAGACTACTTGGAACGAAAGAGCATGGTTCAAGTGAAAGCTTCAAAGAAAAACAAAGGAAAAGAAGGATTGAAGGAAGTACCTTCTACATCTATTTCAGAAAACATATATGAGGTATGCAGTGAAGGTTATTCATCAAATTCTCCTTCTTCTCATCAAGTTGGTTTTGGTGCATTCAAAAACATACAAAAGGTGTAGGTTTGAGAATACTAACCAAGATGGGTTATGAAGAAGGGAAGGGACTTGGATGTAAAGGTCAAGGCATTGTTAACCCCATTGAGGCTGTGGAAAGGCATCGATATTTGGGATTGGGATATGGCGAAGGGGACCTTGGAGAAACCTCCAATATAGGTTCCAAAACTCCGGAAGCAAGTAATGCTTCAAATGGCCAACTTAAGACATTGCAGGAACACTTCACAAAAGGTAATGGCGCATCACTTCAGGATTGTGGTAGTGAATGCAAGTCATCCCCAAAGAAAAGTGGAGATCAACATGGAAGGTATAATGGTCATGTTTTTACCAATTCTCCTTTTGATTATAATAAGAATAATCAAGTAATCTGGAACTTGTGGAATATGTATCCATGTACTTATTGTCATTCACCAAAGCATTGTGTTGCCAAGTGTTGGAAGAGACAAACTTTGTAGAGGAAACCTATGTTGACTAGGAAGGAAACATGACATAAAGGCTCAACTCCACAACGGAAGAAAGAGAAGGGTAAACAGGTCTGGATGCCAAAAACTCATTGCATGTTTTGCAACAAGAGTGGACATCAAAAGACTAGTTGTTGGAAGCTTTATCCAGAGCTTCGTCCAAGGAAGGATAAAAGGATCGCCCATGTACTCGTGAAGGAGGAAAGATTACTAGTGAAGCAAGAGGAACATCATGAAGGAAAGAAACCAACCACTTGCTTTTGCCAGAAGTGGATGTCTCAACTTCATTGTATCTTGCTTCCATTAATGTAATCACACATGTTGAAATGATGACCTGTTATAACATCATTTTTGTACAACATCGTGTTTTTTTTTCTCATTATGAGTATGTAATCAGTCAAAGTTTATTTTTGTAAGATTTTGGGGACCAAAAGGTCCTTTAGTGGGGAGGTGTGATCCAGAATCGGATCCAGGAGCTTGATAGGGCTAAAAAAAGGCTCAAAAATGAAAGTTCTCAGAATCAGATGAAACTAATTCCATTGTGACTGGCTCGTTGCGCTGATTCCAATCATATATTTACTTCCTCAAACAGACATCGTATGTGATAGTTATTGCACTCTGATCATTTTTCCGAACATGCAAAAGGTCAACAGTCAAATAAAATTCAACGCTGACGTCATGCTGACAGGGCAGCATGACACATGGCAGAGGCACAGTGGGTAGGCCATACAACTGATGTGAACCAACCTAGAGGTAACATGTATCACCATTGAAAGGGTGACACGTGGCATGCTCGTACAGGTGGCAAGTAAGTCAGTGGACATGTGGTAGACAGGTGTTGCTAACTGGACAGTATGTTGACACATGGGCGAATATTGTTTTGACAAGTGGCAAGTTATTAGAAAAGGTTGTGGTGCCACATGGCCCAGATGTGGGCTGCCATGTGGCATTTGGTTACTGGTTCATGGATCATTGCAAAAGTAATATTAGAGTGGACAGGAATTGAACCGGCAACCTCTCCACAATGTAAAGCCTTCACAATGGTCTGATTACCAACACGCCACACCATTAGTTATGAATTGAAACCCACTTTGATATATATAAAGTGTATACAAAAGATGTATGGGCGAAAAGGGGTTGGGGCTAAGCCCCAGCTCACGTTTTCATTACAAAATATGACCATAGCTGTGAAAAGGGCGCTCTACCATAGTTCAAAAACGCGGTGGTTATTGCTTAAGACCCAGGCCCTTCCATGTATATCGGGGCTTAGTTTTTGGCGCGAGATTTGTTTCTAGACCCTGATGACATGTAAAGCACAACAGAACCAGGAGCTAGTGCGTTAAGGGGCCACGCTTAGCCCAATGGGGCTACTCTGTGAATTTTGTTACAGAGTGGGTTTTTAACTATACAAATTGGTTTTTTATTGATTTTCAGGCCTGTTAATGGAGATTTTGGCCATTATTAGGAGATATTGGGCTCTTTTTGACCCCATATTTTGGGAGGAAGTTGGGGAATGATAACCAACTTTAGATCTATAAAAACCAGGCCTATTTGAGGCCATGGAGGACAGTCATACCAGAGTTATGCTGAAGCAAAGCCAAGCCAAATCCATTTTTATGCAGGGAAGTTGTTGAGGCACAGACGCTTGCGGGCCATTTCTGGGAGCTACACTCAGTCTTTTTCAGTGTTGTCAGTTGTGTTGGATTTCTAAGGTCGATCAGAACACATCGAGATCTGAAGGGATTCCATTTGATGTACTTTGAAAGCATTGAATAATTAATAAAGAAGCCTCCCCCACTGAGACAAAGGCCCGGAGACGTAGGCAATTTTGTGTCGAACTCTGTTATCACTTCTCTTGTTATGGTTTGTTGTTCTTATTGCTTATGTTTAGTTTTGTATATGAGTTTATGGCTGTGATATAATCCTCTTATCTTCATCCTCTTTCATTAGCTTCATGAATGGTTAATACACACATGCTTAATAACTCAACCACAGTCATTAAAAGATCTTTTTGGATCAAACGACTACTATGATCTCAGTCCTGAGCCTGCGCTCATTTCCAGACTTAGAAAATTTTGTGAGTGTCAAGGTATTAATGTTTAGTCCTTCTTCAGCTAGATCTATGTGCACGAAAGTGCACTCCTTTCTGAGCTTCTCCCTCTTGAAGATTCGAACTCTTACGCACACCTTGTGTTTGAGGATCTCGAATAACTCAGATTCGAAGGGATTTTCTTGAAAATAAAATACCCCATGCCCACCTGGCGTTCTTCTTTGTTATTTCTTCGAACTTAGCCGATTCTAAGCTCTGTGCACTCCTTGCACCTGGAATATCAAGTTTTCTTTGTTCTCTCTGAACCATTCTCTCTGAGTCGTTCTGAGGCTCAATTAACGCACACCTTACGTTTGTGAATGCACACCTTGCATACACAGTTCATAAGAGAAACAATTTGGAACTGATCCACTTTCGTTACGGATTCATACAATCGTCTTCTCGAACTCTCCTACAGGAACAATAATGAAACAAAAGCAACATACAAAATATAGTATTCATGCAATCACATTCAAATGAACACAGACCAAGTTTGGGACAATTTTCGTCTGTTTTATTCATTCATAAAAATGAAATTTACACAGTATTCATCCTAATCTATTCTGCTCTATTGATCTCTCCTACAATACTCCTCCATACTCTCATATATGATCTACTACAATGAAAACTAGAATATCTAAGGACCGGTTCTGTGAGCTCTCTCGTCCTGTTTACATTTAAAACCAACACCTACTATGTCCTATTACAATAGTTGTTAATAATTACCAGATAGAGTCGACACTCCAAATCTGTAGTTCTTACAATCCTTAGAGACTTTACAAACAAGTTACATTACAAAATGGTTTTCCACAAAATATCTCAACAACTTAATTTAATTTCAGAGTTAATGATCGATTTGAAATTCTGTCCATGTTGAGATGTCTTTTGTTTGCCTCCATGTGTACGTTGTTGACCTTGAAGGCGATGCTCCTGCATCATACTCCTTTGGTTAAAAAAATTCATGGACTCCTATCCATGAGCTCCTGCACTGTCTTTCCATGCTTCAAAATATCAGGTTCTGTAACCCAACTTGCATATTCCATTGGGTGGTCTTTGCATTTCACCAAATACTGAGGATATGTCTTTCTCTTGGTTTTCTTTCCATACCTTTGTTCAATAATTTTCTCCATCTGAGGTTTTTCTACTGTGGGCAATTGCTCTTCCCACTGAATTTCTTTCTGATCATCTGATTCTCGTGCTTCATCTCTCCTATAAGGATACAGGTCTGCAACATTGAATATTGGCGATATCCCAACATTTCCTGGCAACTCAATCTCATAAGCATTGGCTGTGAATTTTCTGAGAATCTTGCATGGTCCAATCTTTTTCATCTTTAACTTTTTATGTGTTCCCCTTGGAAACCTCTCTTTTCTCAAATGCGCTAAAATTTCATCTCCAACTTCGAATTGAAATTCTCTTCTCCTTTGATCAACTCTGCTCTTGTATTTCTGGTTGTTGTCCTGTAGCTGTTCCCTGACTCTGTCATGGAGTTTATACATATCTATTGCAAAATCCTCTGCTCTAGCATTTCTGAACTCGTCTTGACTCAAATCCATCAATTTTGTAATCCCCCTTGGTTGTATACCATAAACAATTTCAAATAGACTTTTTACTGTGCTCCTGTTCACTGAATTGTTGAACACAAATTCTGCCTGTGCTAGAATCTGATCCCATTGTTGACCTTGCTTAGTGACTAAACTTCTTAGTAAGTTTCCCAGACTCCTGTTTACTACTTCAGTCTGTCCATCTATCTGAGGGTGATATGATGAACTAAAGGATAAATTCGTCCCTAGTCTCTTCCATAGAGTCCTCCAAAAGTGTCCTACAAATTTGGTGTCTTTGTCTGAAACTATGCTCCTTGGCAATCCATGTAGTCTTACTACTTCTCTGAAAAACAAATTGGTGATGTGTCTGGAATCGCTTGTATTGTGACATGGCATGAAGTGTGCCATTTTTGAGAATATGTCTACCACAACAAATATGGAATCGCTCCCTTTTGAGTTTTAGGCAATCCCAAAACAAAGTCCATATTGATTGCATCTCATGGCCTCTCTGGAATTGGTAATGGTTGATACAAACCAGAGTTGTGTTGTCCTCCTTTTGCATACTGACAAATTCTGCATTTGTTCACGAACTTCTTCACTTCTGCTCTCATGCTTGGCCAATAATATGAATTTCTGAACTGTGCAAACGTCTTGTCATGACCAAAGTGTCCAACTAAACCTCCATTATGTTTCTCTTTCAGTAGGTTGTCTCTCATTGAGCACTTCGGAATACATAATTGGCTCCCCTTGAACATTAATCCATCCTGAATCAAATATTCATTACATGGGATTATGTCTCCTAATAAGGGATTCTTGCATGCCTCATAAGCTTCTTTGAAATCTGCATCTTCTTCATACATATCCTTGAGGTGTTCGAACCCCAATGTCTCCACTTGGAATTCCTGTAAAATCAAACTTTTTCTGCTCAAAGCATCTGCAACTTTGATAGAAGTTCATGAAATGTGTTTAATAACAAAAGTAAAATTTTGCATGAATTCTACCCATTTTGCATGTTTTTGATTCAACTTTTCCTTCCTAGTAATAAATTGCAAAGCATGATTATCACTATACAAGACAAATTCTTTGGGAATTTGATAATGCCTCCATTTTCTCGAAGCTTGAATCACTGCATAAAATTCCTTGTCATATGTGGAATACTTTTGCTTGGCGTCATTCAGTTTCTCGCTGAAATAAGCAACTGGCTTGTTATCCTGACTCAAGACTGCTCTAATAGCTAATCCACTTGTGTCACATCTCACCTAGAATGTTTTTCCAAAATCTGGTAAGACCAGAATTGGCTACTTTGTAATCTTTTCTTTCAACACCTTGAAACTTCTTTCAGCTTCTTCTGTCCAACTGAAGGACTTGTGTTTCTTCTTCACAACATCCAACATGGGTGCACATATGCCACTGAAATTTCTGATAAATTTCCTATAAAAACTCGCTAACCCATGAAAAATTCTTACCTCAAATATGATGTTCGGTGATGGCCATTCTCTGATTGCTCTCACCTTTTTTGGTTCCATCTTCAATTCATTTGAAGAGATTACGAAACCCAAATATATGAGCTCCTTCTTCATAAAAGAACTCTTCTTCAGATTTATCAACAATTTCTCTCGCTGCAACCTTTCCATCACTGTTGTCATATGTCTTAGGTGTTCTTTTGTCTTGCTGAAAATTAGTATGTCATCCAGATATACTATGACAAATTTGTTGATGAAGTCTTTCAACACTTCATTCATCAGTCTCATAAATGTTCTTGGTGCATTTGTCAAACCAAACAACATGACCAACCATTCAAACAATCCTTCATTTGTCTTGAATGTTGTTTTCCACTCATCTCCCTCTCTTATCCTTATTTTATGATATCCACTCTTCAAGTCTATCTTTGAAAAATAGCTTGCTCCACTTAAATAATCCATCAAATCATCCATCCTTGGTAAAGGAAAACTGTATATAATGGTTATCTTGTTGATGGCTCTGGAATCTGTACACATCCTCCATCCTCCATCTTTCTTTGGACTTAATACAGTCGGTACTCACATGGGCTTAGGCTTTCCCTGACTAACCCTTTATCCAACAACTCTTGGACTTGTTGTTTGACCTCCTCATTCTCTCTGGGTGTCAACCTATAAGCTTCTTTGTTTGGTAAACTAGCTCCTGGAATAAGGTCAATATGATGGCTTATGCTCCCGATAGGTGGTAATGAGTGTGGTAACTCATCCACGACTATATTAGCAAAGTGTTCTAACAGTTCCTGGATTTCTATAGGCAAATATTCTACAAAAGTATTCATAAGGATAACTCTAGGCTTCCTCACAACAACAAACTACATTTCCTTCTCCTTCTTGACTTCATTCAAGAGTTCCTTCCCACTCATGAGAAGTATGCTTGAACTAGCTTCTGTCTCTTTGTCTTTGTCTTCTATGGGTAGAAACATATGTGTCCTACCATTCTTTTCTAGGGTATAGGTATTCTTCTTTCCATAATGAATAACCTTTCGGTCATATTGCCACGGTCTTCCCAATAAAATACGACAGACATCCATAGGAATTACATCACACAATATTTCATCTTTGTAACCTCCTATTTTAAATTCAACTTGGCATTGTTGACTTACCATGACTTGATGCCCTTTCTGCAACCATGATACCTTATATGGATTTGGATGTGCAGTCGTCTTCAATTCCAGCTTCTCCACCATCTCTGTGGACACTAGATTGTCAATGCTCCCACTGTCTATGATCACTTTGTAAACTATGTCTTTTGTCTTGCAACTAGTTCTGAACAGGCTTGTTCGTTGAACTGGTTCCTCTAGTTCCTTCTCTGGTTTAAGAAGAACTTTCCTCATCATGAGGTTTCTTCCTCCTTCTATAGCTTATGCTTCCACATGCTTCTCTGCTTCAACAATGTGTGCTTCTCCACCTTCTCTTTTTTTGTCGGGACATTCCCAAGATTTGTGCCTGTCTTTTCCACGGGTATAGCATTTAACTACGCCTCCTCTGGTTCTTCCTCTTCCTCTACCTCTGGGAAAAGAACTTATTTCACCATGTTGTCCTTCTTTGGAACTTCCACCCTTCTCATGGTGACTGTGTTGTTTTTCAGCTTCAGGCTTCGACTTCTGGAACTTCTCTCTGTTGGTTCCCTTGCCTCTGCTTGAACTTCTGCCTCTGCTTCGTTGGCTTTGCCTCCTGGCTAATTTTTCTTCAACTTTCAAGGCTTCTTGATAGGCATCCTCGACCTTACTAACGGACATCATGTTGATATCCTCTTGAATTTCATATCTCATCCCATTGATGTATCTGGTTGTCTTCTCATCTTCGTTCTCTTTCTGACCAGCCCTGATGTTCAGTGGGTAAAATTCTTCGGTGTACTCCTTCACTGATAAACCTCTCTATTTTAGGCTCTGCAATCTTCTATAAAGATTGATCTGGTAATCCTTTGGGATAAACTTGGATTCCAACTTGGCTACCATCCTATCCCAATTTTTTATTTTCTGCTTACCATTTCTTCTGTGTTCGGCTTGCAGTTCATCCCACCATAACGTTGCATGTCCTTTCAATCTTTTCACTGCATGCTTCACCATCTTGTCCTCTTTGATATCTCCATAATCAAAGTACTTGTCCATGGCACTTACCCAATCCAACAATTCTTCAACTTCTAAATTGCCTTCATACATAGGTATCTCCATTCTTGCTCTGGCTCCTATTCTTGAAACAACTTTTATCAAGCGACTTTGTGCAACATCCTCTGCATCATTTGCTTCGACCTCTTCTCCTTCTTCACTTTCAACTTCACTGATATCACCATCATTTGGTGCTTTTCTCTGTGTTGTTTCCATGGTGTCCAATATCATTCAGAGTCGCCTCATTTCTTCTTCCATCTCTGCATTCGCTCTGTGTCTTCTAGGCAACATGCCTTCATTGTGTCACCTACAAACATAAATTTTAAAATTTCTTTGATACCACAAAGGATATCAACCTTCCTCCTTTCTCCTTTGTCTATGGTTTGCAAACAAACTTGAATTAGGCTCTGATACCACCTGATGGTGTGTATCAGAGTATCTTCTTCATCTACTCTCTGCTACAGGAACCAAACAATCTGTGCTCTGATACCACCTGATGGTGTGTATTAGAGTAGCTTCTTCATCTACTCTCTGCTGCAGGAACCAAACAATCTGCGCTCTGATACCACCTGATGGTGCGTATCAAAGTATTCTCTTTATCTGTCTCCCTCTGCCTGCAGTCTATAGACAAAAATTCTCTCTGATACCACTTGATGGTGTGTATCAGAGTATTCTCTTTATCTGCCTCCCTCTACCTACAGTCTACAGACATAAATTTTCTCTGATACCACCTAATGCAGACCCCCCTCCCCTATGGGGTTCTGCAACCTCCCGATCACTGGATCATTCTCTTTCCCTAAGCTGGAACAGCTCTTTGGTCCCTACTAGAACCTTAATTAACCAAATCCACAGGTCCTTGTTTTTGAAACTCGCATGTGCATCTGAGCACTGAACGCAAGCTTCGCTCCCACGTGACCACCGGCGGTGACCACGAACCTTCTCCAAGGTTTTTCGCGAGTCGAGACTCCCTGTCTCAAAACTCTTTCCCTTTGAACACCTAGATGTTGAAACTCTGATCCACGAGACAATGCTTGGCTAGTTGCTAGCGCCTCCCGTCACTTCTTACCACGTAACCATCCGCCTGTGACCTAAGGCTGAGTCACGAGGTATTTCGGGACTTCGCGACTTCTGAAGTCGAGCAACCTCTATCCTTGGGCTCCCGGTTCCTGAACCCCCAACGTTCCCATTAGACGTTCAACGGTCCATATCTCCTTCTTGATCGACGACTACGATCAAATCACAGTTTTCCTTTCGGGACTTTCAGGACGTCTTCACTTCTAATTTATTGATGAACCAAAACCCCGAAAACCATTGACCACACGAGATCGACGGTCCACACTCTGTTCTAGCCAATGGTCACAATTTTATCGATGATTCTCCTTTCACGATTTTTGGCATGAGAGTCGAAAGACCCCCTATTTCGCTTTCCCAGTCCACGAAATGTCGAAACCTCCCTTGGGCAGTCTACGGTGTAGATTTCCCTTAATTGTGGCCACGATCTCGTCGTTGTGAATCTATGTGATCCTCCCTTTTGACCACTCTCAACCACAGGTCAGTGAAACGTTGCTTGAATGCCATGCGTCTCAAGTCTTGATCTCCCCACCAGTTGACACGTGTCCCCCGTGAAATCTGACGGTCGTCAGGATTTTGCAACACGCGAGTTCGAGGGAACTTCACCCTTATTCCTCCAAACGTCAAATACTTGAATCCTCCTCTGGGCACAAAGCACTAAGTTTCGCGCTACTTCCACAGATCTGACGACCATCGGCAGATCGACACTTCCACTCAAAGTGTGTCCACCGTCCGTTCAACTTCTCGCAGTTCTTCCAAATCCGATGATTGTCAGCTCTCTACGCCCAGATCTGATGGCTACTATGATCTCCCTCCTGAGCCTGCACTCATTTCTAGACTTAGAAAATTTTCTAAGTGTCAAGGAATTAATCTTTAGTCCTTCTTCAGCTGGATCTCTGTGCACGAAAGCGCACTCTTTTCTGAGCTTCTCCCTCTTGAAGATTCAAACTCCTATGCACACCTTGCGTTCGAGGATCTCGAATAACTCAGATTCGAAGGGATTTTCTTGAAAAGAAAATACCTCATGCCCACCTGGCGTTCTTCTTTGTTATTTCTTTGAACTTAGCTGATTCTAAGCTATGTGCACTCCTTGCACCTGGAATATCAAGTTTTCTTTGTTCTCTCTGAACCTTTCTCTCTGAGTCGTTCTGAGGCTCAGTTAACGCACACCTTGCATTTGTGAATGCACACCTTGCATACATGGTTCAGAAGAGAAACAATTTGGAACTGATCCACTTTCGTTACAGATTCATACAATCATCTTCTCGAACTCTCCTACAGGAACGAGAATGAAACAAAAGAAACATACATAATACAATATTCATGCAATCACATTTAGATGAACACAGTCCAAGTTTGGGACAATTTTCGTCTGTTCTATTCATTCATAAAAATGAAATTTACACAGTATTCATACTCTCATACATGATCTATTACAATGGAAACCAAAATATCTAAGGACCGGTTCTGTGAGCTCTCTCGTCCTATTTACATTCAAAACCAACACCTACTATGTCCTATTACAATAACTGCTAATAACTACCAGATAGAGTCGACACTCCAAATCTGCAGTTCTTACGGTCCTTAGAGACTTTACAAACAAGTTACATTACAAAATGGTTTTCCACAAAATATCTCAACAACTTAATTTAATTTATGAGTTAATGCTCGATTTGAACTTATGTCCATGCGGAGATGTCTTATGTTTGTCTCCATGTGTACATTGTTGACCTTGAAGGTGATGCTCCTGCATCATCAAGGATGGCCAACAGACCTTTATCTATTGAGGAATCATCGTCCATTCTCAATATAAGAGTGAACATGGATATTAACTCTTTGACCCACTTACAAAAATTTATAGTTTTGAATGGGAAGGATGGGACTAGAGTGGTGCCTTGGTTGTGTAATAATTTTAAAAACATAGTTTATTTTGATCATCAAACAAGTCGAGACACCTATTTCTTTGAACTTAAGGGGACAATAATGTTGTGCCTATTGAGATATCTAACATAGTGGAGATAGATTTGATTGTAATGGAGGAAATTTCAGTTTGTCATTTGTAAACATGATAGACCAAATGCATGGATTATAAATCTCAACACAGAGCTTCATGAACTAAGGGAAAGGATAAGTATTAGGAATGACACAGTGTGCTAGCCTAGAGGCCTAGTGAGGGGTTATCTCTTGTTCTTACACAAATTGATCATATGTGACCCTAATTAACTAGTGGGGGGTGGTGTTGAGCAAACATCATTTTAAATGGGTCTAGGGATTTAATTAAAAAAAAAAATGACTTCAAATAACTTTTCGCCCTCGACATAATAACATAACTTATACAGCCTGAGTGGGCCTAATGGTTAAGAATATGTGTTTCCTCCTAAGAGGTCACATGTTCAAATCCAAAGGGGGGTAGGGTATGTATACCTTTATAGACTTTACCAGTAAAATCGTTGGGCCGAGAGAATCTCATACACAACTTTTAAAATCCATCAACTATTAACACTACAAAATTTACACTTAGGCTAAACATGTAACCAGTGGTGTGATTTAAGTTATTATCTTCAAAAACATATAGCTTCATAGTTTTCACCTAAAGTCATGTTTAGGTACGTGCATCCTAGGTAATTAACTCATTTGGATTTATTTTATAGTTAAAAGAACTTAAATGTCAAATTTTCTTTACTCTAAGGTCAAGCTCTTACTGACAAAATCCACATGTACTTGGTCAAGTCAGTTTTAAAAGTTTCAGTGGGGCTAAGTTCTCAAACTAAGTTTCAATATTGGCCCAAAAGTTCTTCCGAAGGTTCTTCCAAGTTAGTTTTCAAATTGCGCCTGGAGTCTTTCGGTCACTTTCAGAAACTCAAAGGTTAAAAGACCTTCTCGGCCCATTCTCAAAACAAATGGTCCAAACGAATATTGGACTTGTACTTAAACTTGGATACGAATTTGCTGTGGCGATCAATACCGACACTGCAGCATGGCATTAAATGCTGCGTCCTTTTATCCATCTTTAAGTTCAATATTCATTTAATGTCATGTAGCAGGGTGGGACACACCTATACCGTATTTAATGTCATGTTGCAGGGTGGGACACACTTATGCAGTATTTAATTTCATGTTGCACGGTGGGACACACTTATGCAGTATTTAATTTCATGTTGCAGATTGTGACAGCATTTAATGCTATGCTGTAGGTGGGTCTTGATTGCCATAACAATTTTTTATAAGTTTAAGTACTAGTCCAATATTCTTTTGGATAGCATTAACATTTAATGCCACCTGAAGGGTAATGATTATTATAGCAAATTCTTATCAAGTTTAAGTTCAGGTTTAATATTTCTTTGGATCTTTGTTTTCAAAACTGATCAAGAAGATTTTTGACGATCTTTTAAATTTAAGTTTATGAAAAGGACTAATTTTTTTAGCCCAATTTAAATCCAACAATTTTTACAATATTATACAATATTTAATAAGGTACTTCAAGATATTTATTGAACTGTCTGTCCTATGCATGTTAACATATTTTTAGTGAGACAATAGAGTTCTATGTTTTTGTTGCTGGCAAACATTTTGTTATGAGAAACATGACAGAACTTTGGAGTATATCTCAATCACCAGCAGATTCTTTTAGTTGGTGCCACTGATATTAGAAAGACTAACCTTGTGCAACATCTTGGAGTTAGCCTTGGTGTGCCTCTGACAGTCTGAACTTAAGTTAATGGAGGACAAACAAGCATTTAATGCTTATACAGTGTGATATATGTCGTTCAATTTAAATCATTTTTAGAGACAATATATGTGTCAGGGTATATAGCATTAAATGCAGGTGCATATTGATAGCCATAGTCATTAACCAAGTAACAATATGCACCTGCATTTAATGAATATTTTGCAGAGAGTTTCTCCGAGAGCTGGCCAGTCAGGGTTTATCTTCAAGAATTTCCTTTTCTGAATTAAAGGAAAGATCTCAATTTACAGGTGGAGAAATGAAGTGTGAAAGAGAGTCTACTCTTGGCTTTGCATAAGTAATTTGGAACTTTGCAATTCTTGAAATCAATAAAGTGACGCAGAAATTTAATATTCTACAGAAAAGAAATGTAAAGAGCTCTGTAAACATGAGGTCGATGAATAATTGATAGCACTATATCTCAATATCAAATAGTATTCATAAGAGGGGATACTTTGCAATGATTGAGATGTGCTTTGTTGTGGGACATAGAGAATGTTTAATAACTGTCTTGCTGCGTGTTGTAGAACTTGCCTGCACTAAATCTTTTCTATGTTCATTTTGAAACTAGAATACAAGTACCTGATCATTTGATTTTCTTTACAACATTGATATGATTTAGAAGTTATCCCACAAGCAGAGAAGCAAGCATTATATAATGCTTTATGTATATGAGAAATGAAAGCTTGGGCGTTAATTTTAGGGACTGAAAATAGCTAAGTCGCTCAATATAAATAACTTGATTGTGATTGGAGACTTTTCCCTTATGTGTTTATCATTATCATTAAATAGACAACTCTCACACATAGTCCTCTCTTAAGAAATACTTCTTTGAATCAATGCATAAGGTAATGGTGGATCTATGTGGGTTTATTATGGCTTTTCCCATGTGGTTTGCAGGTTGTGGGCAATGTGGATTTAGGCCCGGTTTGGAGTTGAGACCCCCTAAAAAAAAATTGTGGTTCTATCTTCATTGCTCCATCTCATCGTTGTTCTTCTTCTTAGAGCGGGCTTGTGGATCTTTGGGTGAACTTTGTTAAGCTTCGATTCTTCGGGGGAGAGAACGCTCTTCTCGCTTGGTGGCTCCATTAGCTTCTCTCTCAATCACTCCCTGTGGGTTTCAGGTTTGGCTCTTTTTTCAGTGACTCATTCTCTTTTTTCTCTTGATTTCGGGACCTAGCTTTTCCCTATTTTTCAGTTTTGATTCTTCCTTGAAGGATTTAGTTTGTTTGTTCTTGGGTTCGTGTGGCTTTTATGAACTCTAGTTGGGGGGCATGCACATTCTTGTTGTGGGCTTGTCTATCTCCCTTTCCTGCTTCAGCTTCATAAGATCGTTTGTTGTGGCCCTCGTTCCTTGTTCCTAGCTTTGTATTCCAAGGGAAATGGATTATATTGAGATTAGAGAAACTAGAAAGGCTCATAAGCAACATGTTGAGTCCTTGGAGAGACATGAAAGTTTAATTGAAGCAATGCACGGCAAATAGGGGGAACTAGTCTCAATTTCAAGCCCTTATGTGGAGGTTATAATGGGGATACCACTAACTAAGAAAAAGTGTATCTTGACCCTTGACGTTGGGTTGGCTAAGTTGCAACAAACAATAGTCTATCTTGTTAAGAAACAACAGGATGAACTTGATATTTTTTATCCTTTCTTAGCTACAAAGCATGGAACCCTTGGAGGGAAAGTACCATCCCAGCAAGCCATTATGAATACAGCTCCAACAAGGAAGAAAGTACCTCAAAATAAAGTTCATTAATGTTTTCTATCTTAGTTTTTGTTCATTATGTTCTTTAAAGTAGTTAAGTTGTTAGATATCTTCTATAGACTGTACACTTATCATTTTAAAAAACTTAGAATATATTGTAAGAAATTCCAAGCTAATATGCTTTGTTAGATAGCCTCTCCTTTTTGGTTTGTAAACAAAAGATAAAAACTTTTTTTAATTGTATTATTTGCTACAAGCTTTGTTGTAGCTTTTATATAATACAAACCAAAAAATAAGAACTTTTTGAATTGTATTCTTTGCTACAAGCTTTGTTGTAGCTTTTATATAATATAAATCTTCCAACTATAGTTAAAAAAAGACAATCGAAAAACTATAGTTAAAAAAAGACAATCGAAACATGAGTGCAACCTTGCGCATAAGTAGGAAACCATATAATAGAGGTACACTACTTTTATAGTAACATTAAAAATGTTGAAGATGAAACGAATTTTGGACGATGTTGTACATGAAACCATCAAAGCCATATGAGATCATAATAAAGAACGTTGTAAATATACAATATCAATCCAAGGCAAG